>BSBM01000669.1:13460000-14060000 GCA_027924585.1 Larix kaempferi
CAAAAAATGGCTGCCAACCAATACACTATAGATTCATGGTAGTAATGACTGACTAAACACAATCATGGCTAATAGACACAATCGTAGATCCATGATGAGATGATAACACAGCCACAACCAATACAAAAGTGGATCCGTGTAACTCTAAATGGACAACACAGCCACAACCAATACAAAGTGGATCTGTGCATCTCAAACAATCTCCATCGCAACCCAGGTAACAAATAACTTCCCTAGGGTCTTCAAGATGAACCCGCAATGATACGAATCTATCTATGTGACTACAATGTTTTGGAGTCGAACATGGTAGAAACCACTTGATTACCAGTCATTAATGTATATCATTAACACGTGCGAAGGGAATCGCCATTGATGTCAATGATCCCCAAGGTAACATAGTACATATCATCAAGCGTGAATAAATGAGTTGAATTCGAACGTGAGATGAAATCTTTCGATCAAGAGTCAATGATGTAAACTCATGTCAAAAGTGAGGTAACCTTCCATTGAGGCATGTAGGGCCAAGTTACTTGGTTGGTTTCTAGATTTGATCCTCAGATGATGTGTTGAAGTTGACAAGGATGAATCCGTCGAAGGAGGGCCATGATGAATCCCCCATCATCGACACGAAACACGACAAATGATTTTGAGAGTAGATTGGATGGTACAGTAACATGCAAGACTGACTCGGAGTAGACCAACATGATTGAATTAGGTGTAATGACTGCAGATGATGAGCAATGAACATCTCTTGAAAATGGGCATGGCATGACTTGGCAGTATTGACATGATGAGAACGACACCAAACCCCAATGCAACTGATGGTGGAAGCATTCTTTGACTGATCCAAAGGAGCGACGCAACTCATGGAATTGACAAGACTCGAGGACAAACAAATTATCCAAGTATTGAATGCAAATGCAAACAAGTGCCATGTTCAATAGTGACTATGTACTGTAGTAATTAAGATGTAACATAAAATATTCCCTTTTTCCCCATCATGATTGATGAGTGCCTCATGTGTTTTTGACGAGCTTGATGAGGGTAACCAGATGCTTGGTATAGCTCATCTCATAGATGAGTCCAATCCCAAATGTTTTATAAACCTAGGAAAGGAGGGGTTCATCCCAAAATGGGCCCTTCGATGTTTGAAATTTAATGAGTCCAAAGAAGGAAAACTCAGCATCATTTCATGTTTAGAGAGTCTGAAAAGAACTAAAGGAGACTCCAAAAGGTCCTTTTTTCGTAAAGTTAGTCTCTTTGCCCGGAAAAAGGTAAAAAAATGCGAGAGATAACTCTACCAACCATTGTTGGTTGGAGTATTCCTTTTTCGTAAATAGTGCTTCCTTGTCCAAAAAAAAGGTAAACTATAACCAGAAAGACGATCATTCAAATGCTTTTACAAGTGTGAAAGCATCAAGATCGCTTGGAAATCTTTTCCTATTTAGGGAGTCTAAAAAGAGCTTAAAAAAACTCCATGAACAACTTTATCATGGTTGATGACCGAGTACGACAAAGGAAAAAGTAAATTCGACACAGTTCCTTTTCCGTAAATAGTCTAGCGAGGCCGGATAAAGTGATAAACCTATACTCGTTAGACACACCTTTTAAACTCAAATTTTTAACGAGCACGAGAATGGTATACTCGGAATCTTTTTCATATTTGAACCAGAGCACGAAAAAGTAAAAAGTAAGCTCAAACCACTTTTCATGTTTCAACCAGAGCATGAAAAAGTAAAAATTAAGCTCAAATGTTATCTTACTGTTTTTACGAAAAAGTAAAAAGTAAGTTCAAACCACTTTTCATGTTTCAACCAAAGCACAAAAAAGTAAAAAGTAAGCTCAAATTCTATCTTACTATTTTTAACAAGCTCGAATATATGTTGGAAGAATGCTCATGATGTCTGCTTCATTTTTTAATGAGATTGTAACATAAAAAAAATTATGCTCGAGATAATTTTCATGGTTTAATGAGCTTGAAACCTAAAAAAGGAAAGTATGCTCGAAAATGTTCCCAATGGTGAACTTCTTCCCGTCATGAAATCAAAAGGTTGGTACATGCCCCCAACATGATTGTTAGAAGTAAGTGACTTAGCTCCAACATGATATGGAGAGGCAATCGAATTGACTTCAACGTAACTTCCAGAGGTTGAATACATGCCCCCAAGCTTCATTTCATTCGCCTAAGGCATAAGCGGGTGAAAAGAAGGTTCAGGTACTAAGTCTGCAAGGAGACTTGAATCAAAGGGAAAGTATATGTTTCATTTTTTAATGAGCTTGACACGGGAATAGAACTCTGCTCAAACTACTGGTTTCATTTTTTAATGAGCTTGAAGCCAAAGGTAAAATTTGCTCACAATTAAGACCCATTGACGGGTTCCTGCCCAACATCATGCCCAGAGGTTGGTAAATGCCCCCAGCATGATTGCTAGCGGCTTAACATGGTAGTGTTCCCTCAACATGATTGTTGACAGTATGACATGTGGAATGCCCCTCAAGCTTCATTTCGTTTGAAAATGCTGCTTGCTAACCCAAATACCAACCTGGATACTAATATGAAAATGTTCACCAAGGGGGGAAAACGAGAATCAGATGAAATGAAGGTTCAAGTTATAACTCTAGTGAGAGACTTGAACTGATGGGAGGGAGATCTATTTCATTTTTACATAAGCTTGAAATAGACAATAACTATGCTTGAGGGGGCCCATATTATTTTTTAACGAGCTTGAAATGGAATAAAACTATGCTTGAGTGGATGGTTTCATTTTTATGCAAGCTTTAAACCAAAGGTAAACTATGCTTAGAGGGGTCTATTTCATTTTTTAACGAGCTTGAAAGAGAATAAAACTATGCTCCAATGGATTGGTTTCATTTTTATGCAAGCTTGAAACCAAAAGGAAACTATGCTAGAGTGTTTAGTTTCATTTTTTAACGAGCTTGGAACATAACATAAACCATGCTCATACACCCCATCCTCAGGGGGAAGAAACCACTAAAACATGCGGAACATTCAGGGAAGTCTGATGACTGACATTCATGCAATGAGTGGGTGTCATGAAGGAAAGCTGATCAATGGTCACAATATTCCCATGATGAGGAAAATACATCACTCGAAAGAGCGTGGGCACTACAACTTTCATAGCATAGACATAATCGAGTCCAAGGAGAAAATTGAAATCTAAAGGACCTTGGAAAACCATGACATTAACATAAACCGTTTTACCTCTCAACGTGATAGGTAACTGCGGGAGAATCCCTAAAGGTCCAGTAGGCATTCTATTAGAAGCCAAAATATGGCCAGTTACTGGCACAAGATGAGGGGAACCTATAGCTTGCCAAGCAGTTGAGGATAAAATACTTACATAAGCTCCCTCATCAACTATCGTACGAAATATTTCTTTATTGGAAACTCCTATATATATTTGAAAAGGAAGACGAGATTCTATTAGACCATTCAAATAAAAGGAAATGGCGTCAGTACTTGGGGGGGGTCCTATAGGAATGGACAGGGTCTCCCCTTGCCTAGGACATTCTGAATTGACTAGGAAAACATCAGCGGTTTCCAATTCACTCTCATCGAGGAGAGTAGGATGGGATGAAGACTGTGTCAAGGTGACAGTTGCATTCTGAACGCTCTGTGATAGAAGAGCGGGATCGAGTGGGGATGACAGCTACTCGATCACTTCACTCTCGAAAGGAAGAGTGGGATCAATTACAGATGAAACTGAATTGATCACTTGGTCAACCAGAGGGGGCTCGAGGGACAACCTACTATCACTTGTTGGAAGCACCTATTGAGAACTAGTAATATCTTCCAACCACCGTGAAGCTTCATCCATGCTTGGACAAAGGAAAGTACGGTGCATACCCTTGCATATCAAATAGGGGTACAAGACTTTACCCTTCCGACCCTTCACCAATGGTTCATTGGTCGAGGGAGTGTCATCAACATGATGGTCAGAGGTTGAAAATACAAGTGGTTTGGGGTTTTTAGACCACACTTCTGACACACGGGAAAGACCGAGACAATCCTTGAAAAGGTGATCACCCTTGCAAAGTTTGCAAGGGAACTTGGGCTTATGAGGTGTTCTCATAGAATGAGTGCCATCAAAGGAAGATGGTTGACGCTTGGTCTCTTTCTTATCCTTCTTCTTCTTAATCTTCCTTTTCTTCTTCTCACCCACCTTCTTACTAACATCATAGTTTTCAGTAGGAGAAGAAGAAGAGACAAAAGCCAATTCAACTTTCAACGGAGAAGCAAAAGGATCACCATGAGATTGATGCTCATGTGGTGAAGGACCTAGGTTTGACAAAATTGGTTCACTTGGTGTAATTGGATTGAAGAATAACCATATTGGTAATCCTATCGTCAGTCCAGGAAGACTCAACGTAGCCATAAAGGAAGGACCAACAATCCCACAAGGGGGAATAACAAATGGCATACCTTGGAAAGGGTTTCCTCGTTGGTAGTCCCAGAAGAATCTTCCATATCTAAACTTCCTAAGAGTCTCTAAAGTACCACACAAATAAAACACTACTCAAGTCTAAAAGCAACAAGCAAACTATGTGAATAGGAGTGGATTCAAAGTTTGGAACCTCACAGGATCATCAAAACATCACAAATCGCTATATACCGCAGGGTCCAACAGTAAAACGCGACAAGGAGGATTGGGACCGTACCCTTGCCCGAATACCCGACTACCTGGATAGTATGTGCGTAGTAGTCTCCTTGAGTGTTGTTCTCGGTGTATTTCAATGTTAAGACATCCAAATGGATAGCTCAGATGGTTTCAGGATTCCTAGTGGTGTCTCTCGATATACGCAAGGTACGTGGGAGCTCAAATCCGTAGTGGTGTTGTCTAATGCACAACCGTTCGGCAAGAGACCTTCTGATATACTACTGAGTACATGAAAAACCTTTCGATATATTCCAAGTACTTAAGGGACTTGGTGGGTACGTGAAAGAGCTTTGATATACCGATAAGTACGTGGAAGACTACAATACCCCCGAGATACAGTGCTGGCAAATAACGACAGCTTCCACGCTTAACGATGCCGGAACACATCTCTAACTTACACACAGTTACTAAATGATTTTAACCTAAGCTAGCATTAATTTTATCTTGCACGGTTAGGTGGATGCATGAGGTGAGTACATAAATGTAAACATAATGCAATCCTCAACTACATGATAATGCACATTTTCCTTTCCTTTTCAATGAAAACTACTTAAGGTAAGGAGAGATTTTTCTTTCTTTTAAACCAAAAGTACTCAAGTAGTAGTGAAAAGAAGAATTCCTTCCTAGAGTAAAATAACTCTAACTTTATGCAATAATTAGCTAAAAAGCACAAAGAAAACGAAAGATGCAACTAATCTTAGCAATGTATAAGACACAGTAATGAAGCACTTTCAATTTTCAAATGCATGTATAAAAAATGGAACTTGATAACTAACTGCTTTTCATATCTATGTACAGAAAGTGAGAGAATATCTACAACACTAATAATTTAGAAATTCCCAAAGAAAAATGAGAAGCACCCAAACAAATCAAAGGCACTCAAGAGGGGCTCAAAATCTACCAAGTGCAATAATTCTAATCCATTTCCTATCTTGTTACACTTGAAAAAGACACATCTAAGCTATGGAAAGAAATATTCCACAAACGTTTCCAATCGAATGCAAGACAAATATAAGCACATAACAATCTTATCTAACTCAAATGCACACAAATCTGAAACAAGCCTTTCTTCTTATGATGGTGAGACCAAGAATATCAAATGATCAAAATAAAGTAAGAAGAATATTTACTTTTTCCAAATTTGTGAATATAGCAAAAGAAGGACAAAATCAAGCTTCTCTTTGAACTAAAGTGGCAACAAGGAAACAATCTTTCCCAAAAATGATTAGATAAATCAGCATGCAAAGGAAACAAGATGCATAACCCAAGAAAAGAGGCTAAAAGAGACATGGATATCCCACACTCTTCAAGTCTTTAAAACAAGCCAATCACGCCAAACCAAAAAATGATCTCAAAACCTTGAGATAGGTCAAAATGACTATAGGATGCATGATTCATGGTCCCCCTGACCATGAGGGGGATTTTTTTTCAAAAATAGAACCCATTTTTCTTAAAAATGCAAGCAAAACACTAGTTTTGACTCAAAGGGCCAAACATGAATCCAAATCTCAAAAGACCCAAAAACCAATACAAACAAGCCAAACAAAACACTGCTAGACACAAAGGGTCTCTTCCTAGAAGGTACAGTGTAGAGGAGTCTGCACACAAACCAAAACTCAAATCATAAAAGGAGAAGGGGTGCCTATATTGAAAAAATGGCAAATCATCACACTCTGTGCTTTTACACAGTGCGATGTTGCAGTTCAACAATGCGTGAAGTGTGACGGTGTCAAAAAATACTAATGGAAGGGTTGCGATGACTGACTTTTTGGAAAAGAACAGAGATAAAAAAAGACACAGTGTCGCTCTGAGTACACTAACCAGGTGCGACAGGCGACATCCAAGTTCAAAAATGAGCTAAATCTCCAAGTAATGAGCAATGAACTGGTTTGAAAATGAAAAGTACAAACTTAGAGGAAGGTAATCAGACTCTTCAAAGTGAATATCTGATGGTGAAAAATACTTAGGAGGAAAATTAGATGGCTGGCAAAAGAAATCAACTGAAAATAGAATTCAAATTAAAAACTAAAACTATGTTCATTCGCCAGTGGAGTTGCCAAATTTGTTATCAAACAATCCACTCGAGCGGACACGAGCCAGATCTCCCTAGTTCAAGTGAATCTAGAACAAATAGAACAGAATACAAAACTCATTTACTAGATCTGGTTACAGATCGAGTACTTAGATATCATACCTTTCAGATCGCGGATCCTTCTCCTTGTTGTTGCTCCAAGTCTCGCGGTCGTCAGATCTCCAGCTGCAAGACCTATCAAGACAATATGGAAACAATACAAGCAGTACATGATATCTAAATAATAACTGATCTAAACTAGCAGTTGAGGAAGAAAGTTCTAAACATAATCAATGAGACAACATTCATGGAAAGAGATTATATTAACTGTATTAAAAGGTGGGAATACATAAAAAGGATGAAGCTACAACCAAAGCCTCAACGTCGCATCCTCCATCCAACATGTCCAAGCCAAGCCTCCACGGTGGTATAAGCTTCCCAATCACCAATATGGATTCTATCAGCATAAGGATACCATAGACCTTCCCCCCTCTCCCATGGAGAGAGTGGGTGTTTATATAGGGCTAAAGAGATAGGGTAGGTTGAGGATTAGGGGGAGATGGTTAAGGGATCTTCCCTTAAGGTTAGGAACTGAAATGCTACCTCACCTAGAGCCTATGGATAGGCCTCCACCTCAAAAACTTTCTAGAGAGACCTCGAGACTCCCCAAAATAGCCTTTAACCAACCTCGTCGCACCCTGGTGGAGGACATAGAGCGACAGAGGGGGTCGTCGCACTTTGTCTGAGGACAAACTATGACAGTGTCTCACCCTACCTAACCAAGAACTGCGACGTCGCACCGTAGATGAAAGAGAAGTGCGACAACCTACTCAAAGGGGTCAACTAGGTAGGGAAATCTCTCAGTTGGATGTGTTTTAGCCTAGAATGAGTTCAGGGGTCAGAGAAAAAAGTTTACACAATGGTCAAGATGATGACATTATCACAATGGTCATGATGATGACACTTGGTCATAATGATGATACTTGCAATGGTCATGGTGACGACACCATGTCATGATGACCACACTTGCAACACTTGCGACACTTGCACAAGGGTGACAACATTTTAGTGTAACACCCACCCCATTTCAATTTTAAAAGGACTATAACTTCCTAAATATTGATTACATTCACTTGTTTGACCACAATGCTTACTGAAATTTTGTGAATTGAGATTTCTAATGCAATACATAAATTCCACCTCTATCATGGAGGTTTCTCAAATTTTAACCTTGTGAATTTCCATGCTTAGGGTTATTATGGAATACAACAATGAATAATATTTTAATCCTTAATAATACCAAAAGTCTGGGAAACCTAAGAAAAAATACACCAAAGCATCCCAATAAGCTTCAATCTTCTAAATAAATCTTATCATGGATAAACTAGATATAAAAACCCTGACTTAAAATAGTAAATAAAACAATTAAAAACAATTATTATTTTCTTTAATTACAATGTTAAATCATTTAACATAATCATTCTTAACTTATTTAAAATTAGTAAGACATAAGTAGATAATAATTACAAACCATGAAGTACATGGATGGTTGAAAATCAATTCTACAATTTACATAGATATTGTATATATGGTTGAAGCTCAAGAAATATCGGCGACTCCAAGAGAGAGAGAGAGTCCAAGTACATATGAAGATATAAAAGAGAGAGCGTGACTAGTGTGGCCCTCTAGTCACATCTATAACATAATATGAACACAAAGGAATAGTGAGTGAAGTATTCTCTCTTTCCTCTATATATAAGAGAGTTAATGGTGGCCAACAACAAGTATGTGGACCAATTTAGTTACAAGAAAACTACATTAATCCTATGTAGACTCGCACAAATGGAGTTATATACTTTAAGGGTACACATTTCATGATCCAAGTTGATTTCATATACAAGTATTTAAGGTGGTGTAGTTGCATAACATGTGTCCACACTCCTCTGTCACAATCCCATATAAACTTCATCATTCCTTATCCATGTAATCCACTACATACACTCCCATTACATGCTTCAAGAAGCTTAAGACTTATTTGGTGACTCCAAAAGAGAGAGAGCCCAAGTACAAATAAATATATAATAGAGAGAGAGCCCAAGTAAAAATAAATATATAATAGAGAGATAGAGGATGACTAGTGCACTCCTCTAGTCACATCTCTAACAAAAGATGAACTCTAATGAATGGTTGGTGAATGAATCTCTCCTTCCTCTATATATAAGAGGTAAGGGAGGCCATCAATACATATGTGGGCCAAATTCCCTTACATGAAGATTACAATAGTCACATGTAGACCCACACAAGTGGAACATTAACACTCCAATTAGGCCACCCCTTGGTTCCACCCTTCACGCAACCTACAACCCCAATCTCACGTTGCCCCCATCTGCGCCCAGATCTACATGCTGCTCCACTCCTTAACACTATTCTATCCATCTCCAAACTCCACACCCAGCATTGATCCAACCTCCATGCTCAACATTGATCCAACCTCCACGCTCAGCCTTCATCTAACCTCCACACTTAGCATTCATCCAACCAACACGCTCAACATTTATTCATCCAACCTTCACGCATCGCTCTTCCTGCACACTCAATTCCACTCTGCCCTTCACTCCCCTACTCCACGCAGCCTCCATTAAATTCCACATTTCCCTTCACTCCCATATTCCACGCTTCCTGCAATATCGGAGAAATATTCATGCTGCTCCCTTCTGCTAGCTCTTACACAGCCCGCAAACCCTAGCTTTCACGCGTCCTACCCACTCCATTTCTCAGGATTCCCTTCATGCCCATCACCATTCATCCCCCACACAATTCCATCCATCCGCCACATAGTTCCATCTATCCCCCACGCAGCTACAACTCCTCCTTCATGCTCCTATTCACCCCCAGCTCCAACTTCTCCCTCCATGCTTCTCCCTTTACATAGTTTCTCCCTTCACATTGCAGCATCATCGTCATGATGATGAAGATGATGATGAAGATGACAATAATGATGATGATAATGAAGATGATGATGATGATGAAGATGATGATGATGATGATGATGATGATGAAGATGATGACAATGATGATGATGAGGATGATGATGATGATGATGATGATGGTGATGATGATGATGATGATGATCATAATGAATATGATGATGATGGAGATGAATATGATGATGAAGACCATGAAGATGATGGTGATGACAACGAAAAATGATGAATATGAAGATGATGAAGATAATGATGAATATGATGATGATGAAGATGATGATGATGAAGATGACGATGATGATGATGATGATGGTGGTGGTGGTGATGATGACGAAAACAATGATGATGATGGTGATGAAGCTAGTGATGATGATGATGATTATGATGATGATTATGATGATGATGATGACGACGATGATGATGATGATAACCAAATTATGGGGCTTGGTTGAAAAATCCTTCTTAGTCTTTGATGGCTAGAATACTTCTTCCCTGGAAAACCATTTCCAAGGCCCTAATACATGTAGATACTAAGATCAAAACCATATATTCGCACTTCCATCCTCAATCACAGGACAATGATACCTCAAGAGGCCATGTGTAGTTGGTGGAGGTAACCTTCTTAGCCCTAGATGGATATAAGATTCCTTTAAGTCCCGAGTCTTAGGTCTCCTCCCTTGACCATGTCCAATGCCCTAATTCCCCAAGAATTGGATACATCTAGCATAATGGATACCCCTGTAAAGTCTTGTTTGGTGCTTTTAGACATTGTTCATGGCCTTGGATGTCTAAATGGTTTCTTTATGGCCAAAGGCACGATATTCTTCCATAAAAAATCATTCCAAAATCCTTGATTAGGCATGGTGCATACATATTGCTCAAAACCACTTCATGGTATCAACATCCTTAATCATAGGCCAATGATACCATTAAGAGGTCATGTGTGGTTAGTGGAGGAAATCATCATAGCTCCTTCTGGATAGAATATTCTTTTAAGGCCCAAGGTTTAGGTCTCTCTCTCTTTGACTATCTCTCTAAACTTCCTATGGGTTATAGGTTTTAAGGGTTGGGTGTTTGATGATAGAGTATAGGGTTGATGAGAATTAGAGGTTATAAGGGTTAGGGGTTAATTTTTATTTGACTAGACACATTAGATGTCAGGATTACGTGGTTAGGGTTATAGGGGTTAATGGATATATATCATTATGTGTTAGTATTTGGGATTTTTAGGGGCTATACTAGTTTAGGATTATAGTGGAACAAGAGTTATACTTGGGACTAGGGACTAGGGATCGCAGTGGCTAGGGAATAATGGTCAAGGGTTTGGGGATTGAGATATGGGGGTCATGGATTTATGGTTACAAGGATGAAGATTTATATGTACATGAGGATAATGTGAGTTAGTGATTTTGTGTAATAATATATCTCCTAACCCTTATGGTGAAGGAGAGAAGAGAGGGGTGAGGGAGGGAGGAGGGATTGGGTAGAGTGGAATAGAGGGGGGGGATTGGGTGGATATGAAGAGAAGAGGGGTGGGGTTATAGAGAGAGGTGGGGGAGTATAGGGAGATATAGATTAAAATTTAGGTGTAAAACACAACGCGTGCGTGCATCTACATGTGCGCACACAACAACGCGTGCACGCTATAACTTGTGTGTGCATCTACATGTGTGTACACAACAACATGTGCGCGCTTCTGCATGTGCATGCATTTTTGCGCATGCATGTCTGGTGTTAGATTTTGAGCATTAATTCAAAATGATCTAGGATCTTATCTGAGAGAATAACAAGCTCAACATATCAATCATAAGATACAATCACAAGAGACAATAGACACAGAGTTTCCTTGGGGAAAACCAAGAAAGTGAAAAACCCCAATAAATTCCTCAGAGATAGAAAGAGCAATGATACAACCCAAGTAAAAGAGATAGTCTCCTTAGCATCTTCTCCTCCTCCACTAGTGTGCATCACTCAAGTGAGAGAATATATGAGTAAGTGAATGATCAAATAGAGTGACACCCTCACTCTATTTATACACAACTTGACTTGCCTTTTAACTCTAACTAGGTTAGCCCCAACTTAACCACTTAACATAATACTAACTGGGCCGACCCCACTAGGGTGGTCTAATAACCCTTTAACCCACAAGACTCATACAGGGCCGAGCCCATCAAGGTGGTCTAATAACCCATCTTCTATAAGTTACGACACTTGTAAATACAAATGACGACACTTCCGTACTGAGGAATAATAACCTCTCTATAGGGATAAAATATACATATATGAAATAAATTCTGAAGTTACATATACATCAACACTCCCTCTTAACTAGGAAGTTATTTCTCGACACAGGTCTTCTAGCACAAGTCTTCTTCTATGGATCATCAGATCATCGTCATCAGATCATCGTCATCGTATCATCGTCATCATCACTACTTCTATCTCAATCAATCTCCAATCTACTCATCATAGGAAGTTCTACATAGCCATCCCTTTTTTATGTTGGTTGTAGGCCTAGCCTCCATGTAGGTATTCATCATCTCTGTGAGCAAGCCATCAAGTAAGTACACCTCATGACTGATTACACTGCCTCTGCAAAACCTGCAAGATCTCCTAGGACTGATTACACTGCCTCTTCAAAACCTGCAAGAGCATCTCAGGACTAATTATATGCCTCTACAAAACCTGTGTACCATAATGTCACCTCATCATCTTCAAATCATCATCATCGTCCATGGAGCACAACCCAGATGCACGTCACACAACACTTACATTCACCGGCATGGGAAGACACACCTCAACCATCTGTGAAAGGATCAGCACTTATATCTACGCCATGGGAAGACACACTTCAAACATGCAAGAATGGCATCACACTTATATCCATAGCCATGGGAAGACACACTTCAACCATGTTGGGAATGGAACAACACTTATATCGCAGACATGGGAAGACACACTTCAACCATGCTTGAATGGAACAACTCTTACATCAACAACCATAGAAAGACACACTTCAACCATGTCGGAATGGCCCCAGCCCTTATATCTGCACCATGGGAGGACACACCTACCACCATGTGAGAATGGCTCATGTGCATCTATGTATCCGGACTCATCACTTCCCCTTGGAAGGAATCACGATTTGAAGTACACCAAGCCTCTCTCTGAAGTACTCAAACTTCACTCTTTCCAGTGGCTTGGTCAACACATCGGCTATCTACTCATCCATCGCAACATACAGGAGTCTCACTGCTCCTCTTTGTACCATATCCCTGATATATCGGAACTTGATCTCAATGTGCTTCGACTTGTCATGGAACACTGGGTTCTCTGACAACTTCACACAACTCTGGTTGTCGCAATATATACAAGTAGCACTCAGCTGGAGATTAAACAAATCAGACAGTAGCTTCCTAAGCCATATTGCCTCACAACTAGCCGAACAAGCTGTGACATACACTGCTTCGGCTATACTCAGTGCCACACAGGACTGCTTCCTGCTAAACCAAGAGATCATACTAGATCCCATACTGAAGTAGCACCCCGAAGTGATCTTCCATTCAATGGCACTGCCTGCCCAATCCGAATCTACATAAACTTCTAGGTTAAAATTATGATTCGCATCATACTTGAGCCCATAGTCAACTGTACCCTTGAGGTACCTCAGAATATGCTTTGCAGCTATCAGGTGAACATGTCTCAGATCTGTCAGATACTGGCTCAAGGTGTTCACAGCAAAGAAGATTTCTGGTCTCGTATTCATCGGGTACATCAAGGACCCAATCATATGACGATACATCGTGGAATCAACTGACTTAGATGAAGCATCACATAGAAGCTTCAGGTTCGATGCCATAGGTGTGGCCATGGCCTTGCAGTCCATCATCCCGAACCTCTTCAGGATCTCTAATGCATACTTCCCTTGTCCAAGGAAGATTCCATCTATTCTCTGCTACACCTCCATACCTAGAAAGTAGTACATCATACCCAATTCCTTCATATCAAACTCGGAAGCAAGCTTCCTCTTCGTATCCGCAATCAATCTATCCTCACCTGTAACAAATAGGCCATCCGCATACAGAATTAGTATCACTGGATTTCCTTCCTCAACCTTGTAGTAAAGGTTGGAGTCCTCTTTACTCTTAGTAAAGCCCAAACTAGATAGGAAGCCATCTATCCTGCCATACCAAGTCCTGGGTGCCTGTTTCAAACCATACAGGGCTTTATTCAGTTTGAACACATGAGTCCCTCTATCATGTGTCTCAAACCCGAGTGGCTACTCCACATACACTTTCCTCTTCGACTATACCATTAAAGACAGTTTTCTTGACATCCATCTGGTGTATCTTCCACTTCATCATTGTAGCTAGAGCAAGTACTGTTCTGATGGAGGTGTAGTTGGATACAGGAACAAAAAAATCACGAGCCACAACTTGGCCTTGTATTTCTCTATGCTGCCATCTGCAGCATGCTTGATCTTATAGATCCACTTGGAAGTTACAACAGACTTCCCTTCATGTCTTGGGACCACATCCCAAACATCATTCTTCATGATCGACTAGTATTCGTCGACCATGACATCCTTCCATTACTTCATCTCGGATCCTAGGAACTTCAGATTCTTCAATATCTTCAATAGATAGTTTTCTTGAACTTCGTTGCTAGAACAAATGTTGTAGTCCTTCTTTTGTAGGTGATTGTACACGATCTTTCCTACAAGTCAAATTCAATTGCATGATTAGACACTTCTCATTGTTTTCAAAAACAAATTCTTATGCATAAAGACATATGTCATACAGTCCTGCAATTATCTTAGCCAATGCTTCAATACAACATTTATCCATATCCTGTAACTTTCTAGATGCCTTCCATCTCTACCAGAACATTGTTAAGAGTGTGCACAACTCCCAACATGTCAGCAAAGAGGTTTCATTCTAGATAAGTAGCAATGGAATGTTGTACAATACCATATGCCACTTACCCATTACTTGCATATTAGTAGTGTCTCGTTCATTAATGCAATTATTCTAATATGCATAATACACAACCTAAGTCTAGGAACATAAGCATATACATCACTGAATAACATTATTTAAACAAACAGAATATACAAGAAATGGCAATTCAAATACTTATCTTTGTTTGTTTGTTGGGTGGACTCCCTCTGAATCTTTGCTTCCTTGCAGGAGCTGCTAGAGTCCAACTTTGAAGTAGCTTCTTCTACTCCTTTCTGTTGTGGATTGTAAGGAGTGGTCAACTCCATCTTAATCCTTGAATTACTGCATAACTTCTTGAAGTCCCTTGAAGTGAATTCTACGCCATTGTTGGATCTAAATATCTTGATCTTCTTATTAGTTTGATTTTCTCTCAAGGCTTTGGATTCCTTGAACTTTATCAAAACACTTCATCTTTGACCGGATTTCAGGAAGACCTTCTATTGCTTTGCTTGCAATTGGTAGTGCATATGTGCAAGCCTTTTGTGCCCAATTTTATTTGGCTCCATGGATTCATGTACCATGGCTCGTTCAGTTTATCCCTTCAGCTTGTATAATCCTCCCTCTTGCTCTCCAATCACCACTGCATCATCTATAGCTTTACCCTTTGGCCACATAAGGACTTGTCCATCTATAAATGCAATCCTTATACCTTTTGAATCCAATTCAGATATGGAGAGTAGGTTCTTCTTGAGACCTGGAACATATAGTACATCTTTCATTTTCATAGACTTTCCAGAGTCTAGCTTATAGGAGGCTTCACCACTTCCTTTTATGGGATACTGGTAGTCATCCCAAAGTTTCACCTTGTGGGGGTGATTCATGTTCAGATAGATTCATAAAGGATTCCTTGAATCCTATCATATGTTTGGAAGCCCCATTTTCTATAAGCCAATCATTCCTCCCATGAGTAATGGTACCAGTGAGAGCAGAATTTAAAACATACTCTTCATCACTTGAAGAGTATTCACTTTCTTCTCTAGTCTTCTTCCTAGGAGGTTCATCATCCTCAACAGTATGAGCATGATGTCTTTTCTTGTTGTTCTTCTTCTTTTTCCAAGGACAATTTCTGGAAATGTGTTCCCTTTCATCACAAGTATAGCAACAGACATAGGACATGTTCCTTTGAAGTTTGAAATCACCCTTCTGATGGTGATGTCTTTCTTTCTTATCATGGTGGTGAGTCTTCTTGTCACCATGCCTCTTGGAGTGTGCTGTGAGAGCTTGGTATTCATTCCCCATCTTCTCTTCTCGAGCTACAATTCGAGTTTCTTCTTGTGAGCATTCTTCCCACAACCTACTGAATGTGATCAGTTTCCTCCTAGCACAAATTCCTTGGATGAAGGAATCCCATGACCTAGGAAGGCCATTAACAATGGTCAATACCACTTATCCATTCTCTATATCTTCTCCCACAGCTTCAAGTTGTTCTTTTATCTGGGAGACCCTTGAGAAATAATACTGCATGGTCTCCGCATTCTGGATCTTGATATTCTTCGATTGATTTCTCAAGGTCATCTTCCGATTTATGTTCTTCCCTTCAAATAGCTTGGTCAAGGAATCAAACATCTCCTTGGGTGTCTTCAGAGATGACACATGTGGTATGAGATGGTCTTTGATAGAAACAACAATGATCCTCTTAGCCTTGACCAAGTTCCTCTTGTGTAAGGCCTTAGCCTCTTCTCCCTCTGGGACACGGATCTCTTCACTTATGTAAGTATCCAACTCATCCTCTTCCAGGATTAACCCAATCCTATACTTCCATGCTCGGAAGTTATCATCCCCTTCAAGCTTATCCTCAAGCTTGGTGTGGTGAGACATCTTAAAGAGTACTTCAAATGGAAATAGAAAAGATTTAGGTCTTACCACTTGATTTGCTGAAAAATGGATCTGGTGCTGGATTAGGGTTTGTCAGAGAAACCCTAAAAATTCAAACCTTGAATTTCAAACTTATGAAAGGATAGAAAGATGTGTGTTGATGAGCTGATCAAGATGGCATACTCAGAATTTGAAAACTGCAAAGTTTCACCCCTCAAAATTGCCTTTTTGATTTCTGGATTCACTAGGAGGACCCTGAATTAGGGTTTGATTTTCCCGGAGCTTCACCCAACCAAAAATTTCGATCCAAAGCTCTAAAATTCAATTTTTCATAGGATCTTCCAACTGTGGTCTCATATTTCAAAAATTCCAACTTTTGCAGAAACCCTAATTTCCGGATTTATTAGATAGGACCCCAAACTAGGGTTTGATTTTCTTGGAATTTCACCCAACCAAAAAGTTTGATCCAAAGATCTAAACTTTGATTTTTCTGTGGAGCTTCCAGCCGTGGTCTCGGATTTCAGAAATTCCAATTTTTGCATAAACCCTAATTTTTAGGTCAAAAGTTGAAAGTGCTTGGAATTGAATTTTTTTTCGACAGAAAGATGCGTTGTTGGAAGGAGAGTCAATATAACCTCCTTCCTTTGAAGATATTTGGAGAGAAACCCAAAAAACAAGAAGCCCTAACTTATGCAACTGCACAGTGTCTTCTTCTCAGGTTAGCTTTGATACCATGTTAGATTTTGAGCATTAATTCAAAATAATCTATGATCTTATCTGAGAGAATAACGAGCACAACATATCAATCATAAGATACAATCACAAGATACAATAGACACATAGTTTCCTTGGGGAAAACCAAGAAGGTGAAAAATCCCAATAACTTCCTCAGAGATAGAAAGAGCAATGATACAACCCAAGTACAAGAGATAGTCTCCTTAGCAACTTCTCCTCCTCCACTAGTGCGCATCACTCAAGTGAAAGAATAGATGAGTAAGTGAATGATCAAATAGAGTGACACCCTCACTCTATTTATACACAACTTGACCTGCCTTTTAACTCTAACTAGGTCGACCCCAACTTAACCACTTAACATAATACTAACTGGGTTGACCCCACTAGGGTGGTCTAATAACCCTTTAACCCACAAGACTCATACAGTGCCGACTCCATCAAGGTGGTCTAATAACCCATCTTGTATAAGTTACGACATTTGCGACACTTGTAAATACAAATGACGACACTTCCGTACAGAGGAATAATAACCTCTATGTAGGGATACAATATACATATATGAAATACATTCTGAAGTTACATATACATCAACATCTGGATTCAATTTTTTTGGGCGCCCTTGCAGGTTTGGTATTAACTTCGGATTGCCAAACCTTGAGGCTCGATCTGATTTATGGCAGAACACACCAATTTCTGTAACTTCATGTTTTTCACGCTTATTTCTGCATATGATCCACTTGTGCACTACAGTTCAAATTGCACACAATTGTGGAGCTCTGTGTGCAGATTCTAACTATATATTTTTTGAATAGATCTCTTATTGTTTTCTATTTTTAATTCATTTTTAAATGCACTCATGTTAAATTTGTAAAAAACATAGGTCGTTTATTTGGCCTATAACTTTGGATTGGCTTACTTATTTCGAGAACAGAAAAGAACCCACACAAGAGTACAAGAATACCTACAAGCTAAAAATATTTTTTTATTTATTATGTTCATACCATGATATGGTGGACCAATACTTGACCATGTCGTTTTAAGGCTTCATTGACTTTCGTAATTTAAAAAAAAAAAAAAATCTTTTAAAATTTTGAAAAAATAGCCCCACACATGATTCGTTTGTTGCCTACGCCTCTACATATTTTTTTCCTCATAAATTGACAATTTACATAACAAACAGGTGGACAAAAAAAAACATGTGCATTATGTTTTAGAGAAAAAATAACATACAAATATTAAAATAATGACATTTTGGGGTGGTTATACCACGTTTCCATAAATAAAAGTTATATATTCTGGAAGGTCATCTGTTTTTCTATGTTTCATTTTTTTACACCTAATTCGAAAAAGTTTTATAAGTACCTCTCATAATTCATTTTAATGATAATATTTTTGTTTTTCCAGCATGTCATTGCAACTAATGTGTCATAATTGGGTATCATTACCTTGCACCAGCCCAACATCCAATTTCTACTCACACAAAAGAGCATCATTGAAAAGTAAGTTATTTCTTCAAATCACTAGTTTTATTTTCAATATTTTACCAAGGAATATACAACTTATAGAAGAATCTAATGGTCTTAGTATTGAAGACTACATAGTTTATTCAAAGTCACTATCTTCAAGAAATTCAAGAAGCATTATATACCTTAGTTTAAGGGACAATGCTCACATATGCTGGTAGTTTCTTGATCATGGGAAGATGTTGAGCATTCTATATGAAGAATAAGGAATAATATTTTTAGATAAGTGATGTCATGGAGTAAACAAGGATAAAGAGAGTTGTAGTCATTTTTCATTTGAAAACTTCATAATAAAGGTTCATGTATTTCTTCAACAAGAGAATGTCATTATTTTTATTAACCTTATCAGAAAGCATAATTTCATCAATGTTGACTTGCCTAAAAGATTGCCAGTCCTTGAAAAACATATCCATAGCAGCTAGGTTGTAGGTGAGAATATTCAGTTTTTTATATTTGGATATCATGATGCATAAATATGTTTTGCATTCATATTTTCGTAGTATTAGTATGGTTGATGTCAATATTATTATTATATGGCCTCAATAGGTATGGTTAATATTACTATACAAAAGAATTTTATGAAGCTTTGGTATAAGAAAAATAAATCACCTTAAAATATATGTATCTTATTACACAACAAGGGCCCAAGTACACACATGAATATGTTATTGCAAGGAAACTAACGGAAATACTTACAAGCACATCAAATGAAGAGTTTGAGGTTAAATCAAAAGAAGAGACCACAAAAGGACATGAAGGAGATCCTCGAGAAGGATTTCTATACAGTGCCTAGAAATAACCTTTGGAATATATTAGAAGAGTTAAAAGTTCCTCTGGAGTTGATGGTTGTGACTATAAGGTTATATGAGAATGTTATTGCCAAATTCAAAAACACTAAAGCATGGTCACGGGATATTAATTGTAATATTGGATTTAAGCAAGGGTGCCCCATTTCTCCTACCCTTTTTGGCATTTACATCGATAATATAGAAGATTGTTTATAAGAGGCAGGTTGCACTGACACAATCTTGGCAGGAATAGTCATCATGCTTCTTCTGTATGCAAACTATATTGTTCTTATGGAAAGATCCCCATATGATTTTGAGAATCAATTACGAATTCTCAAGGATTTATGCACTATTATGGGCATGACCGTTAACACTAACAAAACAAAAGTCATGATAATCAAGTCAAATAAGATTAATTATGCCAATTTTGCTTATGACAATAACATCCTTGAGAAAGTAACCACCTATAAGTATCTAGGAATTGACTTCCATCACAAGCTCAACTCGAACTATAACATTGAGAAGAGGATAAATTGTTGGTTGTGGAGCATGATCTTACTTATTCATAGGTCGTGTTTCATCCGTGTATGGATCCCAATCGATGATGAGGGGGTTTGGGGGGGGGTTCCCACCCAAAATTGTCGCCATGGGGGGTCCAGCGGGGGCGACTAGTTTGGGTCCCCCCTTATGGCGGGGGTTCGGGGGCAGCGTCCCCATAGCAAAAATTACGGAAAAATGCCTTTTAAAATGTTGTAATTTTATAGTCATGACTTGGTCAATAATGGTTGATTTATGGGCCCATGGAATTGGGTGTTCCATAGTATTTTCCCATGGTAATCTCTCTTTAAAAGGTAGGCATTGTAATACGGTTATGTATTGTAGCATTGTAAAGATCTCTATGATTGTGTAAGAGAGTTTGTGAGAGAGTGAAGAGGAAATTGCAGCGGATGTGCTGCAAGTTGTATCCCTTCATTTTGCTGGATGGTATAATAATAAGGAGTAGAAATTTCTGTGTGGATGTAGCCCATCTTGGGTGAACCACATTATATTGGTGTCTCTCTTGTATTTTGTTTATGTGATTTATATTTGCATCTTGTTTATTGTTATTGTTGTGCGATCTTGTTTTTCTAACATAAATGGGGGGTGGAAAGCCTACTTCAGTATTAAAAAAAAATGTAAATCGGAAAACCTTGTAATGTGGGACAAAAGAAATTCCTCTTTAAAAATCTCTTCACTCCCGTTATATTATATGGCATTGAAGCTTTGAGATTCAACATTTCTAGAGAATCTTTGAGAAGAATTTAGCAAATCCAGAAGTAGTCTATTACTTATAATATTAAAATTAAGAGAAATGCACCCTATCCTATTCTCCTCTTAGAAGTAGGGATCTCTCCCATTGAAAGCATGGATATGATTAGATATCTAATGTATAAGAAAAAATTAAACAATATGGGAGTTGATCGGGTTCCTAAAATCTCCCTTAACTCTAGCCAACAACACCTTCGCCTCAAGCAGGGATGGCTTAAAGATGCCACAGCTTGGTTAAATTATTGGAGGATTGATGAAACTACCATTCTACAAAATATCGACAACATTAATTACATTATTACTTCTAATTTCAAAGAGCAAATGTGGTGCAAATAAGAATTAGAGGTAAAAAGAAAACTTATATATTATAAAGAAATCATTAACCCTGATATCGAGGATCAAAATTATCTTTATATATTAACCATCCTAAAGAAAACAATTAATATTGCCAAGATTAGAACGAACTCTCATGAACTCCATAGTGAAATTGGGCATTCGGAAACCCCTAAAATGCCTTGGGAGGAAATTATTTGCCATCTGTGCGAGTCTATGAGCATCGAAGATGAAAAGCATTTTTTCTTAGAATGCTCAGATTTCACCCACATTAGATCTATGTTCCAAAATCTTTTCTCCAACACTAAACTTTCCAACCTTCTATATTGGAAACACTATAGCGAGCTAGGGACCCTCCTCTCTAATCTTTTTGAGCATAAGAATAGTATTTTAAAGCAAATAAACTAATCTCTACCTTGTCTTTTCTCTTAAGGTCTGATAGAAAAAGTTTGGTCTCAGTGGACGTTAAAGACTTCATCATCATCATACAAAAAAAAGAATCAACAGATCACCATTCCTTAAATGAACCACTTGGTGAAGAGACAAAGAGAGAAGAACCAATAGCTAAGGTTATTGTATATCACCATCCACACTACCATGATAAAAAAACATTTATCTAGACAAGTCCATGATCAACATCAACAAGTCTACTATGGACTAACATGGAACCCAAAAATAACATAGTATAGAGGTACACATAGGAATATAAATAATGAGTGGGGATATCAAAATACCACATAGACAAAGGGAAACAAAGGAGAAACCCTAATATATATTGATGTGTAAGGTAGAATCATGACACCATGTCCAAATATGACTAGGATGGATGGATTCTCATAATTAGTGCTAGTTGATTATATTTCTTAATTGATCCTAGTATAAGGCTTACATGAATGCTTTAAAGAAAAAACATGTGAAGGGGGATGGAAAGTAATGTACCTAAGGAGGTATCAAGGGAGGATATGTATTGTACTAAGGAAGGTAACTAAGGGGATAATTGGGTATAAATGGAGGATGATGTTAATATTGATCTAGGATTGTGTTTTATGGGAGTATTGTAAAGTACACGTACATGGTTGATGGATTTTGTTAGATAGAGGAAATCAAGCATGAGGTTACTCTTGTTTCAAAATTCTATTGGGATGAGGAGATTGATCTAGTTTAGGTTGTTTCATTTTATATGGGAAGGTTTCTTATGTTTGTAGGTTGTTGATATCCGTGCATGGATTATTACCTATACTATGATCTTTGTATTTCACGATTGATGAGTTAAGTTATGTAGATTTATATATTTTTTACTTTGATATTCCTGATCCACTTGTCTAGGTATTTTGTGGAGATGACATGATTATAGGACATCCTAGATAGCTCATAATGTGATGTTTGTTGATTTTTGTTTGTGATGTTAACTTGAGGGATGATGGAGTTAGTTTTTTTGTTCCGGGGTTATGTTCCTTCATATTCATAGGTGTTCAATATATTTGGAGGATCAAAATGTTATGGTAGCATGGCTCATAGATTCTTTACAAGAGATAGTGGTTTATTGCAAGACTGAAATAGATACATATTTGTAATTGGAAGGCCCACGTGAAGTTGTAGAGAAAGTTGACATATGTCAATGTAAACACTTTCCTAACAAATAGGCTATGTTAGCTTTAAGATTACTCTGAAAATGTTAACACCATGTTTGGGTGATAATCTGCAGGGATCTAGCAACTGTAACAAACTCACAATCTAAATCTCAAGATTATTTTCAAAGAAGAAGAAGCATGCATTCAATAATCACTCATAAACACGGAATAATGGACAATGTCAATATCATACAACGAATAATGAATGTAGAGAATGTGTTACAATAATCTATGATGAGGCATCATATAGGATTCGAATTAGCCAAGTAAGGCATTCGAATTCTGAGCTCAAAGTCTAACATGGATAACTATGGAGACATCATCCAGTCGGTAGTATTAGTCATAAGTGGTAAGTGTCAGTCAAGTGTGTCTAACTGAGCCTAACAAAACCATCTGGCCATAAATCAAGGAATGGAGACTCTAAGTGGAGTGCATAAGGCTGTTTAACTCAAAGTATAGCTTCGATAACAATAGAGACATCATCCAATCAATAGTATCAGTCATAAATGGTAATAGTCAGTCAAATGTGTCTAACTAAGTCTAATAAAACCATCTAGGCATAAATCAGGGAATGGAGACTCCAAGGGGGGCACATGAGGTTGTCAAATAGTCAAGTGGAACTCCAGAATAGCTAACTAGAAGCTATAAGCAGTCAGCATGAGAAATCAGTTTAAGAAACTACTCAATCAGTGCACTAACTAAATGATAACTTCTGATAGGTGAGATAAGGTGCCCTAACTGAGTGATAACTGAAGGTATGTAAGTAAAGGAACTCTAACTAACAGTGGTAGGTGACAAAGGTGCACTTTCCAAGGAGATAGTCAAAGAGGGCACATTAGGTAGGTAGGAGGCCAAATGAGGGCTAAAGACAGGCTTTGGAGAGCTAGAAGCAAGCTCTAGGTGCTAGGGAGACAACCATGATGATGACTGGATGCATGCAGCATGCAAAACAAAAAAATGATGGTGTGAATATTCCAACACCCCCTCGCAAGCTATACTATGAGGAAATAAATGAAATCTAAAAAATAGGGCCCTGGTGACTGAGACCAAAGGTCATCCCATACAATCAATCTAAATGAACTAAGTGAGGAAAGAGGGAAAACCCAGTGGGAAGAAAGCCCTCCCTCAAAACAGACTGAAGGATGCTAATGTAGCATATCATCACTCACCCCTGAAGGAGGTAAGTGTCCTTCTTTTCTGAAGAAGGATCGATCGATCTGAAATGGATCAACAAGGTGAGAAGGATGAAACCTTCCATTCAAAAAATATGATCTGGTTCTTCTATGATCATGTAGATCACCAACCAAATCACCGGCAGATCGAAGTGTAGTGGTTACCCATCGAGGAAGAGGAGGAATATCAGGTGAGAGATATTCAGGTTCTTTTGGATCTGGATCTCCCATTCTCCCATATTCATCATCAGTTCCCATACCATCAGTTTCTTGTGGATCTAGATCTAGCATTCTATCATCATCATCTCTATCTTCAGATTCTGAATCTAAAATATCATGTGAAGAAGCAAGTAAAATTGGATCATCATCACATACAAACTTTGAATAAGAAATCTCATGAGGAGAAGCAAGTAAAACTCCCTCATCATCATGTGCAAACTCTGAATCTGAAACCTTATGAGGAGAAGCAAGTAAAACTGGCTCATGCTCATCATCACTCGAAGGAGAAGAACTAGAATATGATGATGGATCTTCAAAAAGATCACTAATGGATGTAGTAGTGCTAGCCCATTTGGCCATAGGATTTGAACCAATAGGTGCTAGATCTTCAGGTTCTTGTGGATTTGGATCTAGCATTTGCACTTCTTCAAGAGTCCTCTTTTTCTCAATCTTCTTAGATCGATCCTTTCCTTTCAAGAAACCTTTGTAGGTTCTATGAGCAATCTTGTTTCTTAGATGACCATCAACCACCACTACAACAAATTTGACATTTAGGGGTGGTTCCTTTCCGCCTCCAAAAGTAACTTTTGGGGGCGGTTTTGGATTTGGAGGCAGTCTTTCCAAAACTGCTCCTAATAGCACTGACGCTAAAAGTTTTCACTTTTAGGGGCGGTTTGGGATGAGATCGAAATCGCCCCCCAAAAGTGGGTTTTGGCAGCGGTTGATACCCGCCCTCAAAAGCCACTTTTGGGGGCGGCTCTAAACCCCCCCTAAAGTCACTATTGGGGTTGGTTCACAACTGCTGCCAAAAGTCACTTTAGGGGGGTTTTAGAACAGCCCCCAAATGTGGCTTTTGGGGGCAGTTCTACCCCCCTCCCCTCCAAAAAAAGTTACGTTTGGAATGTTGGCGGTGGTTGCCTTCTGCCTCTAAAGGTTACTTTTGGGGGCGGTCTTTAGAACACCGCCCCTAATAACACCGACGCTAAAAGTTTTGACTTCTAGGGGTGGTTATGGAAGAGATCAAAACCGTCGCTAAAGTGACTATTGGCGGTGGTTCTAAACCCCCGCAAAAGTGACTTTTATGGTCGGATATAAATCCCCTCGTAGGTACCTACGAGAGCAGTTTCGAACCACCCTTAAACCGCTTTACAAAAATTTGGTGCGCTTATAAACCCCCTTCGTAGGTGCCTATGGAGTTGGTTCAAAATCCCCCCTAAAACTATTTACAAACATTTGGGGGTGGTTATAAACCCCCCTCGTAGGTACCTATGGAGGCGGGTCATAACCCCCACTAAAACTCTTTACAAATCGTTGGGGGCGGTTATGAAACCCCCTCGTAGGTACCTACGGAGGCAGTTCATAAACCCCCTCGTAGGTACCTACGGAGGTGGTTCATAAACCCCCCTAAAATGATTTACAAACCTTTGGGGGCAGTTATGAACCCCCCTCATAGGTACCTACGGAGGTGGTTCAGAAGCCCCCATAAAACTCTTTACAAACCTTTGGGCGCGGTTATGAACCCCCCTCGTAGTGACATATGAAGTCATTTTAGAACCCCCCCCCCCCCCGGTAGCCATAATAAATCATAATAAAATATATTTTATTTAAAACATCAATATTGCAATATTATTAGGGCACTACGGAATCGAACCTTCAACCTCCTGCTTGTAAAGAAAATGCTCTACCATTGAGCTAGAACCCTTTAAGAATTGGGGAAAGGGGCAATATTAAAACCAAGATTGCATTTATTGTAATTATAAGAAAAGACTAATAATTCCAATTGTTTTTGACTCAAGATACCCAAGAAAGTAGTCTGAATGGCTTTGACCTTATAAGTTGGCTGAACTTGAAAGGTTTCATATGCAGCATTGATTCAATAAAGAAAATAGTAATACATAAATGTTTTGCAGGACAAAGTTGGCATTAAAGTTCATACACATACTCATAAAGTGAACATCTAACTAGAATTTCAAGTATTCATGGATAAAAACGAGCATCTTTTCTAATGGTTGCTTGATGGATCCATGTAAGAGTAGCCTTCTCTTAAAATTTATGTCAGTAGATCAATGGGATCTACAATTATAACATATTTAGACCCAACTCAATCGAGTCTGGTGATATAAATAGCATTCAACTATAGGATGGAGAAATACAAAGATTAAAAATTGCATAGCATGGATAAATCTATAAGATAAACAACTCATAATAATTCATTTATAGATATAGAATACCTACAACTGATCTAATCACAATTGAACACCACCATCACTCAAAAGGCCATGATCTAATCGTGAATGACTCCTTAATGTATTTAAACCCTGCTCCCTCGTATATTTTGCTAGAGGCAAGAGCATAATCCACTAATTTTGCTCTTCACCCAAAGTCAAAATCAAAATTAATATGTTTCCCATTCTAAAAGTTGTAGCACAAATAAATAGTAGAAATATCCTTTCAGTTACCATTTATAGAATTATAAATTACATCTTATACAAATATCATATGATATCACCCCACTTTGTAAGGTGGTCAATAAATTAACAAAATGTTAATGCTTACCAAATATTAATAATGCAGAGAAAAATACCCAATGTATAGGATTCTCATAAGTCACTCTGAATGCAGAAATGATCCACATGCAAGATATTTGTACTTCACTCTATTCCTTGACAGTTTTCATCAATAATTTCCAAAAGTAAAAAAACCACATTAAGCAAAAATAAAATGAGCTGCTTGTTTACCATACTGGAAAATAACAAATATCAAGCATAGTAAGTCATAGAGGATAGTAGAGTCGAATAAGGACTTTGTTCCTTCTTTGAAGGATCTGGAAAATAGAGTAAGAGTTATATTTAATCCAGTTGAGTCATTTAGATGGATAGCTTAGCTTTAGCTTTATGCTCTTCGAGATAGGATGGAGCATCCGTTTGTAAATGAGATGCTCAGCTATTAAAGAAGCATTTCTGAGGAAACCAGGGCCGTCCACCGTAAGCTAGATTTTCTCCTTCAGGCTATGCAACTTCAACCTGCTCCTGCGCAGTCAGCGGCTTCTGTGGTTCCTCCTCTTGGGTGCTGTCTTGATTTCCCCTACATTATGTTCTAGGCTGGCGTGGGGGATCTTTAGTTCCTGGTTTGTTGGGTGTCTGTTTATCATCTATTTTCTAAGATATCGACTGCTTATGGTTTTCATTTCTAGTTCATGAGGTTTTGTTGTGTAAAGGAGTGATAATGGGAGTCAAAAGGCCTGTGTGCACGTGTTTTGTTTTAGTTTTGCAGTATATGTAGTATTCGTCTCTGTAGTTATATGTATGGTCGGGCGAAGTCCTCTTCGAAGGTGATTTTGCTCAATCAGGTGACTCAGTGTGATGGCTGGGTTATGAGCTTTTTGGGTTCAGCTGTAAATATTTCTCTTTTAATATAAATTTATCTCTTCTTACTTCCAAAAAAGAAATAAGGATCTATATGTCAGATGATCTTGGCATCCTCTGTGCTTTACACAAATATTTCACACAAAATAGTTGTTACACCATCAATCTGGTATACTTATGATTGTAATAAATGTGTTGTAATTAAATTTGTTGTAATCAAATACTTTCAATATTGTTCATTACCTTACCTTCCCATTCTCAATAGCTATCCCACAATCAACTTTTTTCCTTCAACAAATGTGCAACAAAATCAATTCATAAAAAAGACAAGTACAACTGTACTTAAAATGAAGAAATCAACACATTATAATCAATGAAACAACAATAAGATATCTAATTGACAAATTTGTTATGGTGATAATTCACAAATATGCATTAGAGAATGATACAAATTGTCATTATATTGCTTTCCATTGCGAAGACCTGCATATATCATGAAAAAATGGTATTTTCATATAAGTGATTGATAGATATGTTAAAAAATGCTCAACATATATGAAATTCTAAAAAAACTAAATGAAAATACCTGAATGAGCTTCTCTTGGTTTCAAGAATATCTTATTCTCTACTAAACAAGGCCAACCGCGTGAAGTTTGAAGCTCATATGGCCCCTCCCCCCCCTCACATCACTCTCAATTCCCCACACCCAATCTATCTACGGTAAAAATAAATGAAAGTTACATAACACAATAAAACAGATAAGATCCATGCATAAACAGTAGCAAAACAAAAAACATATGCATGAAAGGTAAATCCAAGTAATAATATAAGATGTATACCTCATTTTCAAATCTGTCCAATCCCGTTTTTTGGCCATTTGAAAATAAAACAACCCAATTTCTCGAATTGGCTCCTCGAGAGTTGGCCTCTCAAATTCCTTCCAATATACGATTACGAATATTCCTATAGTACACCCATATGATTTCCAAAATAGCCTTTACCAGCACATAGCAACCATATATTACACCATACAAGCTTCCACCTTATAATAACCAAATCCAAACATCAATTACATGATATTTTGGTTTTATCTTGGAGCCGGATAAGAATTTTTGGGAAGCTACAGTCTTGATGTTGATCGAAAGATTAAGTATAAATGAATGTGCCTGCAGCACTGATTAACGCCTATAGACAGTCTAGATCAAAAGTGGGGGAGATCAATGGTCATGAGCCTCCTTTGCGGAAAAAGTTGAAGGTATTTTAAATGCTGGAGGGGTGCTAGCCTGCGGGAAGGTCAAGGAAGATCGATGGCGGAAGGTTTAGATCAACGGTCAAAAAATTGTTCGCAATTTAAACATGCGTGAAAAGGGTTATGATTCAAATCCGTGAACTTTTGATAAACTTTGGCATATCCCAACGGTGTAGATCTAGTGAGATGAAGATCAACGGCTCGGGATTAGTTCGCGGATATGACTTGTGTGTGAAGTCAAAAGACCCAAAATTCGTGAACTTGGTAAAGGGTGCATCCGGGGACGGTAAAGATACAGGAGGAGAGCGGATCGATGGTTGAAATGTTTTTGCAGATTAAAGGTGCTGTCGAGTTGATATGTGGCAGGTAAAGGTCAAGGAGATCTACAGATGAGAGTTGATCATATGGATAGACGGCTAACGTGAATCCGTCGCTGTCATAACTGTAAGGGCGATATGTCATTTTTATATTATAAAACACCTGTCTGCACGAAGATTCGCATCCTAGTTGACTTGTGTACATTGGAAAGTGAAAGGAGCGGATCGTTCAGAGCCGACTAGCCAACCAGAGACCCAGAAGATCCACCCAGTTGTCAACCGACCAGGTAGGCCATCCACCTCCACCCTAAACTATTTAAATGGATGGACCCGTGGTACCCCCAGGCTTTGAGCCTCCAAATATAATTGACCAATTAGAGGATAAAGACTGTGAGGTTTACGATCCCATGCTGATAAATAGCACCATAGAAACTGCCAAAGAAATATTGGAGGTCATAAGGGCCAGACAAGTGGATGTCCATAATATTTATCAATCCTTTTTCCATTTGTTTACAACAAACCGAACCCCTAGTTGCCCTGAATTTGTATACTGGTGTGCTGGCCATTACTCCTCGGACCTAAGAGCATTCATGGATGCCTCAAACTCTAAAATTTTGTGCTATGTAGACACCCCTACTATTAGGAAAGATTTGGCCGTTCTAGAAGAATTCTGCCAAAAATCCCAAAGTAACAGAATGGAAACCCTGATCCAACATTTCCGTCAAGCCCTAGATGACTTCAAATAGAGCTTTTGTCATGCTTCCCTGCTACTAAATACCTCCTCTAAGGGTGCACCTTTTCCTGGTGAGGCCAACCTTTTTAGGGAAGAGTCGAAGTGTGTTATCTCCATATCTGGCCCAATTCCTAGGCTTAGACAATGACCTATACATAATCGAGCCCCTGATAAGTTTGATGTTTGTTCTAATCACTTGTCCTATCGAGCCAACGGACCCAAATTCGCTTACCCAATGTGCATGCCTAAAGTTTGATGAAGCCTTGGCAGACAACATCCACTCCCAGCTCATAGAATTCCCTAAGACAAGAACTTTTAGGTTCCAATCTTACTTGTTAAAAATGTTCCTGGCAGCTAATGAAGAAAACCTACAACCTCCAAAGCTGCAGTTGACTAAGGAGATGTATTCAGACTACAAAACCTTCATGAATGATCTTATGGTAGAGATATATTTCATCTCTTTCTAGAAGAGACTGCCTAGGGTACTTCCTGAGATGAAAGACCTACTGCAGCCATCCATGGAGAAGATGGTTGGGTATTGGTTCCTGCTGGAGCATGGGACTGTGATTAGAGTTTATGGCTACTCCCATGTCCCCTATGTGCTACCTACCTTCCTAACCCCCAGAGTACTCACCTTGGAATTTATAAGACAAAAATTGAAGGTGGAGTGTGAACATTTCTTGGATGACAGGAAGTATTCAGACATCAGATTTCCATGGACACTAGGCTCCTTCATTTTCAAAAACAAAACACCTCTCCTAGCTATTGATCGAATGATGGGTTATCTGGGATTCCCATCCAAAGAAGCCATAAACTATGATCCTCACCAGATTATCTCAGAAAGAAGGAATGAAAGTAACAGGAAAGGAAATGAGCACTTTGAACTAACAGGTCTGGTTGAGATGGAAAACTGGTTAGAATACATTGACAAAGGCCAGTTGGAAGTAGACCCACCAGAAGATTCTTCATATTTAGAATTCATTTTTCAAAGTAGCACATCAGCAGTGCCTTGTTCATCTGGTAAAACCCCAGCAATATCAATAGCCATGTCCCTTACCATTCCTCTAGAAAAATATATAAAGGATGGGGGTAGTGAGCCCATGGATGAAGACAGTGATGTTGAGAGAGCCTTGAAGAGGAAAAATGTAGAGGAGCCTGAGCAACAATTAGTACAGGTACAAGCAAAGAAACCCAAGAAAAATCAAGTCAGATCCTCGGTGCCATCCTTCGAGGTTAGGAAGCATGTGTTCAACATAACACCTACTGGAGCTACAGTATCAAGCCTAAGCAGGGCTAAGTTACTAGAGAGATATGAGGAGAGCCTAGATACAATCTCAGAAGAATCTAAACTGTATGCTGATGCAAGAAAAATGTCCAAGAAGGATGTAGCTTTGGTGGCAAGCAGGAGCCTTTCCCATAATACCTTGAGTCTTTCCTTAGCCACTAAGAGTAAGGCCACATAACTAAAAGTAAATATAGAAGAAATCCTAGTACCTGATGTGATCATTCTGCACAAGGAGAGAGATGAAGTCATCTATAACAAGTTGTTGAGGGCTTCCATAGAGATATCAAAAGTGCAAGCTAGCAAAACCAAAGTGCAAAAGCAGTTGGGATTGGAAAAGGTGGAGAACAAGAGCCTGAAGGCACAAGTGAAAAAGTTCCAGGCTTCACTATTGACCACTGAAACTCAAGAAGATAAAAGGGCTAGCATTCATAAGCTATTAGATGAAAAATATAAAGAAATTATGTCACTAAAGAAGAAATTGAAGATTCCAGCTGCCCAACTGGTGAATGCACCAGAAATTGCAGAACTAGAGGAGGAAAAAGAAGAGTTGCAAGGTAAGTTGATTGATTGTAAAGCCAGGCTAGTAGAGTTTGAAGAAAGAGAGAAAAAGGGGCAAGTAGATATGAAATTGATAATGGACAGTGAGGAAGCTTTGAAGGCTAAAGTTGAAGGGCTTGAGAAAAAGTTGAAAGACAAAGAACAAGAGATAGAAGCCATGGTCACACCCTCGATGGAGGCTGGATATTTTTCTATTGTAGAGAAAATAACCAAGGAAATTCTGGATGATGTAGAAGTGGCAATATTGAAAAAGCAGAATGCCAACCTCAAGACCATGCGGGATAATGTTGAAAGGGACAAAGAGGTTGCAGAGAAAAACAAGAAATATTGGGAAACCAAGTACCAAGCGATGCAGGGTGATTATGACAAACTGAAGCAGCAAGTTATAGGGAAAAGTGCATTGCAGGAGGCAAAGAAGATAATCTAGGATGATGATATTGTACAAATAGAGGAGCTGAGGCCATATTTGGACTTCATGGTAGATAAGGAAGCTGTAATCAAACTAGCAAGGTTAGCTGTCACAATGGAAGATGAGAAGTTAAACAAGAAGCCGAAGGATTATGAAAAAAATGCAATAGAGTTCTTAAATGGTCTGTCTAAAGAGCAAGCTGAAGCAACCAATATAAAGGACAGAGTGGCCACAATCATCAGTGCTAAGAAGGTAATACTCAAGCACCAACAAGTGAGCATTGTCCAAGCAAGGATAGATGTCTTGGCTAACCACGTGAAGTTGTTCAAGGAGGCATTTGATCCATTATTTAAGAAAGGTATTCCTATTTTTTGGGAAGAAGATGGAGCCATGAGGACAAATAAGGGATATCATGGAAAGCTATAGGAGTGCAGATTAGACCAGGAGTGCTTTGAAGATATGGAGCAACCTCTGGCGGGCAAGGCAGTGGTGGAAAAACTGACGAATTTTTTTGATTTGGTCTCTACATTTAAAGAATCTCTTACACTCCTCGTAGGCTATTCATACAAAGAGCATACCGAAATGAAGGTGTGGATTAAAGAGCTTGTCACCTTGGATTTACCAGCAACCAAGCAATGGAAACTCATCTTAAAGTATGGGAAGGAAAAACTGAAGCTGAGTGCATGACTCGTCAAAGACAGTGGAAGAGGCCGAATGGAGGAGCAGTTACCAGAAGATTTTGTCTTTTTGCTAGAGTCTATTGTCCTGTGGTAACTAATTTTGTCAATGTAACTAATTTTGATGCCCTGTTTCGAGATACGTCTCGGGGGTAAATTGCACTATAAATGTAACCTCAATGGAGGAGGAAGGGTTCGACTTTCATTTTTGAAGCCTCTGTGCTTGGATTGTAGCTTTGTATATTTTCTTGGAAGTGTTAATGAAAAGTGTTTTTTTGAGTTTATGAGATTCATCACAGTGTTCATATTCAGTTTGTTTTTTCGCTTTGTGTCATTTTCATATGTGTAAATTTTTCTAATTCTTTCTAGAGAAAACCATGACCTATCTTGAGCCTGCTAAGGGATTTTGTGACATGTCTTAAGCCTGCTAGGACTGTCGTGACTGGATGAAAGTGCCTTGAGGATTGTTAAGGGTCCCAATCCTATGTATGAAGGCACCATGACCTACTGTGGGTTACTAAGGGTGTCATGAGGTTGTGTAAATGTGTTGGCAACCTAATTGTGTACTGCTTGACTAGGTTGTGATCTGTTAGTATGGATGGTAGTCTGTGTGAGGTCTAGTACGTGGGTCGCTACCCTTTATTGGACTAGTTGTGCAACTAATGAAACCCTTGAGTTATGCCTCTGACCCATGTGTTGCCTACCAAGCTGGGAGCAAAGCTCACAGAGGTCAGAAATAATGGAACCTACTCCTAGTTGAGACCTGATGGAAACACAAAAGTAACCATTAAATACAAAAATGACAGTGGTGCATGGTTCCTCTATGCATTCACACAGTTCTCATATCCACTCAACATGATGAGACAGTGACCAATGAACAAGTTTTATCTAAAGGAAGTGAGAGGGTTTGATTTTTATACAAGGGGGATATGCTTTGGATAGTAAACTGTAATGACCCCCATCAGATCCTGCTGATTTTTTTGGCTTATTTGCTTATGTAATTTGGCTAAGGGATTTCGTAAAAACACTTGTCAAAAATACCACTGAGCTATGCCAAATCGTCTTAGTTGGTTTTTGTATTCAATGTACTGCTGATATGTTGATGCAGAAGCATAGGCTCAAGAGGGCGAAGTCATTCATGACTTCACAAGGTCAAGGGAACTCTTAAGAGACCTAGGGTCTTGTACATTAGTAATTTTCTTTATTTTGTAAATGCTCAATAAAATGGATAAGGAATCTAGATCATTTTCCACATGTAATAGTTAGGATTGAGTTAGTTGTGAGTCATCGGGTTAGCACAGATCAATAAGGACTGTACTCCTCTATTATAGGATCTGGAAACAGAATCCTCATGTATTTAAATGAGTTCGAGTTATTTTCTTAGCAACTTAGTTATCTTACAGAGCTTGTTGGCTCACAAAAACTTAGGTTATCTCACAGAGCTTAGGATGGCTCATAGAGGTTTGAGGATAGCTCAAAGAATCTTTGATTAGCTCATAGAGGTTTGAGGATTAGCTCATAGAGCTTGAGAGGGAGGAATGAGAGGTGTGTGCACAAAAGAGTGAGCGAGAAGTGAATGGAGGGATGAGAGGTGTGTGTATTTGAACTTCCAGTGAATTGAATAAAGAACAGAGGATTAGACTCTGCGTGTGGTTTTGATGGATTAGAAGTATGAATTCATCCTGCTTTCACTCCATATAACCCTGTGTATAAAATCTGTGGGTTTGGATTGCCATAGTTTCCAAATTGCAGAGAAGAATTGATCCTGATAGTGATCAATTAAGTGAAGCTTTATAGCCCTAGGGTTAAACCTTAACCAGTCGCTCAAATAAAACAAGATCGTAGAGTGGGGATCGATCGTGGGGTAAAGATCGATGGTTTATAGTGATATCACTAGGAGAAGTTGCAAGCTTTGAAAAAATTTTCATGTGCACGATATTATATGGAATGCTCTTAATAAATTTTGGAATCCACCGTTGATTTGGTGGGGACATTGATTGAATGATCAGAAATCCATTTCGCCGATAGATCAACAATCGAGATCGAGATCGACAACGGGGAAGAAGCGTTGTATGGAAACTCTATTCCCACCTTCTGAAAAGAAATCCATTGTGGATGAAAGTGCGGAAAGAGTTTATTTCGAGTATCAAGGGTTTCAGATCTTGATTTTCGTAGTGCTAACAGTGAACAGTAAATGCAATAGAGATTGCTTTGCATAAATAACAAGGAAAATAAACCCTAAATATCATATTCATATAACTTTGAGTTTACAATGACTGTAACAAAAGTTCTAAGGTGGACAAACAAATCTGAAATTACTTTAACTATAACCTGTAGCCTTCTTTGGTGTCTCGATTTTTCTTTGGTGTCTGCAGCCAGCTCCTCAAAACAACCCAAAGCGTCTTCTTCTCAGACTCCCTTATTATGCTTCAGCGCCCTCCTTCACTACCCAGAAACGTTATGCACAGTCGTAACAAGAAGGAAGACTATAATGAGAGTACCCAACAACGTTGTAGGTGTCAATATGGATTCCAGCTCCCTTTTTGGATGTAACAACCCTTGATATTGTCCTAGATGAAGCGTGGGGATCACTATAGATGTGGAACTGTAAGGATATGTGCCCAACAGAAAGTAAATCATCCTCACAAACAAGATTGTGTCCTCTCCAGATGATGTCATGGCCCACGTAGTCCAAACTCAGCCAACAAATCAAGAATACGGACTCCACAAGATGAAATCGGCCCCTTTGTTACTCCTTTTTTTTCAAAAACATAAAAACCAAAAAAGACGAAAAAAAGAATATGCATGAATCTATAGCATCTTATATCTGGATGGGCCTGAAAATTTGTTGTATGTATAACCATGGCATGAGCCTATAATCCTAGGTATAATATAATATTGTTACTTGTTAGACTCATAGGAGACCCCCTTGGGCTAAACCTTATTATAGAATATGCTATGGGGATGGCGTTAGGGAGTGCTAGTTTCTTATAATATTCTTATTTTACTTATTGCATAATCATTTCTAGCTTTTATTCTATTGCTTGTCAAGGATGTTTATAACTTACATCGTAGGGAGGCAGCTCTATGGGTTAAATATAAATATGTTTCTAATGTGGAGATATCCCAACCTTTAGACTAACTAATATATGTTGTATGTTGTTAGTATGATAGGAGATCAATATGTTAAAGTTGTCACCACCATTTTAACATATCAATGTGAGGAGTTAGAACTGGCTTCGATCACCTCGTTTAATGGCTTGCAAGGTATGGGAAACTTCATTTCCTTTAGAGCTCAAGAAATCTCACTTGGGAGTGAGTAAATTACTCTAAGGTGCATTGCAATGGCCATAACATTATTAGAGATCACGTGGTTCAATAATTTCATATGCCACTTGTCGTTGACTCTCCAATGACCTAAATAGAAATTCCCATGCAGGCATTTGTAAAAACTACTACACTTCCACCACTAAAATGGTTCATTGAACAATGCAAATACATAAATGAGGTGGAGGCTATAGATTGGCATCGCATGATATGTGGTAGATGTAAGGTAGCCATCATTGAATATTGACTGGAGGGATATCTTAGCAAGTAATCAGATTTTCATTAGGATATCAATAGTTTCAATGGTATAATACTGGTCTAAAAAATCTAGGTTAATGGTTCAAATTCCTTTTATCTTTATAATAATTTCTTATGGTTGGAAGAGGTAATGATACAAATTCTTAATATTTAAAAGGATTGTATAGGTTCTTGTAGGTTTTCTCCAAGTAGGACCTTAACCAATGTATTGAATTGTCAAACTTATGGAGAGCAAATAGAGAAAATGTAGCACCATATATATCTTCTCATTATTCTAATATCCCTAGTTACCTAATTGATATGTCAATTAAGAAAGTAGATTTGTAAGGCATACAACTGTAGAAATTTTAGTTCATATTATTTCCATAAGAAGAGAGATCATAATGAGTCATAATTGTTTGAATGCGTATGATATATCTCTTTGTAAGGCTACAAGAAACAATAATGAGTCATATCATGCTAGTAGTTAGAATTAATAGCATAAAGAGGAAATATCTTGTGTAGAATCATAAGAGAGTCTATGGAAATAGACTAATTTAGTACAATTATTTTATCCTTATGGTATCCTTATTGGCATGGGACCTTGAATGATATATAAGTAATTTGATCAAGTAACCAGTAAATCCGCCTAGCTAGGTATAAATGCAGTAGATACCGACTAGAAATAATACTATGTTTGGATGTAACCTCAACATCTAACCTCATATGAAAATGACATGATCCCTTATGTGGTAAGCTAAAATTGATTACTAGTCATGCACTTGAATCCATTCAAATTAACAAACTCACTGTCCCCATCCTTCTAGAACAAATAAACCTCACAATCAATGCCTTAGAAGCCATGCTTATTGCATTATTTAACTTCATGTCATCCACCACAATAGGCTAATATACATGGTCGATTTCATGGTATACCCTCTCAACCTCCTTATTTGTATCAAGTCATTTTCCTTGTGAAATCCATTCATCAAAGGATTGTAAGTATGAATACTTGCTTCACAACCATTTTCCTTCATATGGTGCTCCACTAGTGCAAGAATATAAATTTTAGGCCTAAAGGTCTAACAATGATGTCTCCAACCACCAAAGCTAACCTCTTGAGGGGATATTTGTCCTTATAGTTAGAATATGGGAATTTTTAAGAAGTTTCTAAGCATTAGGTATGGGTCTTGGGGTTCTAGACATGGTTAAGGAATGGAAACTGGGCCTAATTAGGACCTAAAGAAAGCTTCTAGGTATCTATAGCCAAGAATTATATGTTGAAATACCACAATAGACCTTTCCACGGTATCTTTGGCCTATGAGTGTGTTTTTTGTGGCACAGTGAGAATTTTAAGACTAATTATAGGTTTGAACACCTTGGATATGGTTGGGGAGAAAAGAGTGGGTCTTAGGTCCTAAAGGAAATTCCAGGCATATTTGGCTAAGAACAATTCCTACAATCACCAAACATGAGCTCCCAATAACATATTATTCATATAAGTGGGGATATTAGTGCCATTAGAAATTTTTGAGAACCTGGTATAGATATTGAGTTCCCTAGACATGCTTGAGGGAGAAAAAATATTGGTCCTTAATCTTTAAAAAACCTTTTGAGAATCCATGGCCAAGAAGAACAACGTACTTGAACAAACACACACGGATTCTTGATAGTATCCTTAGTGTTTGAGTAGGGATGTATATGTCATTAGATGGTTTTGAATAGTAGTTAGGGGTCTTGAGGCTCTATACATAGTTAAGGAAGGAAGTCAGAGCTCCAAAGGTCTCAGCTTTGTAGAATCGCGCGGCCTCCAACTTCCGTAATCCGCAATCCGCGATGTGGGAGCATAAGTCGAAACTTCAACACACCACACTGAGAAATCACACCTCCGACTTCCGAAATCCACAATCTGCACTATGGGTTCAGAAAGTCGGAAGTTTGATCCACTCTGCCATGTCTCCTCCCTTCATCTGACCCACAGAGGGAACCAGAACACATAAGGGGTTTCTATTTCTCCCCCAAAGTCATGACCGAACATTCTGAACCTCCTAGGCCTCAACAAGACTTGGCCCTATTCATCAATAAACAAATTCATAAAAAAAAATGATATAAACCACAGAGAACAATTACCCTTTTATTGAAATATCCAAGCAACTAGCGGTGGAATACAACATTCCAACCCAACCATAGGTCTCTTCCCAACCTGTATTGTTTCAACGTCACTCAAAGACTACCCCTAAGATGGGGCTATGTATCCACTAAAGATGAACTACTCAAGTCCACTCATAGCCTTAGGCACAGTGAATTAGGGTAATACAGCACACAACTGGCTCTGGAAAGCAAATGGGGAGACAGGGTAGGAGGTTTCTAAGTTAATGAGCTCAACACAAAGAGTTATAGGCATATCCAATTGACTTCAGATCACAGTCTAGGAACCCCTATCCTTCCTATTTTACCGCAGCTGCAATACTACCAAGTTGCCCATATTTCCTATTTCGAGCAGCTGTGACACCTCCAAAAGTGCCTATTTTTCATATTTCAAGCAGCTACAAAACCTAAATTTGTCCATTTTTCCTATTTCGAGCAGCTACGACACTTCCAAAAGTGCCTATTTTTCTTATTTCGAGCAGCTGCAACACCGCTAAAAGTGCCCATTATTCCTATCTTTAGAAGCTGTGACTCCGCTAAAGTTGCCTATCCTTCCTATTTGCAACAACGCCAAGTTGCCTATTTTTCCTATTTCGAGCAGTTGTGACACCTCCAAAAGTGCCTATTCTTCCTATTTCAAGCAGCTGCAACACCTAAATTTGTCCAGTTTTCCTATTTCAAGCAGCTAGGACACCTCCAAAAGTGCCTATTTTTCCTATTTTGAGTAGCTGCAACACCGCTAAAATTTCCCATTATTCCTATCTTTATCAGCTGCGACTCTGCTAAAGTTGCATATCCTTCCTATTTCACCGCAACTGCAACACCGCCAAGTTGCATATTTTTCATATTTTGAGCAGCTCTGACACCTCCAAAAGTGCTTATTTTTCCTATTTCAAGCAGCTGCAACACCTAAATTTGTTTATTTTTCCTATTTCGAGCAGCTGTGACACCTCCAAAAGTGCATATTTTTCCTATTTCAAGTAGCTGCAACACCTAAATTTGTCCGTTTTTCCTATTTTGACCAGCTGTGACACCTCCAAAAGTGCCTATTTTTCCTATTTTGAGCCGCTGCAACACTGCTAAAATTTCCCATTATTCCTATCTTTAGCAGCTGTGACTCCGCTAAAGTTGCCTATCCTTCCTATTTTACTGCAGCTACAACATTGCCAAGTTGCCTATTTTTCCTATTTCGAGCAGTTGCTCCACCTCCAAAAGTGCCTATTTTTCCTATTTCAAGTAGCTGAAACACCTAAAGTTGTCCCTTCTTCCTATTTTGAGCAGTTGCGACACCTCCAAAAGTGCCTATTTTTTCTATTTCGAGAACCTGCAACACCTAAATTTGTCCATTTTTCCTACTTTTGGCAACTGCGACTCTACTAATTCCTCATTGAATACTAATTATTTATTTTATCATCGATATTAGTGCTCTCCATCAGTGATGTGACTGTGGAAAGGTGCCACCTTGCAACACGACGGTTTGGCATTACATTTAAAGGTATGACGTCTTAATCATAAACATCATTAGTGTAGGGCCCCTCCTGTAGGGTCCTTTCTGCTTAACCTAAAACTCAACCACTTGATACAAAAGAGATTAGAAAGCATAATGACTAGATAAATAAAATAAATAAATGAATAACTTAACAAATTAAAACAAACCATAACCTGTCTCTAATACCATCTTTTCCACTGCCGTCTGCGTCTTCCGTAGGACCCCTCCAGCAAAGCTCGTTTAACCATAGGTGAAGCAACCGTTAGCTTCTCCACCCAACCATATGCTCATGCTTTCAGTCGCATGGCCTCCCCCGAGCTTTGGGTCGTAGAGCTCACACACAATAATCAAGAAACCCAGCTTGGGATTCCCCCCCACCAAGATTTCTAGCCAAAACCTCAATTGCAGCAAGTCATGAGGTAACTCAAAATTATGATAGTCATCCAAGGTCTGGGTCCTTTACCCATTACCAAAGCCTTCCTTTTAAAGGAACATTCCATGTGACACATGTCGCTTCATGCATAAATACATATTTTATAAATTTCCAATTTAATAATACTCACCCATCCATGTGTCAGTTTTTCTAGGAGTTGCACCAACATTCCTAAGTTTGCTCATGTTTGTCCCCTAGATATTTTACTTAACTCCTAGTTTTGAGGTGTACGTGGAGTTGACTAGGTTTCCATGCTTAGGATTCTACTTTTCTCCTAAAATAAGGATTTATATTATTTTAAATGCTCATAATATTCTTTTATGTGCAAATTCCTAAATAACACTTAATATTATTTAAATGCCAATGTAATCATTTATGTGCAAATGCCTAAAGTACTCAAATGCATTTCTAAGTAATTTTCTAGGTGCAAACTTATATGTTTTTATGCAGTTAAGTTTAACAATCATTTTAACTAGGATCTCGGTGCCACGCCATTGGGCCACCCCGTTCCTTAATTTCATTTCCCCGACATGGCACCACTCCATCGAGTCCAGTCATCTGTAGTTTCCATTCCTTGGCAAGGTACCACATCGTTGGGTCCTTGCGTCCACTCTTTCCGTTCTCGGCAGGGTACCACACCGTTGGGACCTTCTGCCATCATCCTATCGTTTTGACTTGTGGGAACTTCATGTAGGGATTTCAGGAGTCGTTACCTTCCATCCTCCATCTACACGCTATTAGGGACTAATGGTACTGAGGAGTGAGTCCGTTCTCACTGTGCGCCCCCCAACGCATACGTGACCAGCTCCATCATGGCCCACCTCGTACGCCCTCACGCTTTCCTCTTGAGAAAGCAGATCAATGCTTATCTTCTCATGTGTGGTATTCCGTCGGAAGTCGACATCATCGTCGCTCTCCTTGTGTGTGATTTATCCATACTCTATGACCCTTCATATTCCTTTGTGTGTCCGTCGGTGAACTGTTTCACCTGTCACTACACACATTTCTCACAAACATATATTAGTAGTACTGTCCTCAATAATCATCATTTGATTCATAAATCTGCTACTTCGTTAAGAATTTATAATTTACTCAAACATTACTCAAACTAAAATCAAAGAGTTATTTACTAATGTTTCAATCATTCGGGTCACTCGACAGGTGCCCTCATTATCTACAGTAGTCTAGGGGCACTACATACACCCCTACTTATTTAGAACTTCGTCCCGAAGTTCAGAATAAATGTGAAAATCTATGACGCATCTCAGTTGTGTCCTCCCTAGTCGCAGAGCTAGGACTGTCATTGTCTCACTGCACTTTGACTTGATCAATCAAGGCTAATGATTAAACAAGATGTAATCAATCAATTATCCCACTCCACACATATAATTTAATTCCTTAATTCATTTATCAATTATTTTCGTCATTCACATCTTCAGGTTTTCCTCAATCATTTAAGACATACTCGACAGGTGCCCTTAAGGTCCACAGTTATTCTAGGGGCATTACATACACCCCCTCTTGTATAGAACTTCGTCCCGAAGTTAATTTTTGTTCTTGTACTTTGGATGCTAGGATTTATCTTATTTTTCTATTCTCATCCTCATGTCATTGTATTCTAGTTTTCTCCAATAATCATGGCTATAAGCACAAGTGGTTAAAGTCATTAACTCCTATATCATCTAGTACGGTTACAATACACCCTCAGGAACTTAATCGTAACTTCGTCTCATATCAATCCGATAATACATTACATAATTGTCAGTCCCAATGAGATTTTCTATAACTCTTATTCGTTCACACGGGGCTACGATGTTCAAATCCAAGCAAGGATTCAAAGATTTAAATCTATTTGGTTATCCTCCCATCCAAGGAGAGAAGGTAAACATCATAAAATATTCAGTCAAAAGTAGATGGGTAAGATATAATCTCAGTTTTAACAAAACAAGAGAGACCCTTAAACATTCCAAAATCAATTCCCATAAGACTACTGACAAATACCTCTAAATGATTCAATAATGTAGGTTCTCAATAAGATAAGATTCGAGTTTTCGTGACTTAGTCGAACATATTGAAATTTAACTTTCAGTCCTTTCATTAGTAATATCATGTCCAAGTACATGAGCTTATCACATCCTTACCTGATTTCATCATTTCCGTTGTCATAGGACTACCTCGACAAACTCATCAAGTTGTACTATGTGTGTTTTCTCAACCTCATCGAGCTCTATCTCGGGCTAGTCGTATTTTTATCGGGGTTTGATCATGTCAATTGGTTAGCATCAATGTATTCTACTTTTTATGTCGATCCTCTCCATGCTTTGTTTTACTAAAATAGTCTTTATTTGACTCATTCGGTGGATTTTTCTAATTGAAAATTCTTCTTTTACTGGTGTCCCAGTCATTTCAATTTTGTACTTCTTCATTCTCTTTAACAACATTGTCATGCCGCAAATTTAATGTCTTTGGGATCAGCTCCTCATGCCAGTAACATTGATATATTATTTTCCATTTTCTGTGTTCGTTTAACCCTCTCGCCAGTTTGTCGAATTCTCGACAAGAGGAGCCTTTGGTGTCTTGTCAGCTAAAACTTATTAAATTGCATCCTTGTCATAACTCTTGCAACGCTCTATACATTTTTATTATCCGAATTTCAAGTCACATCCTTTACCTAAAGAATTTTCCCAAATAGACCATTGTGCTTCACTTCTCTCTAGCAGTTTACTAATAGTACATTCAGTATTACCATCAATAGACATTGGAAATCATGCCATCAAGATTACGACGTCAAACTCCCAAGTTGTATTGGTTATTTCAAGCTTCTTATGAGTCTATGTTTAGGATTACTTGATGATTGATGATAGGGCCAATCCCCATTTCATTTGACTTTTCGTTGTTAAATTCATATGTGTACAATTCTTAGCCCAATCATTTTTTTTTTTATCTGATCCCTATGTACCTATCAAATTTTGATAGGTCCTTACAAGATGATAGTGGTATTGGAATAGTTTAACATAAACTATAATTCCACCCTAAGTTAGCTATGGAGTACAATCTGCATATCCATATGAACATAAAATGCATTTGTTCGACATATAAAATATTCCTTCTTCCATAATATATAAGATACTCATATCTAAAATGAAATTATTCCAATGCTCACAAATTGTAATCTAAATTAAAGATATTAGCAAAGGATTATAATCCAATTATTACGCCGAGAGGTCCTCTGCAGCCCAGTATGAGGGAGATCTTGTTAGTCGAGTGTTTGTCGATATTGTCGGCCATAAATAACATTTGTATTAGGGAGATCTTGTAAGTCGAGTGTTTGTCAATATTTGTCTACCATAAATAACATTTGTAAGTAGAGTGTTTGTTGGCCATAAATAAAATAATACAAAGTAAACAAAAAAGAAGAATACAAAGTAAAAAGTAAATATGAGACTTAAACTAGAGACTTTAGAGCTTAGGATTAGGTGATAAATATTATCTTGGTCATAAACAAAAAAAGAATAATACAAAGTAAAAAGTAAATATGAGACTTAAACTAGAGACTTTACTTTTTACTTTTAATACAAAGTAAAAAGTAAATATGAGATTTTAGAGTGTTTGTCGAGTCTGTCGAGTAACAAAATAATACAAAGTAAACAAAAAAGAATAATACAAAGTAAAAAGTAAATATGAGACTCAAACAAGAGACTTTAGAGCTTAGGATTAGGTGGCTCAGGTATTGCACTCAAGGAGCTATTCAAGGAGAGGTTTGTATCTAGGGAGATTTGATCCCTCTCGACGCTTGATAGAGCCTAGGATTTGGATCTATGCCGGTGTATCCAATGTATGAGTACCTTTTAATTGGAATTTCAAATATATATCCATTATATATAAACCTTCTAACCCACACACATATATAACATTTTTATATATGTTTAAAACTATATCATTATTTTAACTAGAGATTAGAATATCCTATCAATTTCTCCCTATTCAATAATATACAACACATATATATTTCTTTTAAATCTATATCCAAGAGCTAACTAAAGTTCCACTCTAATTTCCATGATATAGCTAAAGCATAAGATCTATGTTGTCCCTTTCTTCTTTTTCTTTTTTTTCCTTATTTATTTATTTATTTTTTATCCACTTAATGCAATTTTTCTATACACCCACACATATATATAACTTACAGAGCATAAATAATATATATATAGTTGTGAAATTTATAATTAAAAAAAAACATACTATTACTCTATTTCTATTTCATGGAAAGTATCAATTTCACTTCCTTTCCTTTCCCGATTCTAACTTATCAAAAATGAAATTCTTATAATTCTACCAATATCCATATATATATATATATATATAATAAATTCTTTTCATTTATATAAAATGAATAAATATAATTCCTTCAACATTATATATGTATGAATAATTATTCCTAATATGGATACCCTACATAATACATGTGTTGTTTTTCTATTATGCATAAAATATCAACAATCATAAATTATTTTAAAAAAAACACAATAAAATGTCAAAAACATAGATAACATTTATATATGTTTAAAACTATATCATTATTTTAACTAGAGATTAGAATATCCTATCAATTTCTCCCTATTCAATAATATACAACACATATATATTTCTTTTAAATCTATATCCAAGAGCTAACTAAAGTTCCACTCTAATTTCCATGATATAGCTAAAGCATAAGATCTATGTTGTCCCTTTCTTCTTTTTCTTTTTTTTTCCTTATTTATTTATTTACTTTTTATCCAATTAATGCAATTTTTCTATACACCCACACATATATATAACTTACAAAGCATAAATAATATATATATAGTTGTGAAATTTATAATTAAAAAAAAACATACTATTAATCTATTTCTATTTCATGGAAAGTATCAATTTCACTTCCTTTCCTTTCCCGATTCTAACTTATCAGAAATGAAATTCTTATAATTCTACCAATATCCATATTAAATATATAATAAATTCTTTTCATTTATATAAAATGAATAAATATAATTCCTTCAACATTATATATGTATGAATAATTATTCCTAATATGGATACCCTACATAATACATGCGTTGTTTTTCTATTATGCATAAAATATCAACAATCATAAATTATTTAAAAAAAAAACACAATAAAATATCAAATTCCAATTTTTTGCACACACGTTGTTCAATCATGAATTATATATATATATATAAATAAAAATAAATTCTTTTCATTTATATAAAATGAATAAATATAATTCCTTCAACATTATATATGTATGAATAATTATTCCTAATATGGATACCCTACATAATACATGCGTTGTTTTTCTATTATGCATAAAATATCAACAATCATAAATTATTTAAAAAAAAACACAATAAAATGTCAAATTCCAATTTTTTGCACACACGTTGTTCAATCATGAATTATATTTAAAATAGCAATAAAATGTCAACTTCCAATTTCCTATCCTAGATCAAGATGTACATGTTTCATATTCTTTTATATTTCTCTATGACCATAATTTAAATAAACAATTATTTATTAGGTAATAATGCATAATAACATTTGCAATAAATGACGAAATGCACAATCTTAACATTTCCCCATCATAATCCAATTCTAAATTTTAGTATCATTACTCTATTATAATCTTAAATTATCGACTTACTTTCAGGAAGCATGCATACCTAACAAATGCACATGTAATAACAAGAGCATCCATGTGCCATATAACAAGTCCCTAAAATATTTATATGAGTAACTTTTAGACCGGTGTAAGTAAAATATGCAATTTATTTGAACTTTAATAAATCGAATCTTCTAGTTATATATATATATATTAAGAAGTATGCCATTCACGTATTCGATGGCAATCGGTGGCTGTGGGTTTATTGTAGGGTTTAGCGCTAGACCGCAGGGTTTGTTTCGGTATGGCGATCGGAGGCTGTAGTTTTGAGTGCATTTGTAGCTTGGAGTTAAGCTGGTCCGTCTTGGACTAGCCTAGTACCAGCCAAGTAAAAAAAGTGGGAATAGGATTGGTTTTGTTTTCTCTTTTTGTTGGTATGGAGTGGTCTAGGTTGGTTGTTGTTGGTTAGTTTTTGTTGCTTTTTAAGTCTCTTTGGTGTATGGTTTGTGTGGGACCGGTGCTACTGTCACTGGACAGCTGCAGGTGTTACCGGCTTGCCAGGTCTGCAGTACTTTTGTTTTTTTTCTCTTTCTGGCCCTATGTCCCTCCCATTTGTGACTACTACCTCTGCCCACGGGTCGGAACATGTGACGGGGTCTGTTATTGCTCCGAGCTATCCAAACCCTAACCTCTATGGAGCTCGTGGTAAGAGCCGGCGCAGGGTGAAAACGCTTCGTGCTAGGGAAAGGGTGGAACGCTTTGTTATTGCTGCGGATAGCAACCTAGAGAGGGTTGAAATGCTTGCAGATAGGGCCCTTGTTGGACAGTTCGAATTCACCTCTGGGACAAAGGAGGAAATTATTGAATGGGTGAAGAGAAGCTGGGTTCCTATTACTGGTATTGCTCCCCGCATTAAAATTTTGATGAATCATTGGGTTTTATTTACTTTCTCGAAGCGCGACCACCTGGAACAGATCCAGAATGGGGTTTGGTTGTTTAAGGAGGGATCTCTGGTCCTCAAGAGATGGCATATTGCTTTTGATCCCCTCTGTGAGCATCAAGGTATTAGGCATTTATGGATGCCGATTCCAGGGTTTCCCATTGTGTTATGGACGAAAGATATCATCATGGGTCTGGCGAATTTGGTGGGTAGGTTTATTAGATTTGATAAGAGCACATTGTTTGGAATTGATAGAAGGTACGCGAAGGTCATGGTTGAATTTGAACTTAGTTTGCGGCTTCGGCCGAGATTGAAATCGTGTGGGGGCATCGTTCGTGGACTCAGCGTCTAGACTTTTTTCGAATTCCTTTCCGTTGTTTTCACTGCCATTATGTTGGGCATGTTCAGTCACATTGCCCAATCCTGATGGGTAGGTATGAAAAAGTTTCGCCTGAGAATGTGACGCCGGTTGCGAATCCTTCACATGTGGACTTGGTCTTTCCTCTCTCAGAAATTGGTAAGTTTAAAAACCCCCCTGAATCTGCTTATACAGTCATCTCAAATGATGATTTAGCCTTTATTGCTAATGCGAAGAAGGATTTGGATAGACACATATCTTTAGGTGAAGTTTTTTTGAGACATAATATTAATCCTTCTGTGGGGGGTTTGGGGATTGTGAGGAATGGGGAAAAACCCTTGGTGGCTCAGAAATTGGATGTGGAACTTGAGGGAGTCGAGCTAGGGCTAGCTCCAAAAGTTGTTATTGACCTTGATGCGGAAACCTTTGATCTTGGTACTGTTTCCGAGCGAGGGTGTGATTATTCTCTGGCCTCTCTAGATTTTTCCTTACCTAGAGACCCGGGTGGTTAGGGTTTCTGAGGATGATTCTCCATTATTGGGGCCTGATGAGAATTCCTGTAAACTTTCTGTGGGGTCTAGGGTTTTGGATGGGGGGATATCGAGCTTTGTAGCTGATAGTGGAATGGAGGAGCGGTTTCCTAATGTTTGTTCCCCTATTCTTGTGTATTCAAAGAATCCCCCTCTGAATTCGGATTCTTTACCCTTTAGCTCGATTAAGTTCCAAAATGTGACTATTTGCAAAAAGAGAAAGGGACAAAAAGGTTCTGTTATGGAGACATCTATCGAGGACTATCTTACTGTAGCTGATAGGTTAAAAGCTGAGGGGAAGGATTTTCTTTTTGATTGGGGCCTTAGAGTAGAGAAACCCGTGGGTAAGGGTTTGTAATGTCTATTGTCTCCTTGAATGTTCGTGGGTTGGGTAGGGCTTCTCGGGCTAGGGCCTTATCCAACCTCATAAAAAATACTTGCCCGGGTATTGTTTTATTACAAGAAACTATGTGCTCTAGTTTGGATGCGGTTACAAAGGTTGGGGGGGTTCTTCCATCGTGGGAGGTTTCGGATGTTTGTTCGAAAGGAATTTATGGTGGATTAGCAGTTGCTTGGAACCCTAACCCTTTTGCCTTTAAAGTTTTCAAAACACCTTGGTGAATTCTGATGAAGGGTTTATGTTTACCCTCGAACCTTGAATTGACTGTTTTTAATTGCTATTCCCCTTACATTGACAGGATGAGTTTTTGGGAATCTCTGGGTGATGTTGGAATCCTTAATGTGGATAATATGATTTTTGCAGGTGACTTAAACTTTACTAAGTCATCTTCAGAAATTTGGGGACAAAAAGCTAGGAAGGATCCTTTGGCTGACTTTTTTACTGCTTTTCTTGAAAAATATGCTCTTATTGATGTGGCACCTATTAAACTGTGTCCTTCCTGGACAAATGGCAGAAGGGGATGTGATGGCATCCATAAGCGGCTTGATAACTTTCTGGTTAAAGAAATTTTGATTTGTCAACTTCAAAAGTATCATTTGTGGGTACATGATTCAAAATTCTCAGATCATTGGCCAGTTATCTTTCAATTTGAAGATCTTGGTAAATTTCATAATCGTCCATTCAAGTTTGATAGCTCTTGATTGGAACTGGAGGATTTTTTCTCTATGGTGAGGAATTTTTGGGCTTCTGAGTTGATCGATGAAATGGATCCTGTGTTTTTCTTTTGTAAAAAGATGAAAAGTCTTAAAAGTGCTGTCAGCAATTGGATAAAGGTGAAAAAGATGGATGATAAGGAGGAATTATTACAATTAGAGTTGGATATTCAAAGGTTACATGACCGAAATGTTCTGGGTGACCTGGACTCAGAAGGGTTTGAAGCTGTTAAGAAGTATGAGAAAAAGAAGGAGGAGATGCTGCTCAAGGAGGAAAAAGAGTGGAGATTGAAGAGCTGTGCTTTATGGGTACAATTTGGGGATAAAAATTCAAAGATTTTTCATTCATTTGCTTCTGCTAGACGCAATATGAATATGATTTGGGATTTGAAAGATGATTTGGGTAATATTATCTATGGTGAGGATTCATTAAAGGCTAAAGCTGTTAAGTTTTTCAGTAAGATTTATAAGAATGATAGAGAAGGTGTGCTAGTGGACCAGATCCGAATTGCTAGACTTTTTCCAAAGTTTTTCGATGAAAATGAAGCTGCAGAATTGGGAAAACCGGTGACATTGGATTAAATTGAAAATACGCTGAAATTGTTTAAGAAGGAAAAAAGCTCGGGGCCTGATGGCTGGCCAGTTGAGGTATATATTCATTTCTTTGACATTATGGGTAAGGATCTGCTAAATATGGTTGAACACACAAGAACAACTGGGCTTTCTTCTGGTGCCCTAAACTCCTCCTTTATTACGCTGATTCCAAAATGTTATAATCCTGCATCATTTGGAGGATTTCGTCCAATTGCACTTTGTAATTTAGCTTACAAATTGATTACAAAGATCATTGCGCAGAGGATCAAGGTTGCATTGTCTTTACATATTACTGCTGAACAATTTGTTTTTTTGCACAATTGCCAGATTCATGATGCCATTGGTATTTCTCAAGAATTGGTGCATACTATAAAGACTAGGAAACAAGATGCATTACTTTTAAAAATGGATCTAGAGAAGGCGTATGATCGGGTTAATTGGGTATTTTTAAGACATGTTTTGATTCAGATTGGTGTTCCTCCTCTGGTTATTAACTGGATCATGGGATGTGTCACTACTGCAAATATTGCAGTACTGGTTAATGGATCACCTTCTGATTTTTTTCAATGTTCCAGGGGGCTGCGACAAGGTTGCCCATTATCGCCATTATTGTTCATTTTGGTGATTGATGCCTTTAGCAGACTCCTACATATTGCAAAAGATGATGGTTTCATCAATGGTATTGATGTTGGTAACAGGGTTTTTCTCACACACTTGATTTTTGTTGATGATGTTTTATTGGCGGGTATTGCTTCCTTTCAAGAATGGTTGGTTATTAGAAATATTATTAATATATTATGTAATGTGTCCGGCATGAAAGTGAGTCCTACTAAATCAAACTTTATATAGTATAAGGTTTGTCCTTCTAGATTGCTGGAAATTGAGAGTATTTTACCTTATAAGTGCTGTGATTTAGAGGGTGGATTCAAGTACCTGGGTTTTTATTTAAAGCCGAACAATTACTTGATAAATGATTGGAAGTGGCTTATCTGCAAGGTGGAAGCTCGTATTTCGCACTGGGCTTACTGGTTTCTTTCTATAGGGGGAAAACTTATTCTTGTGAAGGATGTTCTTATTGGAATACCTGTATATTGGATGTCATTGCTGGAAGTACCAGTGACCATATTGAATGCTCTTAGGAGTTTACTGTTAAATTTATTATGGTCTGGCAGTGTGGAGAAAACTAAGCTAGTCATGACTAGCTAGGATACCATCTCTAGACCTGAGAGATTTGGTGGCTGGGGCATCAAAGATCTTAAGACTTTCAATATTGATCTAAGGATGAAGAGCCTTTGGCGTGGTGTTTTTGGAAGTACTCTTTGGTCAAGAGTTTTATATAGCAAGTATATAAAGATGAACGTGATGTCTTGGTTTTGGAAACCAAAGACTTTGCTGGGGAGTATTTCTCCAATGTGGCGTGGCTTGCTTAAGGTATTTGATGGGATCGCTAAAGATATTAAATGGCAGGTGTGTACTGGTGAGAAGATCTATATTGGGAAGGACCCTATCCTGGGTTTGGAGGACTCATATCATCTATTTGAGAGACTGCTGGGTTATTTAAAAGTGCATGGTTTAAGTACATTAAACACGATCAAGAATGGTGCTCATTTCTTTGGTGATGGGAATTATTGGATCAGTTCTATCGATCTGAAGCTATAGGGATCGAATGCAGTAGATTGGGACAAGTTTGTTCAGGATTTATGTGCGGTTGGTGTTCATCTAAATAATTCGGAGTACAAAATTGTTTGGACAGGAAATGAGAAATCTGGTATTGTGACAGCAAAAGAGGCATATATAAGAATCATTCAGAAAAAAAACTTATATATCCACAACATTGGTGGTATAAAAAGATTTGGAAGTGGGATTTTCCTCTGAAAATCAAGTGTTTCCTTTGGAAGGCACTACAGGGAACTTTAAAAACCTGGGATGTACTTTTAAGGCATGGGTGGGTGGGCCGTAATTGGTGTATCCTGTGCAAAAAAAAGTTGGAATCTATCAGTCATATTTTTGTGGATTGCAGATTTGGAAAAGATGTTTGGGAAATTGTATGTGCAGACTTACACATAAATGATGTTTGGGATGTCGGGGATTTTGATACCTTCCTTCTCAATTGGTGCAGGAAGGCAAAAAAACATCTCTTTATTCCAATCTTTTTGGCATGGGTTATTTGGTATGCTAGGAACTGCGCAACATTTCAAGGCAGAGTGTTGGAGGTTCCATCTTGTGGGGTAACTGTACTGAAGATGGCTCAGATTTATAAATATGATTTGATTGATCACACCCCTATTAGAAACAACCCTTTCTCATTTTTGGTTAATCAGCCGGTGCTGTTTTTTGATGGTGCCACTCAGCATGGTTTGTGTGCAGCAGGTGGGGTGATCTATTTAAACAAAGATCACTATTTCATTATTCTCCTAAATTGTGGAACAGGTACAAACATGAAAGCAGAGTTACTGGCACTTTGGTGTGTGCTTAAGAGTGAAAATTCCTTTGGGCTTGTGGACTTAATGGTTTATGGGGACTCACAGGTCATGATTAAATGGGAATGTGGGGAATATAACTTACATGTGCTGCCTCTTCAACATTGGTTCTTGCGTACTAGGAGGGATATTGATAAATATGAAAAGATCACATTTGAACATATCTATAGAGAGCACAATGACTTGGCTGATCGTTTATCAAAACAAGCTTTTGATGGTAGGGAAGGATTTCTTCATTGGGAAGAATGGTTTGAGCAAAGTGTTATGGATAAGGGGGAGCTATACTTTTTTGGTGACTTTTGATCATGTACAGGTGTATTTGAAATCTATAGTTGTTTATGTAGCAGGATGAAAAACTGCTGATCTTAGTTATGGATCTTTTTGTTATTTTTGTACGAGCCTGCGTGCTTAAGATATGATGAAAAGTCGGGAGATTATGAGACTTTGTATATTGTTGTACTATTTGATTCAGGTGAATAGCAATAGTACATTTTTTTTCCTCTGAATATATATATATATATTAAAAATAACATAACTTCTCAACATAAATGTTGTGAATAAGTCAAGATAAAATCTTCCTATTACGTAATTATTAAATAATAAGCTATCTTTTTCATAAGGATATTTTCTCATGTAACACATAGTAGACAAATTATTATTAATAAATATATAAACATTTTCTTTTTTTATATCTTTCCAGCTTACGCTTAGAACCAACAATGACTTTCATGCAACCGGTGTATAACTTCTTAACTAAAAAGAACCTATATTTTGCGGGATCGGTATGTATGAGATATAAATTGACTGGAGTGTGCTCTACCAAAACAAATCAACAAAAATAAAATAGGCATCTGTAAGAGAAGGAGCGGTGCTTGCGGTTTGCTTAACAACCTGATAATGATATTAAATGACGAGTCTAGATTAAAAGACGTGGCATTCAATAATAATGAACTATTTAAAGGGGCTATCTCGCCCACAATCATCGGCGTTGGAGGAGGGATCTGGTAAACCTTAACCATGCTTTTAGAGACCAGATTTCTCTGCGACTACGCCTTTCACTGGTGATAGACAAAACCATCATTTTTTTTGGATTACCACAAAACCAAAAGAAATATAAACCAGTTGTCAACAGTCAATGGCTTTGGAAGGGAAATCTAGCACATCTCATCTATGCTGAGTGGGACAGGGTTCTTCTGTGATACATGCCTTACTCAGGGTCGTGGGTAGAACCATCACTTTGAAATAATTATACTAACACAAGAAGGTGTCCGAAAGTAAATTCGTAATGAAGGAGGATTCTAAACTGAAACCATAATTAATTGCAGAGGGTCCGATCATAAGTCAAGGTATAGAGATGAACAAATACAAAAATTCCTTTCAAGGGTCAATACTAAATTATGCTGGAGATCAAAGTGCAACAAGGATCAATCGGATCTACAGATGTACATTTAAACAAAAGATGCGATCATCCATCTCTAGGGATTATGAACAGCATTAGTATCCTACAACAACCAACCATACATTTGTAAAATGAAAGACTAACCTGGTTCCATTATAAACGGAATACACTACCCAGAATTCGCTGTCTTTCCAATGAAAAACACCAATGGTTGAAATGATCAACGATTCTGAGTACATAGAAGAACATGAACAAATAATAAACTCAGAATTATTCCAACCTTCGATCGACCTCCTCACGCAGGTGTAACCACACTCGAATCGACAGTTATCCCGGTACAAGTTAAATTCAACCAGGGTGTAAACATCATTATAACAGGTGTATTACTGAAAGTGATTCCATCGAAATTGATCAAGGTATGAGCAGATCACTGAGTAAAGGGATACGCCACAGAGCTAAATCGATTATTGAAACTATAAGTTAACATGTAGAAGGATCGAGCTGAGTTCTTAAAGAATTTTAAATACTAAAAGTATGAGGCAACATCTAGATCGGGATGATCTGATCCTAAGAAATAGGGTACTGGAAATATAAGATAATGCCCATCTGAAAACAAGAATCAAATAGCGTAAATTAAATGCATAGTCGATTCTTAATACAGAACTAAACATGGGGGTCGATCTGATTATGAAGAAGAAAATCTGAATGCTGTAATCGAATCTAGAGATTCGATCCGAGCAAGTTCATTACAGAAATTTAGATGTGAAACCCTTTCTGAATACAAGAACGAGCTCTTAAAATTGATCACAAATATATACAAATCGCTCCGGTTTCGAATACTGAGAAAATAAATTCATACAAGGAATCGACTAAGATTTAAAGTTGTTCAAGAAAAACAATCACAAGATCGATCTGCGGTTCGAATGCTGAGTATTAAATTCACACAGAGAATCGACTAAGATTAAAAACTATTCAAGAAAAATAATCACAAGATCGATCTGCGGTTCGAATGCTGACCACTAACAGAAGCGATCAATGAGCCTGAAGGCTTCTATACATCCATTAAAAAAAATCAATCTTGTCACTGCCCGAGATGATCCATGGGTCAGAATACTCTGACATTAATTAACTTCGACCATGGATTGCTTAATTCTTCATCGATGGCGATGGGTGATTAAATAAGGAAATCTATGACAAAAATCTGTTTCAATCTTTGAGTCGATTATTGGAGAATCGTCAGAGATGAAATTTTTGTTAGGGACTCGTGATAGATTTCCAATCAATTTGGGACAATTACAAAACACATTCTTTATCTATGATTAAATAAATAAATCTCTGACCAAACCCTGTTACGATCTTGGAGTAGATTATTGGAGATTCGTTGGAGAGGAATTTTTTGTAAAAACTTGTGATAGATTCTCAATCAATCTGGGACAATTACAAATACAAACACAACCTTTATCTATTTCTCATATAAGGAAACTAATAATAGATTTCTTTTATCGAAACATTCAGAACTATTAAACCGAATATTGCGTTTAAAATTTTTCATTTCCACAAAACTAACTAGGCATAAAATTTTACATTCCCATTTAAAAACAAGAATCATGAGGTAATATTTTTCTTATATCAAAACATTCAGAACACTTAAACGAATACTTCGTTTAATTTTTTTTTTCATTTCCAGATTGCAATTCATGTCGAACCAACAGAACTACAAATTTCGACTTACAGAAGTAAATCATTTCACAGATTTAAGCCAAAGGAAATAACATTAAGAATCAATATAATATTGAAATAATATAGAACCTAATTCGGTGGTCGATCCAAGACTAAAAAAGATGTCGCGGTAGCTGTTGTTCGAGTCCAATCCAAGGCTTCGAGATTTTACCGGAGACCCCTGATAGAAATATGAGTTTGGTGCCCTCAAGGCTCGACCAGCTCTGATACCAAATGTAGGGCCCCTCCTGTAGGGTCCTTCCTACTTAGCCTAAAACTCAACCACTTGATACAAAAGAGATTAGAAAGCATAATGACTAGATAAATAAACTAAATAAATGAATAACTTAACAAATTAAAACAAACCATAACCTGTCTCTGATACCATCTTGTCCACTGTCGTCTGCGTCTTCCATAGGATCCCTCCAACAAAGCTCGTTTAACCATAGGTGAAGAAACCATTAGCTTCGCTACCCAACCATAGGCTCATGCTTTCAGTCGCATGGCCTCCACCGAGCTTTGGGTCGTAGAGCTCACACACAATAATCAAGAAACCCAACTTGGGATTCCCCCCCACCAATATTTCTAGCCAAACCCTCAATTGCAGCAAGTCATGAGGTAACTCAAAATTACGATAGTTATCCAGGGTCTGGGTCCTTTACCCATTCCCAAAGCCTTCATTTTAAAGGAACATTCCATGTGACACATGTCACTTCATGCATAAATACATATTTTATTAAATTTCCAATTTAATAATACTCACCCATCCATGTGTCAGTTTTTCTAAGAGTTGCACCAAAATTCCTAAGTTTGCTCATGTTTGTCCCCTAGATATTTTACTTAACTTCTAGTTTTCAGGTGTAGGTGGAGTTGACTAGGTTTCCATGCTTAGGATTCTACTTTTCTCCTAAAATAAGGATTTATATTATTTTAAATGCTCATAATATTCTTTTATGTGCAAATGCCTAAATAACACTTAATATTATTTAAATGCCAATGTAATCATTTATGTGCAAATGCCTAAAATACTCAAATACATTTCTAAGTAATTTTCTAGGTGCAAACTTATATGCTTTTATGCAGTTAAGTTTAACAATCATTTTCACTAGGATCTCGGTGCCATGCCGTTGGGCCACCCCGTTCCTTAATTTCATTTCCCGGACATGGCACCACTCCATCGGGTCCAGTCATCCGTCGTTGCCATTCCTCGACAAGGTACCACATCGTTGGGTTCTTGCATCCACTCTTTCCGTTCTCGACAGGGTACCACACCGTCGGGCCCTTCTGCTGTCATCCTATCGTTTTGACTTGCGGGAACTTCATGTAGGGATTTCAGGAGCCGTTACCTTCCATCCTCCGTCTACACGCTATTAGGGACTAATGGCGCTGAGGAGTGAGTTCATTCTCACTGCGCACCCCCCAATTCGTATGTGACCAGCTCCATCGTGGCCCACCTCGTACGCCCTCACGCTTTCCTCTTGAGCAAGCGGATCAATGCTTATCTGCTCATGCGTGGTATTCCATCGGAATTTGACATCATCATCTCTCTCCCTGTGTGTGATTTATCCGTACTCTATGACCCTTCATATTCCTTTGTGTGTCCATCGGTGAATTGTTTCACCTGTCACTACACACATTTCTCACAAACATATATTAGTAGTATTGTCCTCAATAATCATCATTTGATTCATAAATCTACTACTTCATTAAGCATTTATAATTTACTCAAACATTACTCAAAATAAAATCAAAGAGTTATTTTATTAATGTTTCAATCAGTCGGGTCACTCAATAGGTGCCCTCATTGTCTACAGTAGTCTAGGGGCACTACAATTAGGAATGACTAAATGCAGTAATCAATAATGAATATATTTTGTCATTAGTCCATGTCAGTTATCCTTATCCAATCCGCTGATACAGAAACTATGTCTGATTCATCCTTAGCTTTTGTTTTTTTACTTCCATTTGACAACCTATCACCACTTTTTTCCAAAAATACCCAAAAATACCAAAACCAACCTTTGCCTATCCATCGCTCGTTCTGCATGCAGTAGCTCGACGTCTGAGACTGTAAATCATCTCTCCGGTAGCAGAATTTATAGACAGCTTCGCAATATGGGTATCCCGGTATGACACGAGCATGTCAGCATAGAGCCTCTGCATGCAAACAGAGAGGTTTTTACTATCTTCTAGGAAACTGGCTGGATTGACTATTTCCAGCGTTTGAATGATTTTCATGTAGAAACCTCACTTGAGTTTGCTCAAAATATAGCTAGCACTCATTCAGAGTTCCAAGGTATCCGAATAGATGTTTCAGAAGCAATCATGGCAGAGGTAATAGGATTTCTCAGAACCGGGATGCAATAGTTCGGTCAGAAGTGCCATAATCCAACTGCAGCAGAAGAATTTTTGGTAGCCGGAGAAGTTGTTCGGCTGCATGGCCGAGGAATAGCGTTGGAATCCTTGCCAAATCCTTGGAACCAGGTCTTCATAAAGAAATACATTTCTTATGAAGGTAGGTACAAAGTGGTTTACATATATGAATTCTTCCTCCTTTCACATTTACGCCACCGCAGATTGTTAAATATGTCGTTTTATCTTTTACAATCTATGCAAACTATGGCTCGGTATGTCAAGGGTGCTCGACACCCGTTATCTTCCCTCTCAAACCACGGGTTGATTAAACTCTTCATATTAAGGGCCCTTGTGCACCAGAATTTGACATGGGAAGAGTTTGTTTCTCGACCAAGGGTGCCCCAAGCACCTGCTATGGAAATAGGAGGTGTTGAGATGGTAAATGAGGACCAGAGTTCCTCCAATTCAGTTTGGGGGAGGGATGGAGCATTGGTAGACTAGGTGGAAGAGGTAAATATGGGGGAAGCCGCGATAGCAGCGAACCCTGTTGCAGAAGGGGATATGATGGAGCCAATGGTGAATGAGGCAGTGATATTGGAAGCTACAACAACAACAAATCCTATAGAGAAAGAAGTAGACCCAATAGAAATTCCAGTTAGGGTGGAAGCTGAAGCAGTAGGGATGGCGTCATTAGCAGCTACAACAGAGGAAGCTGAAACTGTAGCAGCTGTTAAAGCTACGACAGTGGAAGCTATATCTACAAGAGTTACAATGCAAGGGGAAGAGCATCAAGCAGAGGTGGTAGAAGGAGGAAATATGGAGGTGTTGGATATCGAATCCTCCCCTGAAAGAAGGAGAACCATCATTGAAGAAGAGGAAATGACCCCTCTTTCTGAAAATTTAGAAACCCCTGTGTCACAGAAAAGAAGAAAAGGTCAGGGAATAAGGGCCAGACATCTAGCTCAGCAAAGAAGAGAAGAACCAGAGCTGTTATAGTAGTAGCAGCAGTATGCAGTGAAGGCCAACCATCGGAGGTTGTGAATAAAAGAAGGACTCGATCTGTTGCAGTAGCCAAAACAACATGTGTGATTGGGGCAAATAGTGAAATTCCCACAGCAGAAGCAGCATGTGCAACCGGGGTAGGCATAGAAATTCCTATTTTAAACCCCAAATCACCGGCTGTTACACAAGAACCTGCTGTGGAAAAACCCCAAATTGAAAACCTCCTTTTTGAAAATGAGTTGCTAAAGGATGTGGTGCAAATGCTTCAAAATGAATTGGAGAAATGGAAGGAAGTGAGTGGAAAACAGGCAGAGAAGAATTTGAATATATTAGTGGAGGCTACGGATCTGTTAAAAAATTCATCTCCTGTTTTGGAAAATGAAGAACAAGGAGACATGGTATGCCCAGAATGTGGTGACATATTTAGTTCAACAGGGCACAGAGTCATAGTGTTGGGTTTGGTAGCACAAAATCCTACAAAAGAAGAGCAAGAAGGAGAAAAAGCATCGGCAGTGGGGTTGATGGAGGGAAATGAGCCAGAGATAGACATAATCCCTAATTTGGACTTAGGAGAAGATGATTAGATGCTACCCCAGCCAGCAGGAAATACTGAACTATTCCAGGACCAGTCTCATCATCCAGAAGATATAGAGGTAATTCAAGAACAACCTCAACAATCTGAAGAAATTGGTAAACAGGATGTTGGTACACAAGAACCAACATCCTTGACAATATTTAGTGAAGTTGCAACCCAGACAACAATTGCTAATATTGAGGTACAAGAGGAAGATGTTGTTACAAAAGAACCAGTGTCTTTAAAAATGTTTGTTGAATTGCAACTCAGACTGAGGTTGCTGAGATTGAATTGAAGAGAAAGGATGCTGCCACACAAGAACCATCATTCCTAGAAGTAGTTGTTGAGACTACAACTCAGGTAGAAGTTGTTGAGTTTGGTAATCAGGAAGAGAATGTTGTCACACAAGGACTAGTGTTCTCGAAATTAATGATTGATTTAGCAATAGAAACTGAGGCTGTTGACGTACAAGAAAAGGATGTTGTTACAGAAGAACCCGCATCCTCAAAATTAACTGCTGAGATTGCAACAAAAGTAGAGGCCATTGCAACACCGATGGAAGAGGAAGTTGCTACACTGCCACCCGAAATTGAGGAATTTGCTACACTTCCACCCAAAAATGAGGAAGATGGAACATCTGGTGGCAGGGTAGGAATGCAATTTTCTCAAGAATTTGTTGCTTTAGACTCTAATGATGAGAAAGATGTGGAGGATAGAAGGATTCAACCCGATTGGAGAAATAGCTTTCTTTGTTACAGGTGGAGTTAGCTAAATGGGAAAAGTATATTGATCAATGTCGAGCAGGGATGGTCCCTCTCTCTGAACATAGGAATACTATCAAAGAATTAAGGGATAAGTGGGAAGAGGAATCAACTATTCAGAAATATCAATTGGAAGAGGTGCAAAACGAATTGTAGGAGTTGAAGGAATTCAAATCCATGCAAAAGGAAAAAGACCAAATGTATGCCCTCTATCTGGAGCTGCTGAGTTCAAGAGCCCCATCTCCTTCCTACCCAGTATTCCTGTATGAGCAAATGACCCTGTTCAAATTGAAATATTTACAGGAGGGTAGAACTTATCAGTTGTTGATCCCTTCCCATTTTCTAGAGACCTTTTTGTCAAGCAGTTTTCTTGAGCAACACCTGTTGTGTGAATTGTATTTTCACAATATGGCATGTTTTGGTGATTCTTGCTCTAATCCTATTCCCTATGCAGCTGATGTTCAGTTGAGAACCTTTTCCTCTTTTGTTAATAATCATGTGCAGTGGGAAGATGCCTTTCAGACAATCTCTAGGAATGAGGCCAGTGCCATATTATGGATTAGGAGTGAACCCCAATCTCCTCTCGCTCTCATCATAAACCATGGAAGATGTTTCTTATATCCTCCAAGACTCAACATCTGAAGAAGATGCAAGAGAAATTTATCTATACCTGTGTTGAACTGATATCCAAACAACAACATCTTGCCTTAGAGGGTAGCAAGCACAGGTGGCAGACTTCTTCTCCAGCTTTGAAGAAAAGGGATCCTTACTTCCTTAAGAATTTTAAACAAGCTCTTCCCATGGTAGCAGGGTATGTCATTTGCATGAGAATGTTTGGGTTACACTGGTTGGGACTCAAGTTCAAATTTCCACTAATATGGTGGCCAGGAGGGAAGTACAGGGACAATTATACACTGACCAAGGCAGAAGAGAAGCAGTGTTGGGAATATTGGGTTGCTTGCAATGGTTTTTGGAAGCAGGTAAGGAACCTGACATTTCCTTCAAATTTTCCTTTCAGCATGAACGGGGACCAGATTCAGACTCAGATTAGTTGGTTGTTGCATGAGGAAATGTAATTGGATAGCTGGGGGGGAGATGTTGGGCCCCAGAATAGCCCCTTTTTTCCTACACCTATCTACACATTTTTCCTTGTTTTGCCTCACTATTCCCTCATTTGGAATTAGGAGAAGATAATCATTCAAGACTACTTATGGATGTAACAGTTCCATTGTAAATCTACAGCCTGAAGATCGTAGATATTCATGGCTGGCCGATATTTTGTGAAACGAATTTATGTCATCAGGGTATAAATGTAAAGAGGCGTTCTGAGCCTGGGGTTGTAGAATTTATAATTGTATAAGTTGAAACAGAGAGCTGTGACTGTGATTCATTATTTCTAACACAAGGAGCAGAGTTTCTTATATCTTGGTGTTTTAATTTGTGTTAGGACACGAGATCTCTGTTAGAAGGCCAGGGCTCACCTTCTCACAGAGATCGCCGAGTTAAGTAGGTAGTTTAATTTATTTCCTATTGTGTGGTGTGGAATTGCATTAGATGTGTTTCTGCGAGCTACAACAATGAAATGATAATTGCATTCTTCTTTGGTAGTTTATGATTGCATCCTGAATGATTCATATCAATATCATGGGCATATATCATGCTATCATGCTAATGATTCATATCAATATCAATATCATATATGTAGTTTGAATTAATGTGAAAGCAGCAATACCAATGTCCAATGTGTGTTACTTGTTGAAAACTTATTAACTTAATAATAAATATATTAATATAATTATTAATTATAATTTAAACTTGAAAATTATATATATCTTTCGGATGGAAAATATCCATCACCCTAAATAAATAATGCAGACTTGTCAACCAACAAAATGGGTATAACTAAATAGTAATAGCAAGTAATATCAAATTGAGTAAGAACGATAATCCTCTACTGATGAACTCAATCTAATTCATCAACTGCAAGGGAATGTGTCCTAATTTCATGCATTTGTTCAGTTATATTCCTTGCTTTTCATTCCATAAATTGCATCACTTGTATTGTTGAAACTCTAGTGGAAAATTATAGGTTGATTACAGTCACATTTAGAATTCATCCAATAAGAGTTCAATACTGGTTTTTTGGTTTGTTGATCCTTATTATGCACTCAATCGGCTTGCTTAAACTGTCATATGGTTTGTTTGGACTGTCAATGGGGTGTCTTCAAATGTGATTAGACTCTTTAACCAACTTCATAAGTTCTTCATTAATTAATCCTAATTATGACCAAACTTGACATCCCGTGTATGAAATCTGGAATGGCATACTTACACATTTCTGAGCCTACTCATCCATGAATCAGCTCTTTCAAATTGGTGAAGAAAAGTGCATTAGACAAATTAATAACATCAAGAAGAAACCCCAAAGAAGAAAAAAATACCTAAAACAAAAATCAAATTCTTAAAAGTAGAGACGGTACTTACAGTTATGTAAAACAAAAAAACACTTATGACTGTGATATGGAAGAATAATCCTTTGGGAATACTAAACTATTAGAGAAATTTTGAAGTCAAAAAATGGCCTCAAAACAAAGAAAATGTACTATAAAAAACAACCAATCACATTCTAGTAGATTACATCATCCCCCTTGGTGAGGTGGCATTGCATGAGTCAAGAATGCTTATTTGTCAAATTTTCTATGGTGGTTGAAAACACATAGTTAACCAAGGTAGTGGTGTAAGTACTTTTAAGTCATAAAGTAAAGTACTCATAATGATAGTCTTTTCATAAAATAATATTATTGTCATTTTCAAGTAAAGTACTCATAATGAATGTATTTTCACACTTTCTCATAAAATAATATTATTGTCATTTTCAAGTGAAGTACTCTTAATTCATAAAGAAAGTCCTTTCACATTTTTTTATAAAATAATATATTATCATTTATATGTTTTTAATTTTAAATTATATATTCACTCCATTCTAGTTAATAACATAATGTCAAACTAATAAAGAATAATAATAGATTTAATAAATAATAATAATAATGCAATATGGATTATAATAATATTATTAACATTTTACATGTAAATAAATTCTCAATTAAATTACATTATATTAAATTCATGAGAAAAGTACTAAATATAAAAAGTCAACATAAAATTAAAAAATTAGCTCTTAAAAATATTTTTTATTATTTAATTTCATTTGCAAGTTCAAGACAAATAAATGCTAAAGGACAATAAATTTTTGGGAATTTACAATGAATCTTAGTCACATCAATGTAGACTTATTTTATTAATTTTATTTCTAGTGAATTTTGAAAAGCAACTCAACCATGGTTATTTATATTGTGCATAGAAAATAGTGTGGGAGGTGACTTGTCATATATACCTACCCCATAAAACCCCCAATTCATAATATTTTAATATATCTCATATTTTTGTAGTACATCTCTTAGGAGGCCATTTTTTGAACTCAAAATCTCTCTAATGCGGCTACCATTCCAAGAAGTCGTTTTTTTGGAAGTAAGGATATTTTGCATTATATTAAAAGGAGAAATTACAAAAGGAGCAATCTGGATGAAGCTCAGAATTGTTCATCAAAATAGACCAACTTGGTTTTACCCATTAACACACACCCTCATGGCAGTTTGAACAAAACAGAACAAAACTACTACCTGAACAGACAAAAAACCACATAACCAAATACTTTCTTCCCATAGGATTGCAGGACAAAGAGCATAATGCTTCATAACCAACTAGCCCCAGCCCCCCCAAATACACACCCACCCAGACATCAGTGAACTATATAAGGAGCTTCTAGAGAACTCCTAGGATGGCAAAAGCTGGAAGAAGAAGCAGTGCACAGAGGAGGTTGGAGCACCATGGCAGATAGAAGGAAATCTAGCTTCCAGTGAATCACGCGAGACTCTTAAAAGAGAAGCAGTGGATTGTCATTTCTGAGAGGATTCCTATCGCGAATGGCATAGCCAACAAAGTTTTTTATCATCCAAAACAATGCAACAGTGCGCTCGTAAACACTAACGCGCTCGATCGTGTTGTCGAGATCCAGGATCCAATTCTCCAATCTCTTACGCTCCCCCAGCAGGGTTTCCCTACTTAGATGAGCCCACCATTGTTGTTCATATTCATTGATGTCCCTCTGGATTTCCAAGGGGATGTTAAGAGTGAAGGAAGTTGCCTCCCTACGCGCCCACTGAGAGGCATGAGACATACCACCACCCGGCTCCCCCCGGAGAATCCCCATGCCCTCTCTTCCTATTGCGACTGGAATTATCTCCAACCTTAGGACGACAGTTAGTATCAATGACGATCACTAGAGGCTTGCTCCATAACCAAAACTTTCATGCATGCAGAAAACTAGCAATGACGATCATGGTTTCCACCTTGAGCCTCCATATATTCTTGCCTACCACTGACTCTTATGATGAATCACGTACATCTTAATAACTCTTAATAATTGAAGGAGGTACATCTTAATAACTGAAGCAGGTATAGTTATGATTTTCTTCCGTCATTTCCCCCATCGAAGAATTGCGAAGGAGGATGAAAAGACTGATCGAGAACTGCGAAGGAGGATGAAAATGCAGACAACTGCAAAAGGCAAGAGTTAAAGGTCGAATATGCAGACAACTATAAGAGTTACGTGTCCCGATTATCGTCAGCATGATGTCTTCTCGCATGAAAAATCATCATGTCTTGGTCCTGGATAACTTTGTAGCTATCCTGAAAAACTGCTTCTATTAAATCGTCCCATGTGAACAGATCAGCTTGACGTGGGAGAAGGAAAGCGCTACGCCCGACTGCCATGACGACGCCACTTTGGAGCTTGATTTGCCACGGTGCATATCAACATCCATGTGGAGAATGATCTTTGAATCACCTTCCACGATTAGAGGTGTCCATATTTTTTGACATGAGAGCAGAATTCCTTAGTGAAGACCTTGATCTAATTCGGCAGCATTATTAGACTCTATCCCCAAAAAACCAATTTTGAACATGTGGTCTAAGTAGCCCCGAGAGGATGCCTGACACAAATTGTGTGTTGAAGAAAATGCTGGAAACACATGGGGATATTGTAGGATGTTGTTTTGTGTACTCAACCATGGTCTCAGTTTGTCCAAATAGATCACCCTGAAGAAGAATTTATGAGCCTTCCAAAACAGTGGTTTAGGGAAATTAGACCAAGCCTAGGAGAAGATAAAAAATTGTCCAAGTATGGTAAAATATGCCTAATTGGCCTTAGGGAAATGCCCGCCACGGCTCATAGGATGATGATAAAAATGTTCCAAGGGTGTGGATCTCCAAACCCCCCCGCATTGAACTTTTGGGGGGTCTTTCCAAACCCCCCCCAAAAGTCCAAAATTCCAACAAGACTTTTGGGGGGGTCTTCCCAAACCCCCCCCAAAAGTCCTGTTGGACTTTTGGGGTTTTTTTTTAAAACTGCCCCCAACAGTCAAATTCTAAGGATTTTTGAGGGGGGTTCTTAAGGACCGCCCCCAACAGTCAAATTCCAAGGACTTTTGAGGGGGGTTCTTAAGGACCGCCCCCACAAGTCAAATTATAAGGACTTTTGAGGGGGGTTTTTAATGACCGCCACCAAATACCTTTAAAAAATGTTTTGGGGGGGGGGGGGTTAGCAAGATCGCCGCAAGCCACTTTTAGGGGGTCAAGAATGTTTTGGGGGGTGTTTCCACAACCGCCCCCAAATGTATTGAAAACTGGACTTTCGAGGCGGGTGGGGGGGGGGGTTTAACCAACCACCACCAAAAGTATTAAGAATTGGACTTTGGGGGGGGGTTGACAAAACCACCCCCAAAAATCCCGACAATTGGTCTTTTTAGGGTTTTTTTTTTTAAAACTGCCCCCAAAAGTCCAATTTTCAGGACTTTTGAGGGGGATTTTGAAGAACTGCCCTCAAATACCTAAAACAAATTGGGGGGGGGGGGGTTTAGCAAAACCGCCGCAAGCCAAAACCGCCGCCAAAAGGGTATTTTGTTGTAGTGCACATTTTGAGCTAGCTTGTAGTTGAGATGAGATAGTCTACTCTCTTCATGTGCATGAGAGCGAAGAGCAGACTCCGTTGAGAGAGGTAAGAAGTGTGAAAACTCATTGAGTTTTGTCTCATGATTTACAACTCCTTTTGCAATGATTTCCCCTGAAACCACGTGTTTTCCCTCAACTTCATTTGGAGAAAAGATCACTCTTTTGGGCTCTCCAATATGAGTCATTTGATACACTGAAATAACATTAGCTACAAGAGAAGGAACATAAAGCACATTCAGAAAAATAACCATGGTCAAGATAGATTCTTCCAATCCCCTCAGAGGAGACTTCTGAATCATTGCCCAATCTGATGGAAGGGCCAACTGAGCTTTCGAAACTGGAGAAGAGATATTTGGAGGAAGACATGTGTCTTGATGCTCCTGAATCTATGATGAAGGAAGAATCTGTTGATTCTCTTGACATGAGGGCATTACAAATTTCTTTCTCTTCGGATCTAGAATGTTCAATATCAGGATCTTTCTTCATTGTACATGCAGGTATAGGAATATTGTTCTTTTCAAGTAACTGAGCCATCCAATATATAATATTCTTCATGCAAGTACTCTCAAGATGAAAACCTCTAAGACAATATGTGCACTTGGATCTTTTCTTCTGAGAATGCTTGGTCTTCCTTGAGTTCGAAGCCCCATCTGACTAATATGGAGTATCTGTAGGCCTTGTGTCATTCAATCTTTTATCAGAAATATTTTTCTTGTCTTTACCATTCGCCCTTTTGGCCTCAACAACTGTAAGGGATGAATCCAACTTGGGTTTGATCATTCCCATGGAGATTAACTTCTCTTCCTCTTGGGTAAGAGATTAGATGAAGTCATCAAGTGAGGGAAACTTCTATTTTGGAATGAACATCTTAGCTTACTGGAAAGTAGAGACAAAAAATGAGAAGTTTGGCCCCAACTTTGAGAGAATGACAAGAATAAGCTGCTTGTCTTCTTTCACTATCTCATATGTTTTCAACTGTGATATCAGGATTTTGAACTTGGTGAGGAAGGCATTTATAGATTCAAAGCTTTCAGGACTCAAACATATGAGCTCATTCTCCAATTTGTGTCCTTTCATATCATCTTTCTGTCCAAAAAGGGATTCTAGCTTGTCCCAAACCTCTTTAGGAGATGTAAGATCGATGACATGGAAGTGAAGATCTTTAGAAATTGAGAGAAGGAGGAGACCAACTGCTACATCAAGCCTATCCAAGTACTTGTATTTTTCAACTGCACTGAGAGGTTCTACCATCGTTCCGTTGAGTATTCGGGTGAAGCCCTTAGTTCTCATGAAGAGAGCCATCTTGTATTTCCACTCAACATAATTGGAAGATGTGAGCTTTAGATCCATTTGAATAGAGAAAGTCGAATAGTTGAAGAAGATTCCGAACAGGTGAATAAACCTGCAAAACAAAAAGAATTTTTGTTGATAGAGAATGCTACACTTCGACTGAACACTACCTTTTGAACACTGAGCACATAGACTAAGTCCTTCACACATGACTAGACCTCACTGGATATCTCCAATGAATTCAAGTAATAGCACCAGGATTTGCTGTGGAAACTTAGAGGCTTCTAGTGCTCAAGTGAAAGATAGCTGCTCAAAGAAATGTTGCAACTGCTGCAATGGATACAATTGGAATAATTGCTTACTGCTCTGATACCATGTGATAATATGTAGGGATCTAGCAACTGTAACAAACTCACAATCTAACTGTCAAGATTATTTGCAAAGAAGAAGAAACATGCATTCAATAATTACTCATAAACATAGAATAATGGAAAATGTCAATATCATACAATGAATAATGAATGTAGAGAATGTGTTACAATAATCTATGATGAGGCATCATATAGGATTCGAATTAGCCAAGTAGGGAATTTGAATTCTGAGCAAGTAATGAAGACTCTAAGTGGAGTGCATAAGGATGTCTAACTCAAAGTGTGTCTAACTGAGTCTGACAGAACCACCTGGCCATAAATCAAGGAATGGAGACTCTAAGTGCACTGCATGAGGATGTTTAACTCAAAGTCTAGCTTGGATAACAATGGAGACATCATCTAGTCAATAGTATCAATCATAAATGGTAATAGTCAGTCAAGTGTGTCTAACTGAGTCTAACCGAACCATCTAGGCATAAATTAGGGAATGGAGACTCCAGGGGGGGCGCATGAGGTTGTCAAATAGTCAAGTGGAACTCTAGAATAGCTAACTAGAACCTATAAGCAGTTGGCATGACCAATCAGTGGAATAACTACTCAATCAATGCACTAACTGAATAATAACTCCTGGTAGGTGAGATAAGGCGCCCTAACTGAGTGATAACTAAAGGTAGTTGAGTAAAGGCGCTCTAACTAATAGTGGTAGGTGAGAAAGGCGCACTTTCCAAGCAGATCAGTCAATGAGGGCACATTAGGTAGGTAGGAGGCCAAATGAGGGCTAAAGACAGGCTATGGAGAGCTAGAAGCCAGCTCTAGGTGCTAGGGAGACAACCATGATGATGATGGTGTGAATATTCCAACAGTTTGGGGGTCATTCATGAGATTTGAGTTACATAGTGTATGTTCATTCCCTAGATGGCCCGACATGGATTTGCACATGGGAGATGGCCTTTGATGGAATTGCAAACTGAAGATGGCTTACGTAGTGATTGATTAAACTCAATTGAGTGATTTCATGGCATTCTACCCTAGGGTGTCGGTGTTCTCTTGAAAACTTGGATGATGTTCTTGTTATTGGACAATCTACTCGAGCGGACGTGAGCCAGATCTCCCTAGTTCAATGTGAATCTAGAACAAATAGAGACAAAACATAAAGCTACTTTCCTAGATCTAGTTAGAGATCGAGTAATTAGACTTCTTACCTTCAGATTTATAGATATTTCTCCTCGCTATTGCTCCCAGCTCCGCGGTCGTTAGATCTGTAGCTGCAAGACCTGTCAAAACATGTGGAAACAATACAAGCAGTAAAACATATCTAAACACTAACTGATCTAAGTAAAAAGTTAAGGAAGTAAACTATAAGAATTATCATCACAACAACATTTATGGAAAGAGTTTATATTACTATATAAAGACTGGGAAAATACAAAGTAGAGAAATGATTACAACCCAATCCTTAACGCTGCAATATTCCTCCAACAAGCCAAGCCAAATCCTCCAAAGGAAATGTAAGACTCCCAAGAGATGGATAGGGATCACTTAGGCTAATTCCACCAACATGTAAGTGCTATAGACTTCCTCCCCTTGGAATGGAGAGGAGCTTTGTATTTATTGGACCAACTGGAGAGAGTAGGTTGAGGATCATGGGGAGAGGACTAAGGGATCCTCCCTTAAGGTTAGGGAACCGAAGGAAAGCTTACCTAGGAGTTAGGGATAGATATCCACCTCATCCAAGTTATAGAAATCGCTCGAAAGCCACCTTTATCACAATTAACCAACTCTGGTGCAAACTGCATAGAGACAATATGCGCCAGATAGGGGAAACACAGGTTGCACAAAGCCACTCTGCGTTGTCGGTGCATTCTGGCAGAATACACTCTGCGACGACCCTTGTTGGGTGCTTATTGCTCAAAGACAAAGTGCACTGACCCAACTAGAAATTGTGTACAAAGGGAATCAACTTGCTCTATATGACTACTTTATCAAGGGAACTTTAGGGATTGAGGCACTAAGTTAACAAGGGACTCATGGTGACGCGATTTAGGTGTAACAGAATGCCCCCCAAAGCATGAAGCTAGAAAAACAGGACATGTGAAGTGCTTTGAAATATGGATGGAAAGAACATGCTAGATGGAAGATGCTGCTGCAGTACAACTGTCTCTGAGATACTAGTCTCATATGACTCACAACATGGTTGCCGACCAATACAATGCAGATCCATGGTAGTAAATACCGAATGATCACAATCATGACTACTAGACACAATCATAGATCCATGATGAGATGGTAAAAAAAACACAACCAATACAAAGTGGATCCGTTTAATATGACTCAAACAATATCCATTGCAACCTGGGTAAGATATGGCTTTCCCAGGGTCTTCAAGCCGAACCCGCAATGATACAATTCTATCCATGTGATTACAATGTTTTGGAGTCGAACATGGTAGAAACCACTTGATTATCGGTCATTGATGTATACCATTAAAAAGTGCGAGGGAAATAACCATTGATGTCAATGATCCCCAAGGTATCATAGTACATATCACTAAGCATGAATAAATGAGCTGAGTTCGAACGCCCAATGAAATATTTCAATCAAGAGCCAATGATGTAAACTCGTGTTGAAAGCGAGGTAACCTGCAATTGAGGCATGAAGGCCCAAGGTACTTTATTGGTTTCTAGATTCAGTCCTTGGATGATGTGTTGAAGTCGACAAGGATGAATCCGTCGAAGGAGGGCCATGATGAATCCCCCATCATCAATATGAAACTCGATAACAAATGTTTGGAGTGGATCGGACGGTAAATTAACATGCAATACTGACTCAGATAGACCAACATGATGGAAGTTGTACTGTCTGCAGATGATGAGGAATGAATATCTCTTGAATAGAAGGGGGAAATCCGTAGTGAACCTGAAAACATGGATATGGTCTATGGAAAAAAAGAGGTAAAAACTATTTTTCAACAGGCAGGATGGTTGGATTATTTCGACAAAATGAAGAAAAGAGATGCTGCAACCGCAATGGAATTTGTGCTCGCTTATGAAGATGAAGTTACAGAAGTACGAGGATTGAAAATTCCATCGGATGAGCTAACAATTGCAAGGGTCTCTAGATTACCACGGATAGGTGAAAAATGGTTCGAGAGATGTGTGTCAATAAAGCCTCTTATCGACGCATTTTTTAAACTTGGTGAATTGCTGCAAGGAACAGAAAAGGGGACAAAACATGCTTCATTACTAGTTCCATGGGGCGAGGTGGCGATCTGTGTAAGCAAATTCATCATGTGTGAAGGTCGGTTTAGTCTAATTTTTGCTTATCATTTTAAAATTCTGAACCACTTAAGGCACCAGAAATACATCAACATGCCGTATTTTTTGTGGAAATCCTTAGAATTAATGAGCAAAATGGTTAAGGGCAGTAATAAACCAGATACAAGTTTGGCATATCATGGGTTGATTAGATTATTGGTGGAGGATTCCCTACAGAAACAGAACCAGACATGGGAATCATTCGTGGGCATACCCTCAAGTACTAGGCAGACAGGGAAGAAGAAGAGGAAAACATTGGAAATTACCCCATAAACCCAAAGGGAGAAACCAGATCATGTGGTTCCATGGAGAAGCCTTCAAGCTGAAACCCCAACCTGTTCTATAGAAGGACCCCATACTCGGACAATATCAAGGGCTTGGGAAGAGCGACAAGACCAAAAATAATTTCTTGGCCAGAACAATGAATTGGAGGAAGAACAGGAAGTAATTATCATGTCAGAAAGCACCAGTAAAAACCGGGAAAATCAATCTAGGTTGCAGAATGTAGAAGAACAGCAGAAGAAAGAGAATGATGGATGGCTTTGTTCAAAGGGACGCGAGGTAACAAGATAATGAGATTTCAGTATTTCCTGTTGTGCAAGTACCGTAGAGAGTATGGTAAGTTGAAGAAAGATTACTAGGATTTGAAAGGTTCTTATTAGAAGAAAACAGAAGAAGTGGTGGTCCTGCAAGAGCAAATTCAGAGGATGGAGAGATATAATATGGATACCCTATTGGAGGCCGTAGCATGGGAAGATGAACAAAGGGAAGACTACAGAGAGACACTCAGTGATGGAGGAACAAAGGATATCATGCAAGCAAAAAGTATGGAACCTAAAGAGGGTTCTGAAGCAAAAGGACCAAAAGGTTTTGAAGCAGAAGGACCAGAGGGTCAAAAGTTGCATGAAGAGAACCCTTCAGATGAAGTCCGAATGAAATACCTGGAAGAAAGTATAGCTCAGCTACAGGTGACAACAGGAGACCTGGAAGGACAACTAAAATTGGCCAGCAATTAGAGAAAAGGGAAAGAACAGGAAACAATTACAGAGCAGCTACAGAGACAAGATTATGCCATGGTTATGAGAAGGCTTAGTCAAGAAGTGGAGAAATTGAAATTTGAAAAATAATATATGAACTATCTGGCTCATTCCATGAGGAATCTAAGACCCCGTTCAAATTTGTATTCTGTGTTCTTATAAGAACAACTTATATCTTTTAGACTGTCAATAGTAACTATGGGATATAATGATCATATTGAGATAGAAGATCAGTTTCTTGCTTCCTATTCCAGGGATGACGACAAAGAATGGGATTTTTTGTGTGAGTTATACATGCATAACCTTGTTATGACAGATTATGAAGATTGGGACCCAAAACCTCATGTAGGGCATTCATGTCCTTCATGAGAAATCATCTCAGATGGAACAATGTTGCCACTGTTGTAGAAAATATTGAATGGGAATATGCCCTTTGGGTGAGAGGTTCCCCCTCAGTTGAAAAGTTATTCACGGCCAGAAACCAGGTTATGCAAAATCAATCATTCGTTACTCTCTTGGAGACTACTCAGTCTAAATTTGTTCATGAATGCAGGAGTTGGATTCCCTTTTATAGGTTGGAAGTGATGCTCTGTCTATGATGGAGGATTAATGCTCTGAGCTTGGACTTGAAAAGGAAATATCCCTTCTCTGTTATAATTTTTGAGGGAGCCCTATACAGAATACAAGTATACTTTGACTTCCCGAGTATGCAGAGATCCAACTGGACCGGGCTCCGATTTCACTTCCCTATACTTTCGTGCCTTGTGGCAGATGGAGAAGACAATGAATTTTTCAAGGTTGTTGGTGAACAGAAAGGTTTTTACGGCACAATAGAAGGTAGCCATTCTTCCTATAAGTGGAGTGATGAGTTCCTGAGCAGTGCTCCAAGCACCCCTGTTAGTGGATCACAGTCTTACTGTGCATGGACATGCAAACCCTTTGGTTGGGGGGAGATGACGGGTTGTGCATATGACCCTTTTTGTTCCCTTATTTTACCTTGTTTGTGAATCTTTTTTATTTAATCCTGTATTTCCATTGGCTCTCTTGCTTACATTTTGTACATTTTGGCCTTGGTAAGAATTGATCTTGCTCTCTTTGTTATTTTTCAACTGCTTATGATTTGGATAGAGTTATGTTGTCATTATTGCCTACTAAAGAAGTGGTGTTTTAGGTTCGGTATCATTTTACCTACAGGTTGCATAATGAAGGAATTATGGAAGTTGGACGATATGCATCTTAGTCTTGAGATATTACAAAAAGATATCAAGTCGATGTATTCCTCTACATCATTTTGGCTACCTACCCAACGTTTAGATGATGATGCAGTCGATCCAAGGATTGGATATTTTGTACCTAATTCAGTATTTCGGGTCTATGATGATTCATAGTTGACCACTCTGATATATCTGGGATCATCTCCACTTTCCACGATACAGACTCATGAAATATCTCTTTGAGGATCCGTAGATAGGCCTTATTGGGAAATCTGTTGTAACTACACAATCTTTCATACTTCTTGCATGAGCGTTGATGTATAAAAACATTGGGACTCTTTCAGATGGGTTAGCCACAATTTGCATAAGATCTATTAAACACTGTATCAGATTTTATATAAAGAATTTCTGATTTACCTGATTCGAATGTGTTGATCAATTTTGTGTGAGTGAGTGGTTGTTCAACACCTGTTGCCGGAGGCAGGGCCCCCTTCTGTAACAGGTGCTGTTATAAGTAGTATTTTTTTCCTTTATGCATGAGTGTTCAGGTTAATAAATTTAATTGTTGATGCAGTGTTGATTGATTTAATTGTTTAAATATTCAGAATTGGTGTTCTAAGCGTAGCTGAGTGTGAATCCCTTAATTAGTCAGTCATTTCTATTACATTTATAGAGGAATATATGAATGATGAATGTTGAATTAGAATTACTCCTGCGGTGAATGGATGCATTAAGTTATTATTGGAATTTTACTGTTAATGCACAAGAGTAGAGGTAGATTGCAGAATTAATTAGTCTGTTCATTTTCTTCATTTTAGCTGTGGTTTATCGAATTGTTTCCCTAGGAATTTCTCAGTTTGTTAAATTAGATTCGGAAATTAATTGCTTTCTGTAGTATGACATAGTGTTGTTAGATGTTGATTACTTTCCGTAGCATAGCGGAATGTTACATCATAGCAGGACATTTCTTGAAGATGATAGTTAAGTGCTTGGATTTGATTGCAAGATTCTTTCATTAATTGGCAATTTCTTAGGAGTCTATTCACCAAAAGATCGCATCCTAATTTCAATTCAGTAATTCATTGATATCCTCTATGTTAAGATCATCCAAGTTGCAATGTCTGGCATATATTTTTTTCTGGTAGCTCATAAGTCTTTGAAGCCCTGGTTGATAATTTATGAACAACTTTCTATTTCGATTTAATTAAAAAATGAATTAAAGAGCTTGTCACTAGGTCAAAATGATTAACCGAGCATAAGTAATTCTAACTATAGCAAAATAACCCACATTTTGAATAAATTAGAAAAGGAATATGCTCTTTTTCTATATAAAAAGGGGTAAATAGTAAAAAGAATTACTATTTGTTTTTTTATCAAGTTGGAGAGTTAAAAAGTGCCATTTGGAGATCCTTTTCTCTTGCTGATTCCAGGAGCTATGAACAATCATTTAAGATGCTGTCAGTGACAGGTAACCCTAAAATTGACCCTTTTAACTTTTCAATGGATTAAATTTTCTTTTTCTTTCATTTAGGTAGGTTTTGAGCTTGTAGAGTTCAGGAATTTGCCCTCTTGGGCCGGCGTAGGTCTCCCCTTCGGGGTCCGTGCCGGCACAGAACCCAAAAGGGTGTCCTGCACCAATGGCACACTGTCCGAAGGGACATCCTCTGCCGGTGCAAATGGCCAACTCAAACTCAAAACCTACCTAAACAAAAACTCTTTTGATGGCTGGGCAAAGTCCTAATAGTGTCAAAATGGTCTCTTTGACAGGTTGGGAGTGATCACAATGGTTTTTGAGTGGCAGGAATGCGAGCATGAGCTCGATGATCATGTACAAGTGGAAAATGATATGCAATGTGTTGCCGAGATGAGAAACTATGGGTTACTCAAGTATTTTCGAGTGTCGAGGATGAGGTCCCAAGTTCCTTTGTTGACATACTTGGTCCACTGATGGGACCCAGTACAACAACATTTCCATATTTGTGAGCACACGCTGACCATAGGTGTCAAGGACATATATTTTTTGACAGGGTTATCCCAGCGAGGAAATCCTGTGTGTCTGACTGGATCACGAGGTGGTGATCGTACTGTTGAGGATATGATAGATCAGTGGTGTTCCCCATGTATGTTGATGTCTGATGGGAAGTTTCCCATCAAGGATGTTCGGGACCGGGCGCTTCACACTGTTCTTTTCACCATTGTGTGGGTAGCTTCCATCCAATCTTATCATCTGGAAAGCAAGTCGCAGATGATGTATGCCGAGGAGTGCATGGATCCCATAGTGTTCAACTGGCGTGAGGGACTCCTCACTAGTCTCCATGATCAGTTGACCAAATTCTAGCACAGGGCGTTGAAGTAGTTTGGGTATGAATCGGTGGTGGTGGCTTTCATGTTGGAGTGGGTTCCACCGCAAGTGGACCTTGAGGACTGGGATTCACGAGATCCCCACATGATCTGGTGGGAAGAGGTGATGGATTGCCATGGTGGCGAGGGTCCCATCATCACCTTTAGGACAGGTTTCTTTACATGGTTGAGGGGACAGATCCTCATGGTGGAGGACTACCCATACCATGGATTAGACTTCAGAGGAGATCCAGACTTGGTGCTTCCTGAGGGAGTGCAGTGGGATGATATCGGTAAGAACAACTCTTGCTTTTGTTTTTCCATTTTATGCATTTATAATTTTTTTTTGTAGTAGTGCTGAGAACTTCTTACATGTTTCTCAGTGATGTGGGTCCGGTACGACTGCTTGGAGTCTCTCGTGCTACGAGGAGAGGGGCGGTACCAGAGATGGGCCCTGTGGGCCAGGATGATCTCTAGGAGCTAGAGGATGTCGAGGAGAACCTCCACAGGATGAATTTGGATATTCCGAATATGGGTGTCCATGACCTACCCCGTGGCTATCAAAAGATGACAGTTGGGGTATCATTACGTTTCAGCAAGCTGCTTCGGAAGGTGGCGAGGGGTGTAGTCTGCTTTCATGAGCACGTTAAGGATTAGGCTTATATCTTATGTATATACTGAAATCTTATGAGCTTTAAAATTTTGTAGAGATGACTCTTACTGAAAGCTAGTATGCTTCAGACTTTGTATCAACACTATCATTTTTGTACTTTTGTACGGATTTATATATATAGACAACATTGGCGGTTTTATACATGTTTTTGCTTATACAATGGATGATTTACATGTTATGTATGTTTTTATGTTTTATGGATGTCTTATGTGTGTGCAATGTACCAATCCAAAATGAAATTGGCCATAGAGTCAACAACCGTGTTCATATCTCATGGAATGTGCAGGTATTGAATAGATTCAAAGGACCTCTCTAAGAGACGAACTCATCAGAAAAGATGGAGCAAAGTGGAATCGTAGATAGTGAAGATCCGGTTAAGATGAGAAACCACTAGTTGTTAATCTAGGTGAATAACAACGTGGCTCATACCCAAGGAAAGAGCGTCGATTACGGTTCCAATCACCGCCTGATACTCTACGGCATTATTGGTCACGTATCCTAGACAATTTCCTCTTGAGCTAATGAGCTCGTCGGTAGGGGAATAAAGTACCCAGGCTGTCGAAGCAAGGTTATGGGTATGCCGGTTGGTGCCGTCTGCAAATCCCTAGCAAGTTTCCATCTGCGCATGCAGACAGAACATGGTATAAGTAGGGAAACAAAATCTAGACACACTAAAATAAAGTGTCACACCACACAAAACACACGCCATGTACAGTATATACAAGATACCTATGCGTGAAAGACTTAGGAATAGTACCTCTTCAAGTAGAGCCCATTTCGAGGCTTACCCAAAGATATCCCATCATAGTCCTCTAGTTCAAAGGATCCCTTCTCCAGAACACGCTTCACTATGTACGGTCCATGTCACATGGACTCAAACTTACCTGCCCCCAGCTTATCGTTCCTTTGGTCATATGTGAGGACCAAATCACGCTCGTTGAAGATACATGGTTTTACTGAATAATCATATTGAGCTTTGATGCGTTTCTTATGTACCTTGTTGGAAAGAGAACCATCGCGGCGGGTGTTAGGAACCCATGTCAACCCTTCTATTTACTTTGTTAGTATATTGTTGTTGGACGCATATGCTTTGTAAGTTGTCCCGTAGTATTTGTTGATCCATAGTTTGTCTTGTTGGACACATATGCTTTGTAATTCGTCCCATAGTAATTGTTGATCCATAGTTTGTATTGGACCATGGTTTGTATTGACCCATGGTATCGACGCCTAGACTTAGTATATAAGTTTTTGTTGAGACCAATGAAGGTACCGTGAAGTTATTTGTATTGAGCTTGCTCAAAGGAGGTTGCCCCCTCGAAGTGGCCTGTGATCAATATAATGAGTGTTTCTGATTTTTGTTATTTCTACTATGTCATGTATTCTCATTAATTAATTGTTTCAGGTTCTTCACATCTGGTATCAGAGCACTTTCTTGGGCTCGTTGGGTGGAATTTCTGCCAATTTTGTTTTTCCACATCTGTTACAAGTTTGGATCTAGGAATAATCCCTATTCGCTTAACTATGGGAAGTACTTGGGAATAAGCCCTAAAACTCATTGTGAGGAGTACCACAGGAACCCCAAAGTAGTTGGCCCATTGAGAGGACTTGCCAGTGAAAAGGGCAACAACCCCTACCTGATTGACTAGTTCCCACCCGTGAGGTAAACCAAGAGTTGTCGTTTGTGGCAAAGCGGTTATCAGTTTTACCTGAGCCGTGGATTGAGGGGTACTTCCCCAATACACAATCCGTCAGACAGCATTGGTGGCTAAGTGAAACCCCTGAACTATTAGGAAGCCAAACATACCTGGGGTCCATATCTATTTTTAGCTGAACTGTTGTCGATCACTTCCGCATCGTTTCAGATCAATTCCAAGTCGTCCCAAATCCAGCTGTTTCAGATCTATTCTGAAAGTCATTTCAGATCCAACTATTTTTTATCCATTCGGTGTCATTCCAGATCCATCTGTTTTCAATCCATTCCATGTCGTTTCAAATCCAATTGTTCTGATCCCTTCCGTGTCCGTTTTTTTGCCATATCTCCCTTGTTTTAACTCTGTTTCCCTTGAAACTTCCTGGACACCACTACAATCCCATTCTGCATATTTCATTCCTAAGGATCCTATCCCAAATTCTTCTTCCCAAAGCTAGAAATCTCACATTTGTCTATTTTTAGGGTTTTCCATAACTTCTTCAATTTTCACCCACTCGCCTCCAAATTTTTCCACCATGTTTATTCCCTATTTTTGCTTCTTTGTCCCTCTATGACAAATTTTCTCATTCTTTCACCCTGTTTCTGAAATCCACATTTTTTGCTTCCCTATCCATTAGAATGTGTCCAAAACCTATTCAAACTCCAATTACCCATTCGAGTTTTTCCCAAATCCAAATTTTCCTTTACTAAATAAGCTTTTTTTGTGTTTTTCTATCCATTCCCCCCCCCCAAAAAAAAGTCATGGTTATGGTTGTCATCCGCATAGGCGCAAAAACCATGGAGGAAGCACTTGCAGCCATCCAAACCAAACTCCAAGATCTGGATGAAAAATTTCTCAGCCTCCATCTTCAGCATTCGGCCATGAACAATAACCGACAGCAAGAATCTTCTGCAGCCAATGGGTTCTCTTCTTCTAGCAATTTCCGTGGTCCGAACCTTGAATTTCCTCGCTTCAATGGTACTGATCCGACTGGATGGATATATCGTGTAGAACAGTATTTCAGTCTGCATAATACTTTTGATGTCCAAAAAGTTCCACTTGCATCCTTTCATTTGGAACAAGAATCCCTTCAATGGTACCATTGGTACATCAAGGCTCATGACGAGCCAAAATGGGCATATTTTTTCCAACTCCTTTTGCAACGATTTGGTCCTAGTGCTTTTGATGACTTCACCAGAGCACTCACTAAACTTCGTCAATGTGGCACTGTGAGAGAGTATCAGATAGAATTTGAGAAACTCACCAATCACACAGAAGGATTGTCTAATGAATTGTATAGGAGTTGTTTTATTAGTGGTGTTAAGGATGAAATCCAGTTATAGGTTAAAATGTTCTGTCCCAACACAATGATGGAAGTCCTAGGGTTGGCTAAGTTGGTAGAAGACAAGATTGCAGCCCAACAACGCTCCAAACCCACTTTTGTTCCCTTTCAAAATATGGGTTCTCAACGACCTCCCATCCTGCCAGCTCCTCGACCAACTCCTATCAAGCATTTGTCTGAAAGAGAGATGCAGGCACGCAGAGAAAAAGGGATTTGTTATAATTGTGATGATAAATTCACTCAGGGACATAGATGTGTTTAACAAAATCTCTATCTCTTGGATATGGATTCTTTGTCTGTCTCTAAAATTGGCGAAGAAGCTCCAGATACAATAGATGATCAGGTCGACATTTAGGAGCCGCCTATTGACCCCCCATCTTAGGATGAACAACCAAAGATATCTCTCCATGCCTTATTCGGCGTCACCACCCCCCAAACAATGTTGGTCAGGGGTTACTTCAAGAAGCTTCCTCTTACAATACTCATTGATTCTGGTAGCACTCATAACTTCATTGACCCTCGGATTGCCAAACATGCTTATTGTTTTGTCTATCCTTGCTCCAACTTTGAAGTCATGGTTTCCAATGGGGGCACCTTACCTTGAAAGGGGAAGTGTCACAATGTGCATATCTCTCTAGAAGATAATAACCTGTGCTCTGACATGTTTTCCTTGTCCCTAGGTGGATGTGATGTGGTTTTGGGCGTTCAATGGTTACACACACTTGGCCCCATCTTATGGGATTTTTTGAAATTTGGATGTCGTTTTTAGTCAATGGGACACAAAAAAAATTTAAGGGCTTACAACAAGGGTCTCTCTGCACCATCAGTTCACATCGCCTGGAAAAGATATTTAAGAAGAATTCACATGGTGTCATCGCTCAGCTCCATTCCATTCAGATGCACCCATCAATGGTCTCCCCTACTTCCTTGGATAGATATGTAGGTGTCCTTGCTGTACCAGTGGGCTTGTCGCCTTCAAGAGACCTTTCCGGTAAGAATTTAGCCACATATACATCTCAAGAGGAAATTATGGCTATTTTGCATGCAGTACATAAGTGGCAGTCATACCTATTAGGGAATTATTTCTGCATCAAGACTGATCTCCAAAGCCTGGAAAATTTCCTGGAACAATGGGTCTCCTCCCAAGCACACCTGAAATGGGTTATCCAACTCATGGGTTATGCCTATTCCATCACTTACAAGAAGGGTAAGGACAATATGGTGGCAAATGCTCCTTCTCTCACATTTGATGACCCAGTTTCTCTTACAACTATTTCTCTACTTGTTCCAAATTGGTTGCAATCTGTTCAACAGGGCTATCTCTTCTATGAAATCCATGCTTCTTCATCAACAGGGCACTCTGGGTTCCTCAAAATGTATGACCGGGAACAATGTAGCTTCTTTTGACAGGAATTGAAAATGACAATTCAACATATGGTGGCTGACTGTAATACTTGTCAGGTCAACAAGGGTGAAATGAAACTCTTTTCGGGACTGCTCGAACCCTTTCCCATCCCTACACAGATTCAGACAACTATTTCTATGAATTTCCTAGAAGCGCTCCAGTGGTACAATACCACATCTAAAAGGACACCATTTGAAGTAGTCTATGGACAGGAACTGCCAGTTCTTCTTCCATACACCCTGAGTAGCTCCCAAGTTCAGGCAATTGACTTGGTTCTTCGAAACCGCGATCAAATTCTTCTCATTATGCAGGACAATATTCACATGGAAATAATTCGACTGAAACAACAAGCCGATCAACACCATTCTGAGCGCACTTTCACGCAATCGATGTTACACAGAAATATTCCACCCTATGAGCATCAACATTCTTTGGCCTGTAGGATCCATTTCAGTGATTCAGATCCATTTTTATCCTTTAGAGATACCAGTATGCCCTATTTTTATTCCTACTTGCATGTTGAATCACTATAGCATGTGTACCCGTGAGTTGCATCACTATAGCCCATGGGTATCAAGTAAAATGGTAAAAACCACTGTTTTATTACTTTTTACTCCCAAAAATCGATCATTGGGTGACCTTTGGCTCTCATCTGCCCAGGTAACGTCTCGATGAGTCCTTTCACCTACCTTTGAGAGGACTATATATTGAGCACATATGGCTTATGGATGGGGAGAAGAAGAGAATAGTAAAGGAACTCTAGTGAATTTTTGCCCTATCTTGAGTCTGCACTCATTGATCCTTGTAGTTGTGAACCTCTTATGTTAACCTTCCAAAACCCTTCTAGTTTGAGTTTGCCATTCATGGAGGATTGAAGTGGTGGAGGCATAAGTGGATTGATCTAGATCTTGGTTCATATTGGTTTCCAGCAAGAGGTCGTATCACTTTGTACTTCTTCTTGTTCATTAATAGAAATACTCATATTCTCGTCCATTCATGGTGTGAATGTCATTTTTTATACATTGGGTTACATTTGCTTATGATATTATGGACCATTGTTATTGATAATGTTAATGTCAATTATATATTTTATGTGCTTGTTGGATATTGGCTATCAAGACTAATTTGCAGATTACAAGTGCATGGATTGAAAGCTCCAACGGGGATCTACATCAAACGTTGGATCGAGGTTGGTTACATTTCTCCATTATCTTAACATTGTCATTTATAATAGCATTGCTTTGAGAATTGAGTAGATTTCTGGTAGTCATCTGTTTGTTGTGGTATTCCCAAGCCATAGTGAGTTTTCTCCAATACAAAAATTGTGACTCCGCTGGGGAAAACATCCATGTTTGGGAAATTTTTTGAGCATTAGTCCATAATTAGAGTTGTTTTTTATTGAAGCTCTATGTCACTGATTGGCCATTAAGATACATTGTAGAAAAAATGCTTTTTCTGAGCCCTTGGACTCTTTATTTGCCCATTTTCCTTTCCTCACCTTAGCTCAGCTTGCGTATACCCGCCTCTATTTACTCTACTGCTTGCGGGTACCTACAGGTATTCCTCCGACAGTAGCGTGCCACTCTGTATTTTGTTGGTTTATGACTATTGGTTGTTGATGGGTGAGTTTGGTTGGTTCCTGAGTCTTTGTTGGCGTCTTTCTTGACCGTTTCATGCCTTGGTTGTGACCAAATCTCTTCATTTCTCTTGGTTGAGCCTTCTTGGTTTTTTAACAATCTTTGGTTTTAGCCTCTTGGTTTCTTCCTTTTGAGTTCATTCCTTTAGTTGAGTCTTTCTATTTAGGATCTGCTGGGTTGTCTTAGTGATCTTCTCGGCACTTCAGTGACTGAATAGTAGGATTTTGCTTGCATTTTTTCATTCCATTTATATTGAAAAAATACAAAAATATTCATTTAGTTTTTTGCATTTTTCTTCTTGTTTATAAGCGAAAATACAAAAATATTTTATTTCCATGTACTACATCTTGAATTGAGTGCTTGTTGCCTTCATTTTAGGTTTTGCTTGTGCATTGAAAAGATAAAAGATTGAATCTTTATTTCGGAATTGTTGGTTGATTTCGCATATTAGTGACATTGTTTTTTTGGATAGATGAGTCTAGGATTGGACGATGTTGCATACTATTGAGTCTACACATCACTAGTTTCACGATCATATCCCTTGAGTAATCACAACCAATAAAATTAACGCTTAATCATAAAATTGATTAGACTGATTTTATTCATAGGGTACACCAACTAGCATAGGTTTAGAGTCTTAGAATAGATCATTGTGAGTTAACAATCCAAGACTACTAGACGAAACATTAGGTGTCTCACCAAGGAGTGGAGGAATCCATGGTATAGATCAGTGTTCTCAGGAAGCTCTACTCAATCCAGAGTTAAGCACGAGGTCACGAGAGGTTGGTTGAGGATATGTCCCTCTGATACTGGCTGAACGTGGGAGATATATCCAGGATTTCTTCCTATCTGGGGGTACCGGAGGTTCGTCCTCTTGTGCTTCGGGCTTAGCTACCCTGCCCATATGACGGGTCCCACCTGCGACTGTCCCCCTGAACATTGGTTATATTGCGGTGAACATAGTTTCCTTACCTAGGTACCGCACAGGGTACTTGCAGTGGTTATGCTGTTTGTGTCCTGAGTCAGATAGGGATTGGACAGCACAGTTGTGTTCATGCAGTGGACTTGACCCTGTCGACATAGTGAATCTTGGGTATCTCTATAACTGATTCTGTTACCTCCGGCTATAGTTTGGGAGTCTCAAGCCTCTCTTGGGCGAGACATACCAGCTCTAGTGTCAGGAGCTCATTTAGCCACTCTGTTTGTCTACTCTTGGCTGTAGTTTCTCTAGGTGTGTGCTTTTGATTTACTATTTTTTATCGATAGTTGGACTTTAGGGGACGTTGTGTCTCTCTCCGGATATATCATGGCGCGGAGCCCTACTCTCCGCCGATCCTATCGTTTGGATGGTTTAAGGCCACTCGAAGTTACATGCCATATTGCTAGAGGATGACGGAGGGCTCCCTCTGAGTCTTCAGATTCATACAAGACTTATGTTGAATATTACACAGCTGCACATCCCAATATTGGGCAAGATCCTTCTACTCCTTCAGGTAGAGTTGATCATAATTCTGACCCCCATACTCCTCGTGAATATTGGGGAGGTGATCCACCTGACACTCATCCTAGTTCTATTTGGCCTAATCCACTTGACTAGGATCCATTTGATCCTTCAAATCTGGATAATTATCTTTACGGGATGCCCGACTTACCCGAGGAGGAAGAACAGGATGAGCCTTTCGTTCCTTCGTTTCCACGTGATTATAGATACGGGAGGCCTGAGACTCATGATGACATTGGCCCTACAATCAACCCCACCGCACTCTCTTTTGGTATGCCTAGTCATAGTACTGTCGAACCTTCCACTATGGTTGGTACTCACGTTGGCACTAGTCAAAGTGTTAGCCATACTATACCCACTGGGGGCACTACATTGTCCACCCACTCACATAGCATGGGGACTGATCATGTTCCTCCTAACAATGCTAATGTTGGAAGACAACCACCTCCTAGGAGTACCCAACCTAACTGGAATGTTGTTCAGAACACGACTCACCATCCACCACCTAATACACGTGTCGCTACTTGTCAACCTAGGACTACTTTTGCACATGATACCGTTCCTCCCAACCACGGTGGTGGACATATACCACATACTTTTGCGTCCACTGCCGCCACTAGCGATGCTAATGTAGGGGGTGGGAATATTTCCTATCCACATGGACATCACACCACCAACCTTGCTGCTAATCACACTAATGTTGGGGCTGGGAATACTTCTCATACTTTTGGTCACCACACGACTGCTCAAGCTAATCCTAATGCTAGGGGTGGGAACATACCATGCCATTACGATCATCACAACACACCTGTTATGGGGGCTTATAATCAAGCTTTCTAGCCTCAGCTCCCGTTCCTTGCACGCTTGAATCTCCTGGATCTTTCGAAGCTCATGAATGATCCGATATGTCATGACCCTACTTAGCCCCCAGTCCCTACCAAGATCCCTTCGGACATTCCAAAGTTTGAGGGGAAAGGTGGTGAGGACCCGGGAGATCATGTCACGATGTTTCACCTTTGGTGTTCCTCCAACTCTTTGAATCATGATTCCATTCGTTTACGACTATTTCAACGCACCCTCACGGCGACAGCCTTGAAGTGGTATGTGGAGTTACCCGGAAATGCCTGTAGGGGATTCAACAAGATTGCTTTGGTTTTCTTAGACCGTTTCCAGTTGTTGGTTCGTTATGATACTGGTGCTGAGTTATTGTCCACCTTCAGAATAAGGCCACACATATTTCTGACCACGTTCAAGAGTGGCGTCGATGGAAGAGATTAGTGAAAGCCAACATTCCTCCAGAGTTCCTGTTGGAATGGTTCCTTAAGTCTTTACTCCCATACATTGCTAAGGATGTTTCGATGTTCGACATTGTGACTGAGGAACAAGCTATCTTGAAAGTCCAGCAGTTAGATCTACTTTATTCTCAGTCTAGCATTCTGTATGAAATTATTCCTGACGCACCGATGGCATCGTGGGGTTCTCACCATTCCAGTTAGTTCATGGTGTGGAGTCACTTTTACCGATTGAATGCTAAATACCTTCGCTCAAGCTAGCCATAGAGCTCCTCCCTGATACGACGGAGATTGAGCAACTTTTAATACACCTCGAGCAACTTGACGAGCACCATCGAGATGCCGCTGTAGCCATTGATGTTAATAAGCATCGTGTCAAGGTCCAATATGATAGGTCTGTCCATCCCTGGCAATATGATGAAGGTGACTTGGTACTGTTGTATGACCAAGCTAAAGAACCCCTGGGGGCAGACAAGTTCAATCCCATGTGGCACGGTCCTTACATTGTGAGGTGTGTCCTTGAAAAAGGAGCTTATGAGTTAGAAGACTATGAGGGAGTTGTCTTGAAGGAGCCTAGAAATGGGCTCTACCTCAAGCGGTATTACGCTTGAACCTTTGGTTCGAGCTGATACTTTTGTACACTATTGTATAGTTTTTATGTACATAGTTTAGATTGTCTTTTTGGTTGTCGGGTCTGCTGATTAGCCTCTGTTTGATTGACATATGTCAATGGGATGTCCTATGTTCTTAGGTTTCGTGGATGGTGCTAGTCGACATACGCAGCAGCTTGCTTCTGCTACCTCGGTTATCTTTTCACCTGACCACCTAGTTGTGTCTTCAGGAGGTGCTTGTCTCGGTCCTACATCTAATAATGTGGTTGAGTATAGTGTCATTGTTGAGCTACTTCGGGATGCCATTTCACATGACACCCAATATTTAGAAGTCCACCTGGATTCACAACTGGTTGTGTCTCAGCTGAATGGAAAATACCATGTACGAGACCTTACATTACTACGGATATTCCTTAAGGTACGACTCTTGGAGAGACATTTTGTTTCAATTACATATATTCATATTCCGAGAAGTCATAATTATATATCTGATGCATACGCTAACTATGTATTAGATTGGCATTTGTCACATTCATCATGAGCATGTAAGTACAAAGACATTCATACATTTGTAACATACACACATAGTAGAACCGAGAACCAAAGTTGTATATATATATATAAATATGTCCAAAAATGGTAGTGTCATACAAAACTAGAGCCCGTAGCCCTAAAAAATATACATATCGATACAAAATGATGAGACCCTGGGATATCTATTCCCTCCGAGGTCTAGCTACCATCTCGATGGGATGTGTCTCATAGTAGTACTGTACTGCGTTGGCCATCCACTGCAGTAGCCGCACCCACTCACCAGGAACACCCACTACCTGGCATTGCATAGCCTCAGGTAGTCGGGCTACCTCTATCAGTGGTACTCGGGCAACCATCTGTGATATGTTGCGCTGCAACGTCTGGAGTGTGCGCCCTACTACAGCATCTACTGCCACCTCATCCCTACCCCGACGACCATGTCTTGGGAAGCCCTCGGGTCTCACTAGGCCTTTGTCTGCGAGCAAACAGTCACCCATTAGCACATGATACTACCACAAAAAATATTTTTTGCATTTCAACTATAATAAAAAAATCCATAAAAATTTAATAACCATAAAACCAAAAAGATTACTCACCGATGTATCTGAAAGCTGCGCCTGGTGGGAGTGGCATGTCACGGTCCTATCTAAAGTCTATCCCCGCATAGGGGTAGTCCTCGATAGCAATCACTTGCCGGTTCCACCAGTGGAAGAACTCCTTAGTATATAGTGACGTCAGACGGCCACCACCCTATCGTGTCAAGATCTCAATCCACCAGGTCAGGGATGGATCACGGAGACTGTGAGGAGGGACATCCACCCTCGGGCTAAGCCCCAGAACCCTCTCAAAGAACAAACTGTAGAGGATGCTACCATACCCGAATTTTTTGGCCTTACCCTCTTTGCATTCCGTCAGTTATGTCTTCATCGACACCAACAGAGTAGTACACCAATCGAATATAGTAGGCTGCAAGCATTGTGATGTGTAGAACATCACCGGTCTGGATGCCTGATGCAGTGATTTGGATCCCGTGATCTGCACTAGAGTAGCCACAATGATCTTTGTACTAAGATCCGTTATGGCATTGACTGGTACTTGACTTTCCACTGGTCATGTGTTGGCGGGACAATACCGTACTATGTAGTCTTGCACAGTGATCCCACCACCCACGGTCCGTGACCGAATACTAGCCACCTCCCCTCTACGGGACAAACTGGTAATGAAATAGATATCCTCTACTTCCAGTGTCAGTATTTGCCTGTTGAGGATGAAGTGTTGAGCATCCACATCCCAGTAGTTTATCAGATGACGGAGTAGTAGATTTTGGGCCCTTAAACTCCCTAGACTCCAGTACTTATATAAGCCACATGCTTGCAATGCTTGTTGTGCTTGCAAATTATTGCACACGGCCTTATCAACTTGGTCATGCTCTCTCTCCCTCCACTCTAGAACCATCCTGAAGTGAAAAACAAGATATTTTTGGTCAGTTTCATGATTAAAACTTTCTTCATGGTCGTACCCGTGGGAAAAATTGTAGACGTAGGCAGTCAGTTTTTTGACTACGCGTTTGGGACCCTACTCGCGACCCGCATACTTATAGCCCATGGGTAGCGCCGAATCCATCTAGGGCTTGGCCAAACTAAAAAATCCACCGACCAAAACTGAAATAGAAGCATTAAAATGAAAGGTATGGTGGTGACCACTAACCTACTCCAGACGGTTCGCTGAACGGTCGCTTGTAGCTCCCACGATCGGCAGTCGAAGTTTTAGGTAAAAACTACCCACTAAACTCCAAATTGGTGAATAGTGCAAATGAATTGAAAATTATTAAATTTTATTACTATTTATAATTTTCTAGACCCACTTTTCTATAGTTTTTTCCATTTTGAGCCGTTATGAACTAGTATCGTGTCATGGAGTAGTGTTTTTTAATTAGATTTCCTCGGCAAGAGTTGTTTAGAACCATTTCACACCTACGGCAGGTGCATTTCACACCTGGCATATAGGTTAGATGTCATTTTCGCATGCATTATGCATTTGACCTGTTGACCATTTTCATAAACCATAGGTGCGACCTCGCTTCGTGATTGACACGGAACCTTCACACTGCTATAGAAGTGTTGTCGTGTTGCGGTAGGGATTTCTCGAACATGGGTACCCTAGTTAGAACCCCTTATGCATTCTGGTGCCCTAGTCACGCCATGATGTTGTGATAAAGACTCATACTCTACTTTGTCTTATGCTGGCCATCTCCCTTAAGGACTCCCCTTAGTTATATCATGTTTTGATTGCATTGCATCATCCTGCTTGCTGCTTGAGCCTTGTACTGGCTCCCGCTTACTCAATTGTTAGCCTGGTGCCTGAGCACTTTTCCCCTGTCGAGCCTTGCAGAGCTTATATATTTTTCCTTCACAATTTGATGACCTTTTGACCCTGAGGGAACACACCCCGGAGTGTCCACATCCTGCACGCACTTCCTTGCATTGAGCATAGGTATGTTCCACTGCTTGGGACTAGTCTGTTAGCTATTTGACACTCGTTCCCTCACTTGTTGTACTATAAGCAATTTTATTCTTTTTCAAGCTTTTCCCAAATATGAAAAAGACCAAAAAAATCAAATATTCCAAAAAGTCGGACGGGATTATGGTCACTATTTCTTGTTGGCAGCTGTTGTGTCGCCTTTGAACAGAGCATTCATTCCATTCCGTACATTATGAGTCAGGACTATAGTTGGGCCTTAGGAGTTGTACTTGTTTTTCAGTTTTCTCCACTGATTGGTTAAGCTTCCAGTCATTATGGATCCCTCTGTAATGCCTCCTGCATTGCACAGTTTATGTCAAGTCTATGCTGCTTGAATCTATCCATTTGCTCATGCTCTTGTTCAAAGGAAGTCTTGAAACCAATGTCGGCCACTCCTCAGATATCTTGACTATTGCATGTCGGCCATCCTTATTAAGTGAGTCCATTTCACCTGAGATCTTCCAAATCTTTCAGCATTGCTGGTACCTCGTGCTAGTTGATGGGGGATGCCTTAATGCCCTCCTTCCAGCGAGTCTCGTTCCGTCGACTTCAACTCATTTATTCCGGGACGTGAGGCTAAGAGTTCGGTTGAGTACCTTGAGGCTTGCAGCCATTAGTGGCAGGTTCTCTCGCCATCGACAGTTTTGGAAATACATCAATGTCCCCTGATCAATGGATTCATCCTAGTGTTCGACTTCAACCCATTTATTCACACTATGATGATTGTGCTCTGTGCCTTGATGCCCATTTTCATTATCAGTGGGTCATCTCGCATCTGTTAACGGTATACATCATTGACCGGTAATCAGACGATGTCTCATCAGGTTTGACCCCAACTCCTTTACTCACTTGATGGGACTTGCACCATCGAAGACTTGTGTAGAGAACCCCAAGCGATTGTGACATTCAGTATGCTACATATGACTTTGACTTTACATCTGAGATATCACCTCTCAGATTCCAGTAGTTTGTACCTCTATTTTGCACCAGTTGTCTTCTTTTCAGCAGAAGACCATATCTTACTATAGAGGGATCATGGTTATGATCACTTATCACATGTATCCATTATGTACTGCCTAGTCATGGCCATTGTATCAGATTGTTGTACTATACTGACATGTATTCAAAGATACTATTGTATTATGACGAGTGAGTTTTTCTTTCCACTTGTGTCTCCATCACTCCATTTCTGAGTTTTATAATGTATTTCGGCCATCGTAGCACATTTCAGTCTCTGACCTCACACATTAGGGGGCATCTATTACACAGAAATATTCCACTCTGTGAGCATCAACATTCTTTGGCCTATAGGATCCATTTCAGTGGCTCAAATCCATTTTTATCCTTCAGAGATACTAGTATGCCCTATTTTTATTCCTACCCGCATGTTGAATCACTATAGCATGCGTACCCGCGAGTTGCATCACTATAGCCCACGAGTATCAAGTAAAATGGTAAAAACCACTGTTTTATTACTTTTTACTCCCAAAAAGTGGTCATTGGGTGACCTTTGGCTCTCCATTTTCCCAGGTAACGTCTTTATGAGTCCTTTCACCTACCTTTGAGAGGACTATATATTGAGCACATATGGCTTATGGACGGGGGGAAGAAGAGAATAGTAAAGGAACTCTAGTGGATTTTTTCCCTATCTTGAGTCTGCACTCATTGATCCTTGTAGTTGTGAACCTCTTATGTTCACCTTCCAAACAACTTCTAGTTTGACTTTTCCATTCATGGAGGATTGAAGTGGTGGAGTCACAAGTGGATTGATATAGATCTTGGTTCAGATTGGTTGCCGGCAAGAGGTCGTATCACTTTGTACTTCTTCTTGTTCATTAATAGAAATACTCATATTCTCGTCCATTCATGGTGTGAATGTCATTTATTATACATTGGGTTACATTTTCTTATGATATTATGGACCATTGTTATTGATAATGTTAATGTCAATTATATATTATATGTGCTTGTTGGATATTGGCTGTCAAGACTAATTTGCAGATTACAAGTGCGTGGATTGAAAGCTCCAATGGGGATCTACATCAAACGTTGGATCAAGGTTGGTTACATTTCTCCATTATCTTAACATTGTCATTTATAATAGCATTGCTTTGAGAATTGAGTAGATTTCTGGTAGTCATCTGTTTGTTGTGGTATTCCCAAGCCATAGTGAGTTTTCTCCAATACAGCTGATATGGTTCTTCTTTGTCTACAACCTTCCAAGCAACCCTCCCTGAAACTCAAAAGGCATCAGTGGCTCATAATGCAACCTGAGGATGCTACAGGGGAACACTTCCTTCATATTCTGCATCAATTTCCACATCTAAAGCTTTGAGGACAAAGCTTTTTCTAAGAGAGAGGGGATGTTAGGAACCCATGTCAACCCTTCTATTTACTTTGTTAGTATATTGTTGTTGGATGCATATGCTTTGTAAGTCATCCTGTAGTATTTGTTGATCCATAGTTTGTCTTATTGTTGTTGGACGCATATGCTTTGTAAGTCATCCCATAGTAATTGTTGATCCATAGTTTGTATTGGCCCATGGTTTGTATTGACACATGGTATCGGCGCCTAGACTTAGTATATAAGTTTTTGTTGAGACCAATGAAGGTACCGTGAAGTTATTTTTATTGAGCTTGCTCAAAGGAGGTTGCCCCCTCGAAGTGGCTTGCGATCAATATAAAAGTGATTCTAAGTTTTGTTATTTCTGCTATCTCGTGTATTCTCATTAATTAATTGTTGCAGGTTCTTCACAGTGGGTCTCATCGAGTTTCTCTAGGTAGAGGAAGCGTTCTTCCTCGGCAGTGGTGTTCGGAAGAAGTTCAACTACGAGTTTAAGTGATGGAATCTTTCACTCTATTGGTAGGACTTCCTCCAATCCATAAACTAATTGGAAAGGTGTAAATCCAGTTGCAGTCTTAATGGAAGTCCAATATGCCCATAGTGTAGAAAAGAACATGTTGTGCCAGTTTGATTTATACGTACCCACCATGCATTGGATCATGGTTTTCAAGACCTTGTTAATGGCCTTTACTTGTCCATTGGAATATGGGTAGTAAGGGGTCAAGTTTTCATGACGAAAAACCAATCTGGCGCTCAATTCATCTACGATATAGTTCTCGAAGTGAGATCCATGATTGGTGACTATGGCTTGTTGAACTCTGAACCGTGAAATAACATGATGAAACATGAAGAGTTCGGCGATTTTTCCGTCTTCGTTGTACGTAGGCATAGCCTCGGCCCATTTAGTAAAATAATCCATGGCTACTATGACGTAACCATGCCCTCCGGTTGAGGTAGGCTTATAGTGCATGAAATCTATGCCCCATTTTGCGAAGGGGCCAACGACAATAACCAAGTGTAAAGGGGCTGGGTGGGAGCACTTTTTCTTTTGAAAATGTTGGCATGAGGGACATTTCTTAACGGCCTCAATGCAATATTTGAATATGGATGGCTAGTAATATCCCGCACGTAGTATGTTCTGGGTTGTAGCCATCCCAAAGAGACAACCACCACAAGCCTCGGTGTGATAGTTATTTAAGATGTGTTCAACCTCCTCATGTGTCAGACAGCGTCAAAGAACAAAATCAATACCACGACAATACAAGGTATCGCTAATGATCAAGTAATATTTGGCTTGGTGGCGTATACGACGACGATCGTCCCGAGACAGTTGGGGTTTGAACTGTTGGGTCTAAGGATACAATGTAATGTCCCCTTCTCCCTTCAAGTGTTCGGAAGGAAACATTAACAACACACCGGGCTTTTGTGAAGACTTAGCCTCAATATTTTTACTCATAATTTCATAACAATTAAAAACTTCTGTGTGCAGATTCAATTCAACATAAACACAATGGAATTAAACATAATACACAGACAGGATGGAATGCATCAACATGTTTATCTCAAGCAAAAAGGTGATTCCATATCAATTTGATTACCATGAATATTTAACATTCAGATTGAACACATTGCAGAACCCAGAATGTATATAAATTAATTCACAAGAATACTTATCTTGAAATGTAAATGTCCAATGACTGGCTACGTGAGGGCAACGTTCCACCCAACCATAGATCTCTATCCATCCTATAGTATTTCAGCTGAGAGATCACCCCCGAGCTGGGCTGTGTATCCACTAGGGAAGAACTAGCTGGGCTCACTCACAGCCATGGTTTCGGTCATCAGCTAAACTAAGCCAACACACCGTTGGGTTTATCAGCATACCAGAAGATAGAGGAGGGTAACGCTAAGCCAATGAGCTCAACCACAGAGCTACAAGCATCTCAAGTGAACTCAACAGTCAGGCACCCACATTACCTACCACATCCAACACAAGGAAGATCCCCTTCTCTGTTACACAGTCCCTCAGGCAACTCTTCCCTCTAGTGCTCTTCAGGATGGGCATAGAAAGGTCCAGCTACTAATCCTTGAGATCCTAGCCTTCACTGGGTTTATCAAGCATACCCAACCCCTGCATAGTCATTTCCAACTGGATTTCTCACCATTCTGCTCACCAAATAACTCAAATCCGTCACTGGTTTTCTGAGCTGCAAAAATGGGGTTTTCCTATTGATTTCGGGGTAGCTCATGCGCCCATATTCGCCCCAAGGGTCATACCAATGGATCCCCCATTGGATTTCACTGCCCAATACCAAATCTTGACTGTTTTGGCTTCCCAAAACGTGGGTTCTCTCACAGTTTCGATTTATGGTTTTCTCCCTGCTGGAAGCTCATTTTGTTTCTTTTTGGATGGATAATGATGCTAGGTTCCTTCACCATGGAATGGGGATGAGAATTAAGCAACCTCCCATGAGGTTGAGTGACTTCTTATGCAAGAAAACAGAGCTCATTACTACCCATACGAATTTCTGGGCTGCCCATGCTTCATTGAAGCCATGGGTAGAAATCTCAACCACTTCCTTACAACAGGCATAAATGTCATCTAGGGAAGTCAATGGGTTCTCATAATGACATATGGCAGCCTAGGGTTTAGTCCCATATCCCCCTCACCACTCCCTAGTGGATACACGTGGCCCCTTCTCATTCGTTGCCTCCATAGCCAGTTTTGGTATTTTATTTCAATATTAAATATTTACATCAATTTACAATATCCCATGGCTTAATAGCACATGGGTAACAAAATATCAAGCATGTCTAATTCAAATAAAATCCGAGCATAAAATAGCGGGGCCTTGGCCTTGAGCTCCACGCTAGGGAAACATACAACGCGTGTATACAATATTTACATTAGAAGCCAATATTTCCTAAGGGTTAAACTTGGGGTATTACATTTCCCTCCCCCTTAGAACAACACCGTCCTCGGTGTTCTCAAAACTGAACAAAAATGGGACTGCCTTCCTCATGGCATCCTCTAGCTCCCATGTAGCCTCGTCGGGACTAAGGTGCTCCCATTGGACCTTTACCTGCCCGATGGCTCTATTCCGGAGCATTGTGACTTTCTTGTCGAGGATGCGCATAGGTTCTACCTGGAACTCTTCCTCGGGTTTCACCTGTATCGCATTCCAATCAATCATATGATTAGGATCATGTACATACTTCTTAAGCAAAGATACATGGAAAACATTATGAGCTCTTATGCTAGTAGGAAATGCAATTCTATATTGAACTGGCCCTATCCTATCAAGGACTTCAAATGACCCACAATATCTGGGTGACAACTTGGCACAACTCCCCAACTTGAGGGAACTCTTCCTTGGTTTCACTCTCAAATAAACATGATCCCCAATCTGAAATTCCTTATGTACTCTTTTCAAATCTGCATAACTCTTTTGCCTATCCTAAGCTGCCTTTAAATTCTGCCTGATCTTAACAATTTCCTGTTCCATTTCCTTGATCATCTATGGTCCAAGCACTACCCTGTTTATTGGGTTGTCCCAATTCACTGGCATCCTGCATCCCTTGCCATATAATGCTTCAAATGGACTCATTCCCAAGGATGCATGGTATCCATTATTGTATGCAAATTCAACCAAGTGTAAATAATCTTCCCACCTGGATGGTTTGTCCATCACATACATTCTCAGCATGTCTTCAAGAACCTGATTCACCCTCTCGGTTTGGCCATCCGTTTGAGGATGGTAAGCTGTACTGAAATTCAATTTCGTTCCTAATTCCTGAAATAATCCCTTCCAGAAATTGGAGGTGAACTTTGTATCACGATCGGAAATTATTGCCTTAGGCAATCCATGCAATCTGAATATCTCTCTCATGAAGATGTTCGCAATGTCACTAGCCTTGTGAGTGGATTTTACTGGGGTAAAGTGAGCTAACTTCGATAGATTATCCACCACAACCATGATTGAATCATGCTTCTTCACTGTCATGGGCAGACCTGTTATAAAATCCATGAAGATCACTTCCCACTTCCATTCTATGGGTAAGGGCTGCATTAACCCTGTTGGATGTTGGTGTTCTGCCTTGACTTGTTGGCACTTCTGACACCTAGCAATGTACTCAGCTATGTCCTTCTTCATGCCATTCCAAAAGTATTGCTTTCTTGCCGCTGTTATAGTCTTCTGATATCCTAGGTGTCCAGAGTATAGCATTTGATGTATTTCATCCATCACTAGTTTCTTCAAATCTGCATTATTTGGAATGTACAACATATCTTTGTAGATGAGGATACTGTCTTCACCTAGCTGATATCCTGCACACTTTTCATCCACATTACCGTGCTGCAACTTCTCTTTAATTTGAAGGCAAGTTTCGTCACCGTTTTGGGCTTCAAGAACTCTTGTCTTCAAATTTGATTTGCACATACTTACTGCTGAAACATGAAATTTTCTGCTAAGAGCATCTGCAACCTTATTCTCCTTCCCTTTTACATGTTTAATTTCAAAATCAAATTCACAAAGAAATTCCATCCATCTAGCTTTCCTAACATTCAAGTTTGGCTGCTCAAACAAATACTTCAGGATCATGTGGTATGTTCTAAGCTCGAATCTTCTTCCCATCAGGTAGTGCCTCCACATCTTAAGAGCATGCACTATGGCTGCTAATTCTAAATCATGTGTGGCATAATTCTTTTCATGCTCTTTTAATTTCCTGGATTCATAGAAAATCACAATTCCTTCTTGCATGAGAACCCCACCCAGTCCTTCAATGCAAGCATCTGTGCACACTACAAAATCCTTCCTTGGATCTGCTATCTTCAAAACAGGAGCACTGGTAAGTAACTCCTTCAAGTTCTGAAAACTTTTCTCACATTTTTCAGCCCATACAAATTTGATGTTCTTCCTTTGCAATGAAGTGATCAGATGAGATATCCTGGAGATTCCTTCAATAAACCTTATGTAGTAACCAACAAGGCCCATAAAAGATCTAATATCTGAAACATTTCTTGGAGTTGGACAATCCATGATGGAATTAATCTTCTCCGGATCCACTGCTATTCCTTCTTCTGAAATGACGTGACCCAAATATTGAATCTTCTTTTGATAGAATTCACACTTGCTTAACTTGGCATACAGCTGATGTTCTCTAAGAACTTGCAACACCATTCTTAGATGCTCCTTATGTTCTTCTTCGTTTATTGAATAGACAAGGATGTCATCTAAAAACACAATCACAAACTTATCCAAATACTTGCTGAATACACTATTCATGAGACACATGAATGTGGCAGGTGCTTGGTAAGGCCAAATGGAACCACAGTGAACTCATAATGACCATATCTAGTTCTGAAAGCCATCTTGTGAATGTCTTCTTCTTTAATCCTCACTTGATGGTAGCCAAACCTCAAGTCAATCTTTGAAAATAATTTGGCTTCCTTCATTTGATCAAACAAGTCATCAATTCTTGGTAATGGATACTTGTTCTTAACTGTCACTTTATTGAGCTGCCTGTAATCAATACACAACCTTAAAGTCCCATCTTTCTTCTTGACAAATAACACTGGTGCTCCCCAAGGAGACACACTAGGCCTGATATACCTTTTATCCATTAAATCTTGCAGTTGTATCTTCAATTCCACCAGCTCCGGTGTACTCATTCTATAAGGAGCTTTGGAATTCGGCGCTGCCCCTGGAACAAGATCGATGGTAAAATCAATATTTCTCGTCGGTGGCAACCCTGGTACCTCATCCGGAAACACATCTTGGAATTCTTGCAATATACTGAAGTCTTCTAGTCTTGGTCATTTGTCCTCTAATGAATCTAGCATATGGACTGCATATAATTGACAACTCTTCTTATAAAACTTTTTCAACTACAAGGCTGAAATCTGTCTTATTGAAACTTGCTTGGGAATCCCTTTTACCAATGTTGGCCTTCCCTTTTCATCAATGCACTCAAGTGCTTTCTCATAACAGTCCAATTTGGCTCTATGTTTTTCTAACCAATCCATGCCAATTAATGCATCATATGATCCTAATGGTAACACATTCAATTCAGCATATGTGTGGAGTCCATTCAATTCTATGGGACACTCCATCACTACCTCACTTACTTTTCTCTTGGTTCCCGTGGCTAGTTGCACTAGCCAAGACTTGTTATGCTTCATTTTTCTAAGAGAACAACCTTCAACCACTTTTAAGGAAACATAACTATGAGTAGATCCTGGATCAATCAAGACAGAAATAGATTGCATAGCAATCTTACCTTCGACTTCCACCACTGATGATTGATGATTTGCTTGGTGATTATCCAACGCTGCATAAATCCGAGGTGCTGCCCTTGCCATGTCCTCCACCGTAGCTACTCCCTTCAGGTTGTTCAACTTTCGAGAATTTTTTTTTCGATGCGGACAATCCTTCAACATGTGGTTTTCTCCACATCCCCAACACTGAAGTGGTCCCTTTGATGCTTTGTCTACTGCCACCGCTGGTTTGAATCCACTCCTTGCTTGTTGTCCCTGTGGAAAGGTTCTAGGTTGACCTCTGAATGGTGGCTTGAAGCCATCCTTCTTTTGATCAAACTTCCCTCTTGGCTTTCCTTTCCATGCTGGGTTAGCATCTTTTTTTCCTTTATTTTGCTCATAGCAATGCATTGCCATCCCAATGGCTTCATCCAAACTTGGTGGATTAACAAACTCAATACAATCTCTGAAACTCTGAGGTAGACCCCCAAGAAAGCATTGGATTTTTACTCTCTCATCTTTGATATAGTCAACATACCTCAGTAATTCCAAGAATTTGTGGACATTCTCTTCCATAGATTTTAGTCCCAACCTGAGTTCATTAAACTCTTTTCTCTTACCGTCATAATACCTAGCCGAAAGGTATTTCTCCTTGAAGTACCTCTTAAATTTTTTCCAACTAATCCTTCTTTCATTAATTTTTTTCACTTGCAAGAGATTGTCCCACCAAATGGAAGATCTGCCATTTAAGTTGTAAATGCCAATTTTGGCTTTCTCATTTCCTAAGTATTCTTGAATTCTGAAGTATTTCTTCATTCCAAGAAGCCATGCTTCTACCTCTTGGCCAGTCTTGCCTTCCCCATCAAATGTGGGAAGTCTTGCCTTCCCGAATTCTCCTTGTGGAATGCCCTTGAACTTCTTTCTTCCATCCAATCTCTTAGGTGCATGTCTTGGACTTCTCCTAGAACATTTGGAGTCACACGACCTGCTGGAAGAAGACCTTAATGAAGATTTTTTATGTTTTCCGCTCACCGAACTCTTCCTTGGGCTTGGAGTCCTCCTCTTCGAACGACCTCTAGAATGACTCCCTGCATCTCTTCCTTCTTCACCCATATTGCTTGGGTTGGAACCAAGGTTTATCTTATGCTGCATATTAGTGAGGCTTTGCAAAATAGCAGCATTGAGTTGGTGTTGTTCTTCTTGAGCCTTCATCAATCTTTCATTGAAGCTCACCATGGTTTCAACCAAATTATGAGGAGTCGCCTGCTCTCTTCTCCCATTGGATTCAGTCTCCGCATTCCCTTCATGCACATTTTATCCTAGAACGTCTTCTTTGTGTTCATAAGGATCTTGAGCATCATTTATGGTCACCATCTTTCCTGTATGCTACCTCTGCTACAATTATAAATTTTATGAGCTGCAAACACTGTGCATTATGAAATATTTGTCAAACATCATAAGAATGCATATAGAAATATACACAATCAATATTTAACATAATAGAACTCATGGAATAATTCACACAGTTGCTATGCATTCCTTTCCCTTGCCCATTCAAGCAATTCTGGAAATTGCCCATATTTATCGATAATTTGTCGAGACAGTCGCTGGTACATTTCTGCCCTAATTATTTGTGGGGTATGATAACTTCATTCCAATTCTGGTCATACACCATTATTCCCTGCTAGACAAGCTTTCCAATGCCTGTCCCCGTGCTCCATTCCAACATCGAGTGTGGAGACAGCGTTGTTTCAAAAATGACAACTCTTACCAATAATTATGTACATTTTACACAGTTGTATTTTGGTCCAGAAGGCCAACTTCAGCCACCTGTGGAAGAAAATCTATGAGGAATCGCAAAAACTTATATATCGAGCGAAGTTATTCCATATAACAAGGAACACTCAGCAATTCACGGATTTCAATTCCGATGCACCATTCATCTTCTATGAATTTCTGGGTTTTACTACTCACTTTTCACATTTTTCCAAAATTCCAAATTTTGGGCCAAAAATGGCTATCTCCCAAACGGTGCCTTTCTGGGAAATCTTCGTCTAATAGAAACTGTCCGTCTTAATGAGAATATGAAATGTCTACTTCAGTAATTTTTTTGATTCCCACATCTAGGGTCAGTTTTACTGTCCACCAGCTTTTCAAAATCCTGAAAAAGTGGTCCGGAATAGTGCTTTTTGGCCTTCTTGCTCACCCCGACTTCACATCCCTTGGCGTTTGGCTCCAAGATTCTGAACTTAACATCGTGCCTGCTTCATGGTCGCGCCTGATCAATTTCATCTCAAACCGACCTTCCGTCAAGCCTCGGGACTCCGTCCTTTAAAAGTCACTATTATCCATTTTCTGTCAAATCGAAGTGTAATGGGCTCGGGGTCTTCACTGGTTCTTTCATGGCCTTCGTCAATGGCCTCCAAGCCCCACAGGAATCATTCCATTCTGAGCCTGGATGTTCCTTCTATCCAATAATCAAGTTTTGGTCACTTTACTCGCCGTCGTTGCGGGACGGTTCGCCGAACGCTCCCGCAATTGCGGAGCAATTCGGTGAATGCTTCCGCAATTGCGGAGCCATTCAACGAATGATCCCACATTTGCGGAGCCATTCGGCGAATGCTCCCGTTGTGGAGCGATTCGTCAAACGCTCCCGCAATTGCGGAGCAATTCGCCGAATGGCTCCGTAGTTGCGGAGCAATTCGGTGAATGCTCCCGTAGTTGTGGAGCCATTCGAGGAATGCTTCCGTTGCGGAGCGATTTGGAGAATGCTCCTGTAGTTGCGGAGCCATTCGCAGAATGCTTCCACAGTTTCAGGAAGATTCGTGGAACTCTTCCGCAAATTTCGGAAGAGAATCCCTTCCGCAAATTTTGGAAGAGAATTCCTTCCGAAAACTTCCTTTTGACGCCGAACATTTAGAAAAATTTCTGCTTTTTCGGTGCAGTTCGCCGAATTTTTCTGCGTTGCAGGACAACTCGCGGAATCCTTCCGCAAATTTCGAAAGAGACCGCAAATTTTGGAAGGGAATTCCTTCCGTAGTTTCGGGGGACTTCCCGAACTCTTCCGCGTTGCGGAAAAACTCGCGGAATGCTTCCGCAGTTTCAGAGCAATTCGCTTAATGCTTCTGCAGTTTCGGAAGACATTCGGGAATTCTTTCCGAAACAAACTTAAACAATTTTTTTCAAAAACACACTTAGGAAAAATTTGAAATCTTTGATTCTGTCAGAGATGACTGTAATTGGATTTGGCCCATAGAGGCCCAATGTTGCAACCAGCAGCTCTGATACCACTCTGTAATGTCCCCTTCTCCCATCAAGTGTTCGGAAGGAAACATTAACAACACACCAGGATTTTGTAAAGACTTAGCCTCAATATTTTTACTCATAATTTCATAACAATTAAAAACTTCTGTGTGCAGATTCAATTCAACATAAACACAACGGAATTAAACATAATACACAGACAAGATGGAATGCATCAACATGTTTATCTCAAGCAAAAAGGTGATTCCATATCAATTTGATTACCATGAATATTTAACATTCATATTGAACACATTGCAGAACCCAGAATGTATATAAATTAATTCACAAGAATACTTATCTTGAAATGTAAATGTCCAACGACTGGCTACATGAGGGCAACGTTCCACCCAACCATAGATCTCTATCCATCCTATATTCTTTCAGCTGAGAGATCACCCCCGAGCTGGGCTGTGTATCCACTAAGGAAGAACTAGCTGGGCTCACTCGCAGCCATGGTTTCGGTCATCAGCTAAGCTAAGCCAACACACTGTTGGGTTTATCAGCATACCAGAAGATAGAGGAGGGTAACGCTAAGCCAGTGAGCTCAACCACAGAGCTACAGGAATCTCAAGTGAACTCAACAGTCAGGCACCCACATTACCTACCACATCCAACACAAGGAAAATCCCCTTCTCTGTTACACAGTCCCTCAGGCAACTCTTCCCTCCAATGCTCTTCAGGATGGGCATAGAAAGGTCCCGCTACTAATCCTTGAGATCCTAGCCTTCACTGGGTTTATCAATCATACCCAACCCCTGCATAGTCATTTCCAACTGGATTTCTCACCATTCTGCTCACCAAATAACTCAAATCTGTCACTGGTTTTCTAAGCTGCAAAAATGGGGTTTTCCTATTGATTTCGGGGTAGCTCATGCACCCATATTCACCCCAAGGGTCATACCAATGGATCCCCCATTGGATTTCACTGCCCAATACCAAATCTTGATGTTTTTGGCTTCCCAAAACGTGGGTTCTCTCACAGTCGCGATTTCTGGTTTTCTCCTTGCTGGAAGCTCATTTTTTTTCTTTTTGGATGGATAATGATGCTAGGTTCCTTCACCATGGAGTGGGGATGAGAATGAAGCAACCTCCCATGAGGTTGAGTGACTCCTTATACAAGAAAATAGAGCTCATTACTACCCATACGAATTTCTGGGTTGCCCATGCTTCATTGAAGCCATGGGTAGAAATCTCAACCACTTCCTTACAACAGGCATAAATGTCATCTAGGGAAGTCAATGGGTTCTCATAATGACATATGGCATCCTAGGGTTTAGTCCCATAGCCCCCTCACCACTCTCTAGTGGATACACGTGGCCCCTTCTCATTCGTTGCCTCCATAGCCAGTTTTGGTATTTTATTTCAATATTAAATATTTACATCAATTTACAATATCCCATGGCTTAATAGCACATGGGTAACAAAATATCAAGCGTGTCTAATTCAAATAAAATACGACCATAAACTAGCGGGGCCTTGGCCTTGAGCTCCACGCTAGGGAAACATACAACGCGTGTATACAATATTTACATTAGAAGCCAATATTTCCTAAAAGTTAAACTTGGGGTATTACATACAAGGTAATATCTCCATACCATGGGTCAGACGTGCTGATGAGAAACAATGACTCATCTGGAAGAGAATCGTTGGGCTCAAATCCTAAATCAGTATGGGGAAGATCCCAAATGAGCTCGGAAAACACCAAATACTTCTTGGACTTGGCCTTCTCAAAGAGGAGATCAAATTCCTGAAGTATCACAATCCAATGTGAATACTTGCCCCCAAGTACTTAATGTGTTGGAACATGGTACATGGGGTTTGAGTCGGTGATAATGATGGTGGTGCGGAGTAGTATGTAATGACGAAAATTTTGGACGGCAATGACTGCCGTGAGAGCGAGTTTCTCGACATGTGAGTAACGGGTTTCAGATTCAATAAGACCCTTACTTAGGTAATAGATCACATGTTCCTGGGCGTTGTTGTGCTCCTACACCAAGACCATGGTGATCATGGTGGCAGAAGCGGCAAGATAAATGATGTAATCCTGGTAGATTCTGTGTTCGATCCCCATAATGGTCGCCAGATTTGTTATTGGACAATCTACTCGAACGAACATGAGCCAAAACTACCTAGTTCAATGTGAATCTAGAACAAATAGAGACAGAACATAAAGCTACTTTCCTAGATCTAGTTAGAGATTGAGTAATTAGATGTCTTACCTTCATATTTGTAGATATTTCTCCTCGCTATTGCTCCCAGCTCCGCGATCGTCAGATCCATTCCTACAAGACCTGTCAAAACATGTGGAAACAATACAAGCAATAAAACATGTCTAAACACTAACTGATCTAAGTAAACAGTTAAGGAAGTAAACTATAAACATTATCAACACAACAACATTTATGGAAAGAATTTATATTACTGTATAAAGAGTGGGAAAATACAACATAGGGAGATGATTAAGACCCAATCCTTAATGCTGCAATCTTCCTCCAACAAGCCAAGCCAAATCCTCCAAAGGAAATGTAAGCCTCCCAAGAGATGGATAGGGATCACCTAGGCTAATTCCACCAGCATGTAAGTGTTATAGACTTCCACCCCTTGGAATGGAGAGGAGATTTGTATTTATAGGAGCAAGTGGATAGAGCAGGTTGAGAATCATGGGGAGAGGACTAAGGGATCCTCCCTTAAGTTTAGGGAACTGAAGGACAACTCACCTAGGAGTTAGGGATAGAGATCCACCTCATCCAAGTTCTATAAATCATTCGAAATCCACCTTTATCCCAATTAACCAACTCTGGCCCAAACTGCATAGAGACAATCTGCACCAAATAGGGGAAACACAAGTAGCACAAAGGCACTCTGCATCGTCGGTTTAGTCTAGCAGATACACTCTACTTCGGCCCTAGTTGGGTGCTTATTGATCAAAGACGAAGTGCACCAGCCCAACTAGAAATTGTGGACAAATGGCGTCAACTTGATCTATATGACTACTTGATCAGGGGAACTTCAGGGATTGAGGCACTGAGTTAACAATAGACTCATGGTCATGAGATTTAGGTGTAGCAGTCCTTCATGATGGCCACATGGATATGTTTTATTTCTTAGAGGAAACCCTACTTATGAGGAAGCCCATTTTGCATGTTAGAGAAATGAATCAAAATCTATACATCATGGGGTGGCTTGGATTTGGATTGAGGATGTCTAGGTTGTGGAAATGTTCATGTAATGGGAGTGGATGTAGTGGAGTACATGGATAAGGAATGATGGATTTTATATTGGGTTGTGACAGAGGAGTGTGGACACATGTTATGCAACTACATCACCTTGGATCCTTGTTGTATATGAAATCACCTTGGAGCATGAAATGTTTACCCTTATAGTGTATAAATCCATGTGTGCGAGCCTACATAGGATTAATGTAGTTTTCTTGTAATGGAACTGGTCCAATTATGTGTTGTTGGTCTCCATTAGCTCTCATATATATAGCGAAAAGAGATAATACTTCACTCACTATTAAGATGTGTTCATATTATGTTAGAGATGTGACTAGAGGACCACACTTGTCATTCTCTCTAGATTATATCTTCATTTGTACTTGGCCTCTCTCTCTCTCTCTCTCTCTCTCTCTTGGATTCAACAAGATTTCTCGAGCTTGTTGGAGTATCTTAAAGTCTAAGGTTAGGATTTAATCCCTTAGATATTTGGATATTTAGGGTTTGAGTTGGACTCTCAGTTGTAATAAGTGTTGAAGAAGAAGAAGATGAGACACATTTCCTTCAAGGACTTGCTTTAGTGATTCCTATTGACCAAGATCTCCTTAGTTCACCTATCATTTTTCTTGGTTTTTCGTAGCTATGGTGGAGAGCTAATGGGTTGTACTATCCTTGTGATCATGACATGGAATGCACATGAGCTTCATCTCATGTATTCATGAATTTTTCAGCTATATAATATATATGTAAATCGCATAATTGATTTTCAACCATCTATGTTCTTCATGCTTTGTAATTATTATCTACATATGTGTTGGTAATTTTAAATAAGTTAAGAATGATTATGTTAAATGATTTAACATTGTAATTAAAGAAAATAATAATTATTTTGAATTGTTTTATTTACTATTTTAAATAAGGGTTTTTATATCTAGTTTATGCATAATAAGATTGCCTTGGAAGATTGAAACTTATTGGGACACTTTGGTGTCTTTTTTCTTAGGTTTCTTAGAAGTTTGGGATTATTAAGGAGTCAAATATTATTCATTGTTGTATTCCATAATAACCCTAAGCATAAAAATTCATAGGGTTAAAATTTTAAAAACCTCCAAGATAGAGGTGGAATTTATGTATTGCATTAGAAATCTCAATTCACAAAATTTCAGCAAAGATTGTGGTCAAACAAGTGAATGCAGTCAATATTTAGGAAGTTATAATCATTTTAAAATTGTAACATCCAAATTCTAGTCACACAAAGAAGCTTGATTGAAAAGTAAGTTATTTCTTCAAATTCATAGTTTTATTTTCAAGATTTTACCAAGGAAGATACATTTTACAAAAGAATCTAATGGTCCTAGTATTGAATACTAGACATAGTTTATTCAAAGTCTCTATCTTCAAGAAATTCAAGAAGCATTATATACCTTAGTTTAAGGGACAATGATCACATATGATGGTAGTTTCTTGGTCATGGGAAGATGTTGAGCATTCTATTTGAAGAATAAGGAATAATATTTTAAGATATAAGTGATCTCATGGAGTAAAGAAGGATAAAGAGAGTTGTAGTCATTTTTCATTTGAAAACTTCCTATGAAAGGTTCATGGATGTATTCAACAAGAGAAGGTCATTATTTTTATTAACCTTATCAGCAAGCATAATTTCATTAATGTTGACTTGGCTAAAAGATTGTCGCTCCTTGGAAAACATATCGATAGCACCTAGGTTATGATTGAGAATATTCATTTTTTAATATTTGAAGATCATGATGCATAAATATGTTTTACATTCATATTTTAGCAGGTATGGATGATGTCGATATTATTCTTGGATGGCCTCAATAGGTATGGTTAATATTACTATACAAAAGAATTTTATGAGGCTTTGGTATAAGAAAAAAAAATCACCTTACAATATATTTATCTTATTACACAACAAGGGCCTAAGGCCACACATGAGTAAGTCATTGCAAGGAAACTAGTGACAATACTTACAAACACATCAAATGAAGAGTTTGAGGTTAAGTCAAAAGAAGAGACCACAAAAGGACATGAAGGAGATCCCCAGGAAGGGCTTAAAAAAGAAGAAGAATCTGCATATCACCATTCTTTAAATGAACCACATGGTGAAGAGACAAAGAGAGCAAAACCAATAGCTAATTTTTTATTATATATCACCATCCACACTACCATGATAACCAACATTCATCTAGACAAGGTCATGATCAACATCAACAAGTCTACTATGGACTAACATGGATCCCAAAAAGAACATAGTATAGAGGTACATGGAGGAATAAAAAATATGAGTGGGGATATCAAAATACAACATCGAGAAAGGGAAACAAAAGAGAAACCATAGCATATATCGATGTGCAAGGCAGAATCATGACACCATGTCCAAATATGACTAGGATAGATGGATTCTCGTGATTGGTACTAGTTGATTATATTTATGAATTGATCCTACTATAAGGCTTACATGAATGCTTTAAATAAAAAACATGTGAAGAGGGATGGAAAGTAGTGTATCTAGGGAGGTATCAAGGGAGGATATGTAATATTGTACTGAGGAAGGTAGTTAAGCGGATAATTATTGTAAAGTGACCATACTATGAAATAAGGCTCACTAATTTGTGGGTATGTGAACTCCTTAATTAATGTAGTGGTTCATTTTCATTTAATAAGGTCCCCTAGGTAGTTGGTGGATAATAAATGTAATAATGAAGGGTAGTTGGTAAGCCCCTAGGAATACTCATGAGATAATATGTATACACATTTATGCCAATAAGCATCTTGGATATTTTATTGCGATAAACATGACTTGTGGAATGATTCCTTCCATAAGGAGTAATTAAAAATGTTGTCATACCTAAAGTGTTTACTCTACAATATTGGTGTGCATTATTGTATGGTTGTATTTGTTATTATTAAGTGTTTTATCTTCCATATATTTGGGATCTTTGCAAATAAAATACTATGAAAATTGTTAAGCCCTTGTAACATCATATTTTTTATATTTTTATTATTATATTAGTATTATTATTATTAGTTAGTTAAATAGTACCTTAATTCTAACCTTAGTTAGTACCTTAGTTAGTTGGATAGTACATGCATATCCCTTTGCCCGTCTTTTTTTTAAATTATATTTCCCACCTTTTTCTAATTATAGTACGCGCTTCCTTTAACGCAATGGCAATGGTAAATCCTCTTCTTTTTGCTTAGGCTTGAAATTTCAATTATGACTTGCAATCTTTTGTAGTGTTAAATTTCAGTCCATGTAAACCCGCGATTTTTTTGTTACAGGTTGTTACTACCGGTGATACTCGGCGCATGATCGCTATCCAGGAGAATGATAATCTGTGGGATAAATTACCCCGTGAGCTGCTACTAACATTGCTGGAAGGGCTCACCCTGAAAGAATTGGCGAGGCTGCGACTGGTTTGCAAGTTTTTTCATTCTTTGTTATCATCAGATCCCGATTTTTCCACCTTCTATGATCCCCCACAAACCAAGTTCTTCCTTCATTCCCTTGGAGTCGACCAGTTAATTTCCAAGTTCTTCCTTCATTCCCTTCGAGTCGACCCATCAATTTTCTTCGTACACGATGAAATACGTCGCATGTCCAGATGGATGCCTCCTCCGTGCTGCCCACCTCTGTTGTACCTGGTGGTTTCCAATGGCGGATTCCTGTGCTTTGTGGGTGACCAGGAACCGAATATCCCCACAATATTTGTCTACAGTCCTACGACACCCAACCTGTGGAATATTCTGACGGTGCCTGAGGGAGAGCTAGTCGTTTCCCGGAACTCTTTGATCGGGATCGCCTTTGACAAGAAACTAGGTGCATGCAAGATCGTCTTAAGCGGGCCTAAATATTCTCAGCAGCTGACGAGAACTCTTATTTTCGATGCCAAGGCTGAGACCTGGAGAAGGCTACCCGATCTGTATGACCTGCTCACGCCAGTACGCATGACAGAGCCGTTTGTGTTCAACGGCTATTTATTTATATTGGCTGGTGCGGTCAAGAAGACAGCAATGTGAGATGGTGGTGTCATTCAACGTCGAAAAGGAGCAGTGGGAGCCGCCCCTTGTGTTGGATGATCAGAGCTTCAGCCCGCTATGCATGGTGGAGCTTGAAAAAGAACCGTGCGTGATCAGCCTAAACAAGCAGAATTTCCAAAAATTAGATTTGTGGAAATTGGATATCCAGGGTCGACAAAACCACAAATGAGCTAGAACCATTACCGCGCCATTTCTTCTGGAATCCTCTACCTCTGTATTTGGAGGTGGAGAAGAGATTTGCCTTTCCAATAATAGGAGTTTATGGCTTTATCATCTGGAAGATAAAGTTTGGAGGTGTGTAGGACTTTTCCATGGTGATGTATGCAGTGGCAGGAATTTTGCAGAGTATAACTGTACTTTCTATAGGCCCAGCCAAGGTTTCAAGGTGATCAACTACTCAAAGAAGTTCACAAGATTGAAGTGCCATATGTGGATTCCACACTTGCCTGGTTAGACCTTTGAACATATTTATTTTCTTAAAAGAAATTATTAAGAAAACCTATCTCTCCTAGCGGGGAGGAGATTGCCTTTTATGTGGATTCCACACTTGCCTGGTTAGACCTTTGAACATATTTATTTTCTTAAAAGAAATTATTAAGAAAACCTATCTCTCCTAGCGGGGAGGAGATTGCCTTTTGAAGCTGGAAACCTCTTAGCTGGGAGATTGCCTTTTGAAGTTGTCTTTGAAAGGAGACTTTTTTTTGGAGATGAAATCTTCAAGGAAAGAGAAGAGGAGAAATTGTGGAGAGATTAGAGTGCACAAAATAAGGACTGCTCATAGAGATTTTATCTTTGGATCCTTTCTGCAGTGTGTTTCATCTTGAACTGGAAGGCATTGCGATTTCAACTAAATATAAAATTTACTTATATGCCAAAGTATTTCTTTATAACAAATATTTTTTTAATGTTGTGCTATAAAACAAGTAAAAACATTACTACAAATATCAAATTGATTTTATGTGCCAAAGTATTTCTTTATAGCAAGTTTTTTTTAATGTTGTGCTATAAAACAAGTAAAAACATTACTACAAATATCAAATTGATTATGGTTCAAGAATAGTTGTGTAAATGTCTAAGTTTATGAATCCCAAATGGATCATGAACTACAAATCCATCATTGAAGGGTTCTTTAAATATAATTTGTTATAAAGGAAGAAGAAAGAAAATGGTAATGTTTATACATAGTGTTTAAATGGAAAATTTTATATATTTAAAATAATTGACATTCATAGAAGTGATTGGAATGAAGGAAAAAAAAAAGAAAATGGTTCAATACAATGGTAAGATACAATGGTAAGTAATGTTTCAACATAGTCCTTAAATGGAAAAAATTATATGTTTAGGATAATTAACATTCATAATGAAAATTATATAGTTAATAAATGAATAAAAAATAAATCAAAATGTCATATTTATTGGAAAAATAGAGTAGACAAATTTGGCAAAAGAGTTTAAAGAATATAATTCATCTTCAATACCAACACATTAACAAGTATCATTCTCAATGGTTAAAAATAAAAGAACAAAAATATCTTTGGTATTTCTCGTCTTCTTAAAAGATGTGTTAGTGACAAATGTCTAGAGTAATGTTTGTCCATATTCTTTAAATGCAAAAAATGATATGTTTAAGATAATTGACATTCATAAAAGTTGTTGGAATGAAGGAAGAGGAAAGAAAATGGATCAATACAATGGCTACCTAGTAATGTTTCAACATAGTCTTTGAGTTTTTAAATGCAAAAAAATATATGTTTAGGAATAATTTACATTTATATTCAAGTAGTTAATGGAAATTATATAATTAATGAAAGAATTAAGAAGAAATCAAATGTCATATTTATTGGGAACATAATAAAATAGAGTAGACAATCTTGACAAAAGAGTTTAAAGAAGATGTTTCTCCTTCAATAACAACATATTAACAAGTATCATCCTCAAGGATTAGAAAGAGAAGAGAAAAAATCTCTTTGGCATTGCTTGTCTTCTTAAAACATGAATCAATGACAAATACACATCTTATTTTATATCCTCATGATAAGAATATTCTCAATTTTATTTTTTATTTTGGAGCTTGATCATATGATTAAAGAGGTGTAGGGGATTATTAAGAATGTGGTTGTTGATAAGGTTCCTAGGCCACACATATTTTAACAATTAAATTATTCTTATTCAATCCGCTAGATCATAAACTTACTCCTTTATTATGTAACATAGATGAAGAAGTGTATAAAAGTGATTAGAATGAAGGAAAATTTTATGTTTAAAATAATTGACATTCATAGAAGTGATTAGAATATAGAAGTGATTAAAATAAAGGAAAAAGAAAGAAAATGGTTCAATACAATGGTAAGGTAATGTTTCAACATAGTCCTTAAATGCAAAAATTTATATGTTAAGGATAATTAACACTCATAATGAAAATTATAGTTAATGAAAGAATTAAAAACAAATCAAAATGTCATATTTATTGGAAAAATAGAGTAGACAAATTTGGAAAAAGAGTTTAAAGAATATAATTCGTCTTCAACGACAACACATTAACAAGTATCATCCTCAATGATTAAAAAGAAAAGAACAAAAATCTCTTTGGCATTTCTTGTCTTTGTAAAACACGAGTTAGCGACAAATGTCTAGAGTAATGTTTCTCCATCTTCTTTAAATGAAAAAAATTATATGTTTAAGATAATTGACATTCATAAAAGTTGTTTCAATGAAGGAAGAGGAAAGAATTGGGGAATATATTTTTCATTCTCTAATAAATAAAAACTACCATTATTTTCTTTGAAAAAAAAATATGTTAATAACTTATTGTCAAGGTTTATTAATCACAGGTGAGTGGTTACTATATTGGTTTGAAAGCAGGTGGGTATCTACTGAATTGGTTTGTTGCTAATTGCCAAGTTTTATTAATCACAGGTGAGTGGTTGCTGGACTAGTTTGAGAGGTTAGAGATAAATAAAAGGACCATGGAGGGATCACAAACTACTAAATACAATTTATTGGGACATGTAGTGCTAATGTCACACAAAAAAACATATGTTCGACATTAAGTTTGCAAGCAATGGAGAACAAGTGATGGCGATTCACCCCATTGGAAATATAGACAAGTTTAGAATTCCGTTGTGGTTAAAAATTGAAATTCATAGTGACCACCTTTAGTCATTTAACAAGTCAGTATCTTGTATATGTATTATGCCCCTCACTTTTGTACTGCTTTCCTTCTACTATTTAAATGGAATAATCCTTCTATATAGATGTTTATCGTTTTCACAAAAATTGACATCCTTGCCATCTATACCAATATCAAAGAGTTCCAAGTCTTAGACCACATAAATTGTATATATAGAATATATTCAACAGCTATAAAAGGAAAAATTTTGACCCCATCACCCTTAGTCGTTTAACAAGTTAGTGTCTTGTATATGTATTATGCCCCACTTTTGTACTACTTTCCTTCTACTATTTAAATGGAATAATCTTTCTATATGGATGTTTATTGTTTTCACAAAATTAACATCCTTGCCATGTATACCGATATCAAAGTGTTCCAAGTCTTAGACCACATAAAATGTATATATAGAATATTCAACAACTATAAAAGGAAAAGTTTTGACCCCATCACCCTAATTCATCTACCATTCTATTATGCTTACATTTTTCTCAAAAAGAATAGACTTCCATCAAGTCAATATCCATATAGTAAAAAGTGTTGAATTCTAATAAGAATGGGAGAAAATAATGAATATAAATTTCACAAGGAAAACTACAGGTTTGCCCAACCTTCTACAGTTCTTGTAAAGGTTCCTACTATGAGTCATAGAAAACCTAAACATATATAAATTTGGTCCCTGCAACCTGACATTTTTTCTAAGAATAATTGATTCCTGTGATTGTATTTGTTTTCAAGACTATAATGCATTCCATAGATCGGTGTCCTCAAAATATTTTATCAAGAAGGTAACACCTACATCAATGAATTCTTGTATTGGATTTCTTGTAGATGGCCCCACAACTATCAACCCTGCTACAGCAGATGCGTTCAGCCCCGAAGGAATATTAAAATGTTCTAGTTCCTTCAAATATGGATCTAGGAATGGATTTTCTCTCTCACATTGCTTGCCAATATACAAGAGCTCAAAGAAGTCCGTGACACCTACAAAATAAATCATGAGATCAACATTTTCTCTGGAAGTATTGGTGACTACAACACGGCTTAACCTTATGTTTTTGATCCATTTGCACAGTTTATGTAAGCCATTCACTGGTTTCAGATTCTAAACTGCCTTAACCATAATAAAATTCTCTTTATTGAAAGGTGATACTCAAAAAAGGTCTTGATTGCACTGAGCATAGCGAGGTGCTTATAGCCCAGTATGGGGGAGATAGTGTCATATAACATAACGTAACGTTATGCTACATTACAAAAAATAAAAAGTAATTAAAAAAATTAATGCCAGCTCATAAAATAAAAAATTAAAATCAAATGAAAAGTAATTAAAAAATCCATGTCAGATTAAATAAAAAAAAATTAGAACCAATATAGATCCATCTTAAACTGGAACTTACGTGTAAATTTTTTTGAACATGTAAAAGAGTTAGATCAATTTTTATAGACATGTAAAAAAGTTAGATAAAAAAAAATTTACACCTCAAGAAATTGGATCCCTCTCAGTGCTTGGTAGATACGGGTTTACGGGTTTAAGATGAATCTATACTGGTTATTAACAAAAAAATAATTCCAAGTAATGTCGGAGGGCATCAAACCGCTAAATTAAAATGTGGCGTATCCATGCTTGACTTCATGCAAAGTTTCACCCATCATATATATACAAGGGGGCGACCCAACATACCAAACGGGTTAAAAATTTGACGCCACAATGAGAGGGTCCACGAGTGAGTTGTCCGAGGAATTATACTCAGTGATTGCATCTACTATTACAAGCATCTAGATGCCCCTAGAAAATCGATTTATACTAAAGAGATTGCATTTAATAGGTAACCAACTCTTCAATATTGTTAAACTGGTAGCCATTTCAAAGAATATTTGAACATCCTTCAAAGACGGGATGCTACAGGTCCTTTATTTCATGCTACAGGACTTATCACTTTATTTCAGAAATTGCTACAATTTTGCTAAATATTGTTGGCTTAAACTGACCCAGAGGTTTCCAATTAGACCCAGGTTCTTTGCGGTTCTTCCTTTGACCAACAAAACCCCTTCGTACCAACCCTTTCGGCAACAACCTGTGAGTAGGTTGAGGTCTCACCCAAGGTGTATCTTTATGGGGTACTGCGGAATCAAATTTCCATAGTAAATGATGAGTTGCTTATCTGAACAAGCTGCGCAGTGCAGGACAGGAGGAGTGCGCTATGGGGAAAAGTGATGCAGTGCGCAGTAGGATCTATGCTGCGAGCAGTACTGCGTGGTGGAGGAAACATTGCGGGCCGCACCAAGGGTTTATTACTACTGCAAATCTCCTACTAGAACTGCGAATCACCCACAATTATCCTCTACTTGGAAAATATCGGAAACATTAAGGCATTGAAATGAACATCACTCATCCATTCATCTAGGCACTTACTGGCTATCGTTATAGCGTTCGTCAAGAACTTGGATTATTACAACATGAACTGAAATGATAAACATGATTAACTGTGCTGCGTTCCTTCACTGTGTTTAAGAAAGTAATTATACTTAAATGACTGATTCACGGCCTTAACATAGAATTGAAGTGTTCACCATTCATCTGTTTCCGCGGAACCTAGCATATCATTCCCAAACTTCTCCTATTGGTAAATGCATATCAAAGTTCTCATATTACAGCATGCAAAGAAACATTCAAGCAGTCATTCTACAAAAAATATAGACAATCATGTTAGGATATTCCTATACTCCATCCTAGTCCCACCAGTATTTTTATCATTTACATTTTCAGTCATGCATGCACCTTTTAGGGTTTGCATGCATTCTAGGGTTTGCATGCATCCCAGTCATCAGTCCAGCACCTAGCCCTCAGTTAGCCAGCCCCCAGGAGCTTCTCACTATTCAGTTTTAGCCCTCTAGTTGCTTAATGCACCCTTCTTCCTTGATTTTAGGGAGCAACTCACCCCCCTTCACCTACCAGTCCAGTTGTCACTCAGTTACACTCAGCTACAGCCAGTTACACTCAGTTACATTCAGTTACACTCAGTTACATTGAGTTACACTCAGTTACACCTACCAGAGTTAGTTTGACTGATGGTTGACAGTTACTTGAGCATTGATGACTCCAATGATGATGATGAAGACTTCCAGTTGCGCTCCGATGATCATGAGGACACCTAGTTGTGCTCTGATGACACTCCAATGATCCTTTGATCACTCCATGAAGGCTAATTCGAATTGCCACCTTAGGCATTTCGAATTCCTCATGCATTGTATTATTTATATGTCCATTTGTGATTAATAATCTAGTATGACCGAATTATTATTGCTTCTATCTGAGTTCTACTGTACCATATTATTCTGTTGCTCATTATACTGCATGTATCACTCTTCTTCTATTTTCTTGCTTAATCATAATTATTCTCTTGTGAGATACATCATCTCTTAGATCTGCTGTGAGGATTTTGACATGGTATCAGAGCATGTTGAGAGAATTGTTTATCTCCATTCTTGAGATTTTTTTTGCAGGTTATTACCAAGATTTAGAGTGCAGCAGTTTCTACATTTTTGCAGCAGTAGCAGTTGAAGTTATTCTATATTGTTTTTGCAGGTCCTCTACAGCTTCAATGTATTCATCAGGAATTACTCCTCTTGATCCACTCAACTATGATGAATGGAAACCAAGAATGATAGCAGACTTGTATATCCATGATCTTTTTTATTGTTATTTTGAAAGAGAGTTCAAATCCCCTGAAGAGAAGATTGACTGGTTAAATAAAAGAGACATGCACTTTGCAGCAATAATGTTTTCTTTGTGTGCATACCAGAGATTCCAATTCAAATACCGTGATGGTGTTGAAATTCCAAGAGAGTTATGGACTCCAAAAGAGATATGGGCTCACCTGGATGGAAAATTTGGCAGAGAGAATGAAGGACTTGGTCCCAACCCATTCGAAAGAAAACAAAGTGAGGCATTCGCTCCTCTTGATGGTCTCTCAGATCATGAACCAGTATCATCTCATATTGAAGTTGTTGACAAAGAACTTGCAGATTCTCCGCTCATGCTCAAACTTTCTTCTCTTTCTGTGCCAGCTCACACTCTAGATATTGCAGAAGGTCCTAAATCCTCTCTTGCACCAGAGAATTTTGGTTTGCATCATGATCACATGATTATTTCAGAGGTCAAATCAGCTAATGGAGGCAATGCATTTGCTCCTCTTTAGCAAACATCTCTTTTATACTACTATATGATCATAAATTCATGCTTTCAGAAGGTCATTGAAGAATATGGCCATTGCCATTCACTTGGGATAATTTCTCATGCATCTACTGGTTTTGATCTCACCTCTCATGGTTCAAAGGAGATCTCAAGAAGCCATGATTCAAGTCTTGTATCTAATTTGGGTTCTAAGCAATTACTGCTTGGGAAAATTTCTCATGCATATGATAGTTTTGATCTCACCCCTGCTGGTTCAAAGGAGATCTCAAGAAACTGTTTTGAAAGTCTTAAATCTGATTTTGATTTCAAGCAAACATGTAATAGTTCTTTTTGGCATAATCTCACCCATGGTGGTTCGAAGGAGAAGACAAAGGACTATATGCACATTCAAAAATTTGATCCTACCTCAGCTGATTCGAATCACAGGTTCAAGGATCATTCTAATACTGTTGGATTTGTTCTCATCACATTCGATCTGAAGAGCAAGTACAAGCACATGCTTTTTGAGCATGATCCACTTCTTCCCAAGAAGAAGATACCTCCAGACATATGACCAAGCATCACACATGCTTGAGTTTGGAGCTTTTATTTTTTATGTGTGCCTTACAGTCTATTTTTTGAGGAGGGGGTATGTTTCCCATGAAATTTTCCCACTTCCTTGGTTTATTGATTGTTATTATTCATTGTATTGGGTGACCTTTGGTCTTAGTTACCAGGGCCCAGGATGGATTAAGGGGGGGTGTTAGGATATTCCTATACTCCATCCTAGTCCCACCAGTATTTTTATCATTTACATTTTCAGTCATGCATGCACCTTTTAGGGTTTGCATGCATTCTAGGGTTTGCATGCATTTTGCATGCATCCTAGTCATCAGTCCAGCACCTAGCCCTCACTTAGCCAGCCCCTAGGAGCTTCTCACTATTCATTTTTAGCCCTCCAGTTGCTTAATGCGCCCTTCTTCCTTGATTTTAGGGAGCAACTCGCCCTCCTTCACCTACCAGTCCAGTTGTCACTTAGTTACACTCAGTTACACTCAGTTATAGTCAGTTACACTCAGTTACACTTAGTTACACTCAGTTACACCCAGTTACGGCCAGTTACACTCAGTTACATTCAGTTACACTCAGTTACACCTACCAGAGTTAGTTTGACTGATGGTTGACAGTTACTTGAGCATTGATGACTCCAGTGATGATGATGAAGACTTCCAGTTGCGCTCCGATGATCATGAGGACACCTAGTTGTGCTCCGGTGACACTCCAGTGATCCTTTGATCACTCCATGAAGGCTAATTCGAATTGCCACCTTAGGCATTTGAATTACTCATGCATTGTATTATTTATATGTCCATTTGTGATTAATAATCTAGTATGACCGAAGTATTATTGCTTCTATCTGAGTTCTACTGTACCATATTATTCTGTTGCTCTTGTGAGATACATCATCTCTTAGATCTGCTGTGAGGATTTTCACAAGTCATTCATTCATAAACATCATCACATAACACAGGATTTAAACTGGTTCACTTCCCCGGATGGAAAGCTACGTCCACAAGAACAGTTGGTAATATATTTTTTTCAAAAGGGATGGGGAAACCGTTCTTAGTCTGTGCACTCAGCTGTAGACTCTCCTTTCTCTTGGCTAGGTCTCTGCACACACAACTGCAGAGCCTTTACAATATTCTCAGCTCAGAGAGATTCTTCAATAGAAAAAAAGGTTATCTCCTTAAGTTCTCAGTAACAACAAAAGAATAACAATAATACAGAAAGAGAACAACCCACAAAGAGAACCAACACACAGAGAACCCCCATCCCATACAAAATTTCTTCTTAAATAGATCATGCCCGAAGGTCATGTCTGTACAATGCCGAAGACCTAAAAGCCAAAACCCTAAGGGTTTCCAAAACTACATCAATTTTCCAAACTGGCTTGCTGGCTCCTGGTAGCGTTTGTTTGATCACAGCGGATCTCCACATCCTCATTCTGTCACTATCAGTCTTCTTGTCGCATGCGTGCTTACAAGCTTCTTCTGCTGAACCGTTTCTCTCTAACGGTTTTACCTTCTATGTGTGTCAAACGTCGCTTTCCTTAACAACCCATGCGTGGCCACCTTCCTGTTTTGCGTACATCCACCGCTCGGCAATCCTGAAATATCTTTCCAAAAATGACTTCTATCGGTCGAGCCAGTAGCTACACTTGATACTTGTCCAGCACACCGCTTTGCTGGCTCCATGTGGCCTCCTAACTCCACAGCACTGCTTCAACGCAGTACTGGTCTTCGCATCACGGCCAAAACTTTGATGCTGCATGCAACTCCCCAATCAGGTCAAAAGTTGGATGTTGCGCGCAACTTCGTAGCATCCTTAATACTTAGCCAAAATTGTGTTTCTGAGCTGCACTCGGCTCAGCTTTCCCTGCTTGCCTCAAAAAGGTGCTTCCAAAACTTCATCTCAACCTAGGACCAACATGCCCCTAACACTTACATGTGGCTCATCCCCGAGCCACTGATTGTTTCAGTTGTCTGACTCTGTGCCATGACCGGTGGAACAAACTTGGCCGCAAACTCGTCATATGTACCGCACAATTGTACCATTGCTTCTCTTGTATCCTCCTCAACCTGTTTAATTGTCTCAAGCAGTGTTGGATTATTTCTTGTCCAATTTGATCTTGTACCTGCTTCTGGTTATCGCGCAGTTCTACTAACTTATCTTCAATCTGCTGCGATACCGCCATGTTATTCTCCAGGAGTTGCTGTGACTGATTATCCATCTCAGTCTCTTTTTGTCATAATTCCTGTACTTCTTTCTTTAAGCTGGATATCTCCTTGTATCTCGGCATCCTTTCTCTAGGTGGCAGAGCTTTCACCTCTACGTTCAACTTGTCCAGCGCGGTCTGTTTTTCTTGTACCACGGTCTTGACCTGCAACAACCCTTGATCCTCTTCAAGGGTCGTGATTGCCTATGAAAACTTATCTAGGAGAGATTGGCACTTAGGTAATTTAATTTTAATGCTTTTCGAGGCGGCGCTCACTGCTTGCTCTCCGACCTGCTGTTCAGTTAATGGCGCCTACTTATTCAGCTTATCCTTCAATGTAGCAATATCGGCCTCATAGTAAATCTCTTTATCCTGCATCTTTGACTGCAAGGATCTCACCTTATCTCCGATCCTCAGAACCGTGTCTGCAGGATCATCCTGGATTTCTATGTCTTTAATATCCTTCGCCACATTGGATATGGTGGTCTCCAAATTTTGTCGGTGGTCCTGTTCGTTTCGTAGCTGTATTTCTGCCTTCTGTTGAATTTGTTTGTTTGCTATGGTGAGCTCTGCTTGTAACTTCATCGCTTCAACCATCCGTTCATGCATCTCCTCCAGGATCTGCGTGTGGATGAAGTGCAATCCTGGTAATGAGATTTTGGCTAAGTCGAGCTCTACCCTCTCGACTCCCTTTGTGTCCAAGGCCACTTGCCCTTCTATTAGCAACACAACAGCCAATGGGTCCACATGGACAATCCTAGTCTTCAACGGCAGCATTATTTCTAGTTGTTGGCTTCCTTGCTGCGAGGTTCCTATCGACCTCCTTTCAGCCCCTACTTCCTTCAGCACAATAAGGCTTTTCTGGACATTGTCCATTTTCTTCATTAGGCCTTGCATTTCGAGCCTCGTATGGTGCAGGTCATCGTGGATGACCTTGTCCTTCTTTTCTTTAGTTTCCATAAGCTCCTTCATATGCTCTGAGACTGTTTCAACTATCATCTCGTAGTCATCATCATTGAGGACTGCCTCCGATTGGATCTTTGTAGCATTCACCTTTTCCCTCAACTTTGGCTTCTCCGAAGTCTCAGCTTCTTTTCTCTTCCCTATTTCTTCAATAATTGGGCATGAGAGTGGGATCGGCTCATCTTCTGCTGAATCTATCTCCACGTCCATGACGTCTACGTGGAACTCTGCTAGCCAATCTTTCATGAGGTCCTCAATATCCTGCTCGTACATGATGTACTTTCCTGGGAACCACTCCGGTTTCCTCGTTTGTGCTTTCAGTGATATGAATATACATTTCATATATGCCTCAAAGTTGATGATGCGGATATACTTCTCCATGACCTGCTTTGTAATACGGGGTGTCTTCGTGATTGCGTCGCGTAGCTGGATATAGTATTGGTAAAATACTTCTGTTGTTGCATGCTGGCGCTCTGCATTTGTGTTTTCCCAGAGGTTGATGAACTTAAACCCTCTAGGATCCTTGGTATCCATAACAATGCCCGGATAATATCATGGATCCTTCCATCTGCACAAAGCAATTAGGATGATGAGCCAAGTGAAATGGAACTAGCCGCCATTCACCTGGGTGTCGTTGAGTTCTTCAAGGAACTCATTCAACAGAAATTGACACCAATTGAAGCTGTGGGATTAATTCCTGCATTGTGGGATTAATTCTTGGTGATCTGCGGGATCCTTCACCTTGTTCTACGGCTACCTTCTTAACTGGAGTGTTCATTAACTGTTGAATCCTCCTTGCTGAAAGATCCTCAGTGCTTCTTCAAGGGTCAGTTCTTCTTCTCTAAAGGAAGGTTCAGACATTCACAAATGAGGTAGTGACTAAGGCAGACATAATGCAGATGGCTACTAGCTCAGAGAGGTTAATCGCAAGAAAATTCTAAGTGCTTGGTAATGCCCGCGAGTCTCCCAACAGTGTTATTTATAAGGGCAGCAGACCCTCTCCTGCGCCCTTCAACGAATAGATAAGCATTTAATATGGTGTCCGTTGGCGAATTTGAGTGGATCCTTCGGTCTTTTCTGTCGCCAACGTGCTCAGAACGACTATCTTTACTTTAAATGTTGAAGTGGTTGCTGCAACGGTCATCTAACGACTATTTTTCTGAAAAGCCATGCAACGACTATTTTTCTTTGGGTGTTGTGCTAAACTGCGCGGCAAGCCATCTGCAACCCTGCATGGCTACTTTGCAGTGCCAAAAATTTCCAACTACGCGGCTTCCACTCTACGTATATATATATATATATATATATTTTTTTTTTTTCTTTTTTTTGTTTCTTTTTTTTCCTTCCGCGTAGCTTCAACAGTGCTGTGCGGTGCATAGATCATTCTTCTTATCATACCATTTTCCTTTTAACATACATGTACAGACTTCTTTACATTTCTAGTTTCCACTTTCAACTGTACTTGACACTTAGAACTTCCTTCCTTGGTTCGTTATTCAAGGTTCCGCGAAGCAGTGCTATCATGGTATAGCTTTAGCCTGCTTCCATTTATCAAAGTTGGCAAAGTATCACCCGCTAAATTGGATAACTAGGCTGCACCAGTGTTAGTAACATGTATCACAGTATATGGGCCAAGCCAATGCATCTTAAATTTACCAGGGAATTTCATGAATTTGCTATCATACAGGAGGACTAGATCACCTACCTGAAACCACTTGTTCTTTATATGCCGATCATGGCATGCTTTCTCGCGGTCCTTCTGAGCTTGTTGGTGGAAGCCTGCGATGAAGCGATCTTCCTCCAAGCCCAGTAATTGTAGTAATCTTTCTTCTAGATCTTCGCAGTCTGCCATCCCTGTAAATGCAGCGATTCTCAAACTAGGGATAATATATTCCATAGGAATTATAGCCTCCTACCAATAAACCAACCGAAAGGGTGTCTGTCCTGTCAATTTCTTGCATGTGGTCCTGTATACCCATAGCACAATGAGACGTGCAGGTCCTAATCGTCTTTATTTACATTGCACACCTTAGTGAGTGCATTCTCCAATATTTTATTGAAAGCCTCTACAGTACCATTCGCCTGTGGATGATATGGAGTACTGCGCTGATGATGAATGTGGAATTCCTCTGTAAACACCTCAATCATCTTGTTCAGAAAGTGAGTACCTTGGTCACTCATTAAAATCTTCGGACAGCCAAATCTGGTGAGTATTTCTTCAAAAATAAACTGCGCAGCAGTACTGGCGCTGCAGTCCTTAACTGGTTTTGCTTCTGCCCATCTGGTGAGGTAATTTGTAGCAGTAATAATATACCTTGCACCCGTTCTTTTTCCTGGTGGGTTTATAGGACCCACAAAGTCTATTGCCCATTTTTTCAAATGGCTGTAGTGTTAACTGTGGATTCAATGGCATCTCATCTCAGCGTGATGGTTTTCCTGTCCTCTGACAGACATCACAGTTCCTGCAATGTTCTTTGTCATCTTTATGGATCGTAGGCCACCATAGCCTTGTGTGCAATATCTTCTGCGCTGTAGCCCTTCCTTCATAGTGACCTCCCGCGATTCCTCAGTGTGCGTCGGCTAGAATAAATGGCTTCTCATGATCGAGTACGCACCTGCGTAGGACTTCATCTGGCCTAAGTTTGTATAACTGTCCTGCAATTATAGTGAAGTCCGTGTTAAGATTTAATATGCTAAGACAGAAAATAGCAGCATCACATTCCATTTCACAATAATAGCATATACAGGATCACTGAAGAAACAACAAGCACAGCATAAACACAAGAGACACAGATTTATCCTGGGAAACCCTCATGGGGTAAAAAACCCAGCAAAGCTTCCTCAATATAGATGAGCAGCAATATACAAAGATGTAACCCTGAGCATAAGCTCCTCCTTCTCCATAGAAGACCTCTCCTCCACAAGTGCGCTACTCTCAAGTGAGTGAGTGTGTGTAAAATGAGGAATACACCTCCTCTATTTATACACTACTCCGACTTGTCTTTTACACAAATCATGTAGGCTCGTATTTAACCATTGGGTTAAATACCCCACTACAACTGACTGGGACAACCCCTCTAGGGTGGTCTAATAACCCTTTGACCCACATAACACATACAGGGCCGACCCCAACTAGGGAAGTCTAATAACCCAAGTTACCACAATCTGACGGAGGAATAAACATCTCTAGATATACAATAAGATCTTCAAGGAGGAATGAAACATCTCCAGAATAATAAAGTACAAATATAATATTCTTTGAAGTTACAATATCTCAACACTCCCCCTTAACGAGAAGGATATTATAACAGCATCTGCATGAGCAAGGAGTCATCAACATCATACATGATACATCTATAAATCATTGGAAGCTTTTTCAACATCATCAGTAACTCAAGCAGTTACTGGAACATTTTCAATACTGGAACATCAACATCTTTAGTACTGAGTCTTTATCTTCTGCAGCACTCGAACATCTACAACAACATCAACATCAACATCTGGATCCTCACGATCATTAGTATTGTCATCATACGATCATCGGCATCGGGATCATCTCGATCTACAGCATCTGGATCATCACGATCTACAACATCTGGATCATCACGATCTACAGCATCTGGAACATCTCAATCTATAGCATCTAGATCATCATGATCTAAAAAATCTACATCATACGATCATCAACATCGTCATCGCACGATCATCGGCATCGTCATCACACGATCATCAACATCATCATCACACGATCATCAGCATCGTCATCACACAATCATTTTATAGGGTGATCAATCCTGCTCTCTTTAGGACTTAGGTCCATGGATGATACAATCCAGATCAAGTTCCAGGATGATCAGTCCTTATCACTTTAAGACAAGTCTCATGTCTAGGGACGATGCAATCCTGATTAAGTTCCAGGATGATCAGTCCTTATCACTTTAAGACAAGTCTCATGTCTAGGGATGATGCAATCCTGATCAAGTTCCAGGATGATAAGTCCTTATCACTTTAAGACAAGTCTCATGTCTAGGGACGATGCAATCCAGATCAAGTTCCAGGATGATCAGTCCTTATCACTTTAAGACAAGTCTCATGTCTAGGGATGATGCAATCTCGATCAAGTTCCAGGATAATCAGTCCTTATCACTTTAAGACAAGTCTCATGTCTAGGGACGATGCAATCCCGATCAAGTTCCAGGATGATCAATCCTTATCACTTTAAGACAAGTCTCATGTCTAGGGACGATCCAATCCCGATCAAGTTCCAGGATGATCAATCCTTATCACTTTAAGACAAGTCTCATGTCTAGGGACGATGTAATCCCGATCAAGTTCCAGGATGATCAGTCCTTATCACTTTAAGACAAGTTTCATGTCTAGGGACAATGCAATCCTGATCAAGTTCCAGGATGATCAGTCCTTATCACTTTAAGACAAGGCTCATGTCTAGGGACGATGCAATCCTGATCAAGTTACAGGATGATCAGTCCTTATCACTTTAAGACAAGTCTCATGTCGAGGGACGATGCAATCTCGATCAAGTTCCAGGATGATCAGTCCTTATCACTTTAAGACAAGTCTCATGTCTAGGGATGATGCAATCTCGATCAAGTTCCAGGATGATCATTCCTTATCACTTTAAGACAAGTCTCATGTCTAGGGACAATGCAATCCTAATCAAGTTCCAGGATGATCAGTCCTTATCACTTTAAGACAAGTCTCATGTCTAGGGATGATGCAATCCCATCACGTACATTTTGAACCTAGTTCAGGGACGATGCAGTCCTATCTTCAATTCTCGGAGACATCATGTCTACGGCTCTCTTTAGGACTGAAGTCCAGGGATGATCCAATCCTCTCATGTCCACCAAGGACTTCATTCTCGAAGACATCATGTCTATGGCTCTCTTTAAAACTGAAGTCCAAGGATGATCCAATCCTCTTTCTTTCTCGGAGACACCTATCTACGGCTCACTTTAGAACGTGTGTTCAAGGATGATGCAATCATTTTTCTTTCTCGTCAATACATCTATCATCAAAAGCATGTATTCTCACCAATATATCTATCATAAAAAATATGTATTCTCACCGATACATCTATCATCAAAAGCATGTATTCTCACGAATACATCTATCATCAAAAGCATGTATTCTCACCAATACATCTAGCATCAAAAGCATGTATTCTCACAAATACATCTATCATCAAAAGCATATATTCTCACCAATAGATCTAACATCAAAAGCATGTATTCTCACCAATACATCTATCATCAAAAGCATGTATTCTCACCAATACATCTAACATCAAAAGCATGTATTCTCACCAATACATCTAACATCAAAAGCATGTATTCTCACCAATACATCTAACATCAAAAGCACGTATTCTCACCAATACATCTAACATCAAAAGTATGTATTCTCACTAATACATCTAACATCAAAAGCATGTTTCTATCATCAAAAGCATGTATACGTAAAAACTAAGTATTCTAAGCATAAGAGTCCTAAATCTAAATATTTCTAAGTATCTAGGTGTAGTGGACAGGTTACCTCATCATCGACCTTGTTGTTCGATGAGACAATCTCATCATCAGTGACTATACTACTCCCCCTTTCGAGGAGGGTCCTTTTGAACTACACCAAGATTGTCTCGGAAGTATTCAAATTTCATTCGAGACAGAGGTTTGGTCAAGATATCAGCAATTTGATCCTCAGTGCTCACATACTCAAGCTTGATAGCTCCTCTCTGCACCATATCTCGTATATAGAAGTATCGGATCTCTATGTGTTTTGACTTATCGTGGAATACAGAATTTTCTGTCATCTTAATGCAGCTTTGATTGTCACACATAATCACAGTGGGATCCATTTCTAAGTCAAACACTCCAGATAATAGCTTCCGAAGCCACACTGCTTCACAGCTGGCAGAGCAAGCAGCTGTATATTCTGCTTCAGCAGTACTGAGGGCCACACTAGATTGTTTCTTGCTGAACCATGAGATCATGGCAGATCCAAGACCATAACATCCACCTGATGTACTCTTTCTATCTGAGACACTTCCTTCCCAATCAGAATCTGAGTAACCATGTAATCTGAGTTCATGACCTCCAAGATAATATAGACCAAAATCTAATGTACCTTTTAGGTAGCTCATTGCATGCTTTGCAGCTATTAAGTGAACCTTTCTAGGTTCTACTAGATACTGACTTAGGGCATTTACATCAAAGCATATATCTGGCCTAGTATTTGTTAAATACATCAATGACCCAATGATTTGTCTATATAGAGTTAGGTCCACTAATTCTGATGAGTCATTAACTAATAACTTCAAGTTGGAGTCCATGGGAGTGGCCATGACTTTACACTCCAACATATCAAATCTTTTTAGAATCTCCACAACATACTTACCTTGATTTAGAAAGATTCTGTTTTGGTTCTTGCCATACTTCTAGACCTAAGAAGTAGTGCATTAATCCGAGATCTTTCATCTAGAATTCTGAAGAAAGCTTCTTCTTGCTTTCAATAATTTGTTTCTCATTTCCGGTTAGAAATAGATCATCTACATATAACGGTATGATAGGTTCATCATCCACAACCTTAAGGTAAAGGTTAGGATCAGCTTTACTTCCAGTAAATCCCAACCTTTGTCAAGAAGCTGTCAATTGTCCATCATTCACACTTTGCATTGAGTGATCTTCTGCATATCTATCTGTGCCATCTTTCGTCAGATGGGTCTACTGATATGAGCCTCAAAAGAATTCAAACTTTGTGGTGAGTTCCTTCTTGCATCCATGTCATATGTGTATAGAAGCCATATTCAACCTTGTAGCAAAGGTTGAGATCCACATCACCCATGATGATCATTAAGCTCACCAATCCTGGGTACCCATATAGAACCTGATTCACACTTCTTCTTTAATTACACTATTAAGAGAATGGTATTATCTATCCACTTGGAGCAAACATCTTGTCATGATTCTCTTCCTCTTTCTAAGAGAATCTTCTAGCAATGAGCCTTCCATATTTTGTTTGATTTGTAAATCTTCTTGTTGAACATCTATCACTTGTTCGGTGTTCATCATTCTTCATGATCTTTCCTTTTATGTCAAAATTAAGTACATGATTAATAATACTTCATAATCATGAAATCATGTTGACATGATAACCTATTATGCATACAAATATCATTTATATAGTTATGTGACTATCTTGACCAATACTTTGGCACAACACTTTTCCATATCCTGTATGCATACAGTGGCTATCTAGATGCCTTCCATCTCTACCAGAACATACTATCAAGAGTGTACACAGCTCTCAGCATGTCAGCAAAGAGGTTTCATTCTAGACAAGTGACAATGGAATGTTTGTCCAACTTACCAATCATATGCATATTAGTAGTATATTGTTCAATGTTCTATGAATGTTTACACTCAACATGATATATTCTAGGAATACAAATATGCATACAAGCAATATCATTTACTATTTGAAATAACAACTCAAATACTTATCTTTTATGTTTGTGTGGATGCCTCCCGCTTGATCTTCTATATGTCTTTTGAACTTCTATTCATTTTGTACCATTGCGCATGCTCAAGTGTGCACTAGTGTCATCCTCATGATCTCATACACAAAATACATTCATTAGTATATTCTAAATATTATAAAAAACATTATAATTCTAAATAATCTTGAATATGTATAGTCATGATCATTAGTATTCAGGGTTTCAGGGAAGTCTTCTTTTACTCATGCGTATTCTTGTTTGATCATGGGACTCTTCTGGTTAGTTAAATCATCAATCAAGATAAGAGACATAATGTGCATAAACCTTTGATTAACTTTATGAATAAGCATAACCAATCATACCAAGTATACTTATATAAGGGATCCTAACACAAGGTAAGATTATAACATGACATAGGAAAACATACCTGGATTAGTATACCTGCTTAGTTATGTCTAACATACCTAATCAATATCTTCTTTGTTCTCTTCAATGATTTAGAGATCCTATGCTGGAACCTGCATATCTCATAATTTAAGCATAATAGAACAAAGTCATACATACCTCGTAAGTAGAACTTCTATGTGATCAAAGATTATGTTGTCATGGTCATGGAACTTGATTTGTCTTTAGTGATGTACCTGTATCTTGTTAGCAGACAACATCAACCTCATACAACACCATAATGCATTAGTACAATCATATAGCCCTAATCAATGAATGTCTTCGATCATTCACATGCATTCATACTGTTACTAGGGTGATAAGACAGTTCTAACATTAATAAAGATTGTACTAATAAATAATATGAAGACAAACACATTATGAACTTAATCAGGATTCAGATTTCAAGACATACCTGAACCTCCTTAAGTCATACATGTCGAGACTTCTTGTAGACTTCTTACGTAAGGCCTTAGCCTCAACTCCCCCTGAAACTTGATCTGGAGCTTGATTAGGGTTTGCTAGAAAAACCCTAAAAATTCAATCTTTGACTTTCACACTTCTCAATGGATGGAAGGATGTGTCTTGCTGAGCTTATCAAGCTAGCATACTTCAATTTTGAAATCTCCAAAATTTGACCCCTCAAAATTGCCTTTGAAACTTCTGGATCTTCTAGATAGGATCCTGAACTAGGGTTTGATGAAGCCCACCCTTCTACCCAATCAAAAGGTTTGATCCAAGGCTCTAAACTTTTATTTTATTGAGGAGGTTCTAGCCATGGTTACAGACTTCAAAAATTCCAACTTTTGTTGAAGCCCTAATTTTCCATCTTTCCGATCAAAATCCCGAACTGGGGTTTGATCAAGCCCGGTCTTCTACCCAACCAAAAAATTCGATCTTGGGCTCTAAATTTCGATTTTCTTGAGTAGAATTCAGCCGTGGATTTTGATTCCAAAAATTCTAACTTTCTCCGAAACCCTAAATTCCGGAAGCCATGAATGAAGGTGCTCCAAAAATAATTGTATTTTGATAGAAATATGTACCTGATTGTTTCTACTGTAACTCCAAACGTTTCGCTCCACAGGGTCTGAAATTTATTTTTGTGGTATCCTGACCTGTCATATTTCCATCCCAATAGGTCTGAACTCAATTGGATTTTCTGAGAGAGAGTTATGCCAAGTGTCGCAACATGACCTGTTTATGGGATAAAACAGAAGATCGAACTTGTACGGCATGCCACGTGTCACTGGTTCAGCTTCAGCCTCTTAAAACGTTTCCTGAGATAGTACAATCTGTTTAATACCTGTCACTTTTTACGAAATTTCATTTGGAGCTTCCTAGCCCAAGTTATGCCCTTTTTTCCTAGGTCACCTGATTTCGACTGAGATCTGGAAGAGGCAAAAACCCTAACTTGTACTGATCATAACTCACAAAGTACAACGAATCTGAGGGTTCCCTTTGGAAACAAGGTACCTGGGGATGTTTTCTACGACCTGTAAAGGTTTCAGATCTTGAACCTTCACCAAAATGTATTTATAGTGAAAGTTCCACGATGACTGGTTTTTTCTATATAAAACCCTAACCTTCAAATTATCGCAAGAGAAGCAAGTGTCGTAAGTGCCATACATTGCCTTCCTTCAGGTTAGCTCTGATACCATGTTAAGATTTAATATGCTAAGACAAAAAATAGCAGCATCACATTTCATTTCACAATAATAGCATATACAGGATCACTGAAGAAACAACAAGCACAGCATAAACACAAGAGACACAGATTTATCCTGGGAAACCCTCATGGGGTAGAAAACCCAGCAAAGCTTCCTCAATATAGATTACCAGCAATATACAAAGATGTAACCCTGAGCATAAGCTCCTCCTTCTCCATAGCATACCTCTCCTCCACAAGTGCGCTACTCTCAAGTGAGTGAGTGTGTGTAAAATGAGGAATACACCTCCTCTATTTATACACTACTCTGACTTGTCTTTTACACAAATCATGTAGGCTCGTATTTAACCATTGGGTTAAATACCCCACTACAACTGACTGGGCCGACCCCTCTAGGGTGGTCTAATAACCCTTTGACCCACATAACACATACAGGGCCGACCCCAACTAGGGAAGTCTAATAACCCAAGTTACCACAATCTGATGGAGGAATAAACATCTCCGGATATACAATAAGATCTTCAAGGAGGAATGAAACATCTCCAAAATAATAAAGTACAAATATAATATTCTTTGAAGTTACAATATCTCAACAGTCCACGGTGCGCACCACTAACTGTTTTTTTTGCTGGACTGAGAATTCCTGGGGTGCCAGCCCTATGGTTAGGAAGTCAATGATATCCTTGTAATAATCATCGTCAACCTGTATACTAAATAACTGCACATTAGGCAGACTGTCTTCAATATTCGTCGGCTCCTATCATGACTCGATCCTTGACAGATGATCGAGTCATATTCCTGGAACAACAATAGCCATCGACATATGCGTCCCCCTAACACTAGCTTGTTGACCAAATATTTCAACGCAGAGTGGTTAGTAAACATAAGGAAGTGCGATCCAAGCAAGTAGTGTCTAAATTTCTGTAGGGAATATACCATCGCAATGCCTTCCCTCTCAGTAGTAGTATAGTTCTTTTCTGCTGTTGAAATCTTTTTGCTAAAAAATGCAATAGGGTGGTCAATACCTCCGTCTCCTGGCTGAGCTAACACGATCCCTAGGGAAATACATGATGTGTCAAAATGGACATGGAATGGATTTGTCCAGTCTGGAAAGACTAGAATTGGCGTAGTGACCATCTTTTCTTTTAATGTGTCAAAACCCTGTTCGCATTATGTGTTCCAAATGAACGGTGCATCTTTCTTCAGCAGCTTTTCCATTGCTGCGGTTATCTGTGCATAACCCTTTATAAATTTCTTGTAATATCCAGTATGGCATAATGTAGATCGCAACATCTTGACTGAATTTGGTGTTGGTAAGTTTGCAATAACTGCAATCTTCGCAGGGTCTACCATCAATCCTTGCTTACAGACAATGTGGCCAAGTAAAATTCCATAAGGCACACAGAAAATACACTTTTTCAAATTCAAGGATATTTGATGCTGTTGACACTTCTCGAGCATCATGCGGAGATTTGCGCAATGATTTTTCAATAGACCAAATACAGTCCAATCATCCAAATACGCTTATAAAAACTTGTGCATAAAATATTTAAATGCTGTGATGACGACTCTAGAGAATATGGCAAGTGCGTTCTTCATCCCAAAAGGCATGACGGTGTATTGGAATGACCCCCATTTTGTAGCAAATGTCATCTTATGCCTATCCGTAGGATCAATCCTGATCTGATGATAACCAGAGAAACCATCAATGAAAGAATATGCCTCATTTTCTCCAACGTTATCAAGCACTCTGTCTGTGAATGAAGTAGGGAATGGGTTGTGCATGGAAGCATCGTTCAACTTTCTGAGATCCACACAAATCCTGATCTCGCCTTTTTTTCTTGTCTTGAACAACCATGGGGCTAATCCATTCGGATTCTTCAACTGGTTCAATGATTCCTGCTTCTAGCATCTTATCTAGCTTTGCACGGACTTTTTCCTTATAGCGCGGATTCAATCTGTATGGCCTCTGCTTGACAGGCTTAGCACCTGGCTTTAAAGGTATTTTCATGACCCCTAGGTCTCCCAAAATTCCTTTCATCTCTGTAAATTTTCTTGGAAATAGTTCTTGATACTCATGTAAGGTATCTACGATCTCTGCAATTGTCTGATCATCCCAATAATCTCCTATTGATGCGAACTTCGGCTCTTTGTCTATGCCAATGTTCACTTTTTGTGTTTTTACTGGTCCAGTCATATCTGGGATTTCCAACGGAGGTCCTTCTACCTCACGCGCTCCTTCTGACTCTGGTATATCTATGTTGCGTGGGTCATCCTCATCATCTTCATTTGTATCTGCAACTAAGTTGTAACACTCGATCAGGTGCTCTTCATGTTCCTTCCATTCTGTCTGTAGGTGCACGGGAATGCACTCTGCCCCAAAAAACTCCTGCAATGTTATGTTTTGATGATGACAGTCGTCCTGGAATATGCGCTTCTTGATTAGTTGTAATGCTTCATGGATTAATGGATTCTCGTCTTCAAAACTGAAGTCCTTCCAGAAGTTCGCAGCGAGCAGCTCCCAATCAATGAGTTCACTGCGCAACTCCAGGTCGAGGTACCATTTCTTTGGGATACACACATCCAATGTATGTACAAATAAATATACCCATTCTATAAGTGGTCTTTCCACCCATGCCTTTGAACAGATTTCAATGTGCTAACTAGGGTCTGTCTTTCCATTATACTTTTCAAAGGGTAAAGTAACCTTTTCGGCGAATCAGATCTGCATCTTAGTTCTGCATTGATCCCAAGTGGTCAATGTTTTCTTATGTGCATTCCACCATCTGGCAGGTGTATCGTGCAATGCTATATCTAAAGCTGGCAGCCTATGCTCATCTGGTATAGCTGCAGTATATTCCCTTATGAAACTATAAACATTAGCAAAACCATCAAATGTGGGAATAGGACTCACCTCTTTTCCGATCCAGCACAGTGATTTTGTAACCTGCGCACATCTTCTTGCTGATACTTCATGCATGCGACTTTTCCAATTCTCCAGTCCTGTATCCGAGTCAGTGATACAAGAAGTGTCACATCGCCAGCTGAACGTAGCGTCCGCAGTAGGATTAATGTAGTCTTCCTTGTTCACAGTCAGCTGGTATAGTCGGTCTAAATCTTGAGCTTGGGATTCCTCCTTAATTGGCTCACTGTATCTATCACCATATTTAGGATCCAATGGTGCGATGACCCTAAGATGCTTCCCTTCAAAGATCATCTTCTTTGTCTTCAAGTTTATGATATCCAAGTTATCCATAGCCCAATCAATTCCCAATATTGCTAGAAAAGGTTGAATACCGTCCATAATTTCAATAACCTCAAAGTTTGCATGACTCTCTACTTCGTCAATGTCAACTACTACATTAGCTAAGCAGCCAAAAGGTATGACCTTCTCCTGATTAGCCATTCGTAACTGGATAGGTGACCAGAGCAACTTTGGTCTACCCATATGCTGCCATTTCTGCTTAGTCAAGACATTCACTTCTGATCCTAGATCAAGGATGACTTCATCCATTTCAAAATATCCTATCTGCACAGTAAACCTCATCTCTCGGCTTGTTCTTATGTGCTTCCTTATATGATGTACAATGCTATCTGGAGTCTCTGTTGCAATCTGAGGTTCATACTGGCTAATAAGATTCTGGAGCTCTATAATGGCTTTTTCACTTTTTAGTAACTTCATGCAGCTTCGCAAGAACTGCGCAATAGAAGTACGGACATCTGTCGCAGTACTTGTTTTGTCATACGGAGCCATCATGTCTTCAACATGTGGTGTTTCACTGCGCAGCGGGATCCTTGATGACTTATCTACTTGTTCTCTAAAGGTATCACATGCGTCAATGAAGATCTCCATGTTCTTTTGTAGGTTAAGAGGGGGTGCTTTTCCAGGAGCTTTCCTTATCCATACCGTTTCAAGGGGATCCTTCTTCGTATGTGCTTCCCCTGATGTTGAAGCTTCCGCTCCTCTGTTGCAGCCTGTCTCAGCGCCACTGTGCGTGACCACATTGATGCTTGGATCCACTAGTCTATTCTCTACTGCGATCCACTGGACATTTGGATTCGGAGCCTCTGTTCGTCTTCTCTTCTGCATTTCCACCTCTAATACTGGGCAATCTTCAATGACATGCTCAAATGATTTACAATAATTGCACGTAGTGCATGGGTTAACACAATCTCTAGACATGTGCCTGGGTTGGCCAGAGTTATAACAAATGACTTGGTCGTGACCTCTTCCTTCTGCCAGACCAACATTTCTTCCTCTACCGCGGTATCCACCACCATGACCTCTGTATCCTCCTTGGTCATATTGTGCATTTTCTTGTTTTGGCTGGGTATCTTCTTGGAAGCGGTACAAGCAAGCGCCTCGCATTGAGTCCATATCCCTTTTTCTTTCATTCATTAATTCATATGCGCGATAGTTGGATTCATCATGTCCAACTGATTTACAAAAATTGCAGTATAAATTCTTGGGAGTTTTCACATATTTCTGGATGAGGTAACAGTTTTCAGGTCTATGTTCTGTGGTTCTACAAATTTCACACCATGGGGCCTGATTCTGATTTAATGGGTTAGGCACACCACTGTTAATATAGTCGTGGAATAGAGGGAAATGTTCGTAATCATGACCTTCTCCTTTACAACTTGTACACCAGACCTCCTGTCTAGGTTCATATCTTTGTTCTTTACCATTTTTCATACTATGCAGTTCAAGTGTTAGGGTGGTTAGCTGGTTATGGAGCTAAGACATCCCAGAACTAGTATCACCAATCGGCGAAGCTTCCAGCTTCATTGCAATTTCCAAGGCCTCTTCCTGGGATAGAACCTTCTGCTGCATCAATGGTAATCTGATATGAGGTAACAGCGCAGCAATGAACCATTCCTTATGCTATTCTGGTGGTATAACAAAACTTACTTGGTCTAGTAAGGTCTTAAATTTCTGATCAAATTCCCAGACCATTTCAGTTGGTCTCTGCTTTATTTCCTTCAGCTCAGTTATACACTGAGACTCAGACTTAGGTTTCTTGAACTCTGCCACCAGCGCAACTTTAATTTCTGCGAGGGTTCTCGGCTGTACGGTAGAGTATTTCATAAACCAATGTAGCGCTCTATCCCTGAAAGTGGTGATGAGCTGTGCCTACTTCACGGCATCGTCTTGGATTTGTCTTACACTCCATATGGCTTCACAAAGGAACCAATGCTGATCAGGGTCTTCTAGTCTAGTTCCTCTGAATATTGGCAGTTTCATATCAGTGTTTGCCATTGTGTTACTAGGTGGTGGGGCGTTGGGATTAGTGCGCGGCTGCTGTAAAGGGATCTGCGCAGTAAATACAAATGGGACTATAGAGAGAGATGGACTAGGCTGAGTCTTCTGTAGGGTGGGCTACGTAGCAGGTGGGTCCTGTGATAAGGGTGGCGCGATTTGTGCAGCCAGCAGATTCTCAGGGGTAAATGGTTGTGCAACTTCGTTATCAAGATCGCAGGGGATCTCAGTATCTATATGAAGTTTAGGGCCTTCCGAATTCTTATTAATTTTATATCTCTTACCACTTCTAAGAGTATGTGTCTCTTCGTCAGAATCAATATATGTACTGTTTATCATGACAAACTTCAAGCATATTACTGCATTCTTAGAACACCTTTCTCATCTAACAACATCTTAATGTATAGATTGAGATTGTTCAGAAACTTACCTTGGAATCCTCTGAAAAAATGTGCTTCTGCTTGGCTGTAGGATTTGAGTGTGTCTATAGAAAATTATGTTACAAAGCCTTCTAGCATATGATCGACCCAATAATCAACTGCGCGTGACAATGGGCTGTCTAATTCTTTAAGCTGCACTGTGAGCTCGGGAGTCCATTCCATAGGAAATCCTCCTTGGAAACAATTTTTCTTCTCTGCAAGCTGCGAAATCCATGCATGCAACTCATTTGGAAACGGTGCCCAAAAGATCTCGTGAATGTCGTCCAACAGATAACTATCCGACCACTGTGTGTCGCTTAGACGCGGATGTCTATTTTCTTGTCTGTTAAAATCGCTTATGGTCTTATCCCACCAAGCTTGGATTTCTGTCTTTTCAGGATGCCAATAGTCAAATCCTTCGGGGAACTGATATTCTTCTTCACACATCGTGATTGCAACTCATTGGAACCATTTCAACTCATCATGGATTCTAGTGCAGCAACGGAACCATTTCAACTCATCATGGATTCTAGCGTGGCAATGGAACCATTTGTTGGCTTAAAATGACCCAGAGGTTTCCAATTAGACCCAGGTTCTTTGCGGTTCTTCCTTTGACCAACAAAACCCCTTCGCACCGGCCCTTTCGGCAACAACCTGCGAGCAAGTTGAGGTCTCACCCGAGGTGTATCTTTATGGGGTACTGCAAAATCAGGTTTCCACAGTAAATGATGAGTTGTTTATCTAAAGAAGTTGCACAGCGCAGGACAGGAGGAGTGCGCTGCGGGGCAAAGTGATGTGGTGCACAGCAGGATCTATGCTGCGAGCAGTACTGTGAGGTGGAGGAAACACTACGGGCCGCACCAAGGGTTTCTTACTACTACGAATCTTCTACTAGAACTGTGAATCACCCACAATTATCCTCTACTTGGAAAATCTCGGAAACGTTAAGGCACTGAAATGAACATCACTCATCTGTTCATTCAGGCACTTATTGGCTATCATTCTAGCATTCATCAAGAACTTGGATTATTACAACATGCACTGAAATGATAAACATGATTAACTGTGCTACGTTCCTTCACTGTGTTTAAGAAAGTAATTATACTTAAATGACTGATTCACGGCCTTAACATAGAATTGAAGTGTTCACCATTTATCTGCTTCCGTGGAACCTAGCATATCATTCCCAAACGTCTCCTATTGGTAAATGCATATCAAAGTTCTCATATTACAACATGCACGGAAACATTCAAGCATTCATTCTACAGAAAATACAGACAGTCATTCATTCATAAACATCATCACATAACACAAGATTTAACGTGGTTCACTTCCCCAGATGGAAAGCTACGTCCACAAGAATGGTTGGTAATATATTTCTTTAAAAAGGGATGGGGCAACCGTTCTTAGTCTTCGCACTCAGCTGCAGACTCTCCTTTCTCTCGGCTAGGTCTCTGCACACACAGCTGCAGATCCTTTACAATATTCTTAGCTCAGAGAGATTCTTCAATACAAAAAAAGGTTATCTCCTTAAGTTCTCAGTAACAACAAAAGAATAACAATAATACAGAAAGAGAACAACCCACAAAGCGAACCAACAAACAGAGAACCCCTATCCCATACAAAATGTCTTCTTAAATAGATCATGCCCGAAGGTCATGTCTGTACAATGCCGAATATCTAAAACACAAAACCCTAAGGGTTTCCAAAACTGTGCCAATTTTCCAACCCAACTTGCTGGCTCCTGGTAGCGTCTGTTTGATCACGGTGGATCTCCACGTCCTCATTCTATCGCTATCGGCCTTCCTGTCGCACACGTTCCTACATGATGCTTCTACTAAACCATTTCTCTCTAATGGTTTTACCTTCTACGCATGCCAAACGTCACTTTCCTTAACAACCCACGCGTGGCCGTCGCTTCCTGTTTCGCATACGTATACCACTCGGCAATCCTGAAATATCTTTCCAAAAATGGTTACTACCGGTCGACCCGGTAGTTACACTTGATACTTGTCTAGCACACCGCTTTGCTGGCTCCACGTGGCCTCCTAACTCCGCAGCACTGCTTCAGCGTAGTACTGGTCTTCGCATCATGGCCAAAACTTTGATGCTGCGCAACTCCGCAGTCTGGTCAAAAGTTGGATGCTGTGTGCAACTTCGCAGCTGTAGCTAGGGTTTTACCCCTAGTTTGTGCAAATGAGCACCTACTAAGGAGAATGGACTCCTTAGTAGCAGTTCAGTAAATGTAAATTAAAATGCTAAAACATAAATAAAAATTACTCTAAACATGTGCGAGAAACAGAAAAAATAAGATGTAAAGAATGGCTTTTGTATTAATTTTACCTCCAATGTGGAGGTTGGTGAAGCTCTTGCAATGCTCCAAGAGGGTTGCTCCAAGCTCCAACTTGCTCCTTCTCTTTATCCAATGGTGGGAATGGGCCAAAAGGGGCTCTCAAGGTGAAAGTAGCTCAAGGGTGAGCTAGGGTTTCAAGAGAGATTTTGGCAGAGTAAGGGTGCTTATGACTGTGGATGTGGAATAAGGGGTCTCCATCACCTATTTATAGTTTTTTGGTGGTGGAGTGCTGGCCCATGGTTTTGGGAACCATATGGTTTAGGGCAGTTGTATAGGGTTTTTTCCTCCTTTTCCTCATTATTTTATTATTTTTATTCCCTTTTTAGAGGGATTTTGCTATTTTAGAGGAATTTTGGATATTTTTGGAGGAAAAAGGGGTTTTTTAGCCTTTTTGAGGCTTTTTTGATGGTTTTGCGGCCTTTTGGAGGCATTTTAGGCCTTTTGGAGGCTTTTTAGTGGGATTTTTAGGGTTTTTAAGGGAAATATGGTAGGAAAATGGAAAAATGAGCCATGTAATTGGGTAGATGAGGTAGTGAACACTTTTTGGGTGTTAACAGATTGCCCCCTGATGTGTGAGGGCAGGAGCTCATTGTATGGCCGATGGACATCATAAGTCATATATGGTTTTCCTGGGGTATGGAGAAGAGAAGAAACAAACTGAAGCCTGGAACAACGATCCCGAACAAACTGCAAGAACTAAAAGTACATAACCTCAATAATGGGTGAGGAATCATCTGATCATATGGACGAGGCGGGCATTCCCATGCTCGTATCAGGATATAACATAATAATAACAATGGGGTCCAAAAAATGGGGACCTGAAATGTACATAACCTCAATATATGGACGAGGCGGGCATACCCATGCTCGTATCAAGATACATAAAAAGAACTGTGAGGCCCGAAAAGAGGGACCTATAAGATACATAGAGAACCACTGTGTACATCATAAGGGTCCAGAGGGGACACCAATATGGGACATACTGCGGGGCTGACCATGTCTAAGCTGAAGAACTGATACCCTGGAACGATCAACAGTGCTACTAAATGTGGTACCAAAGGAACTGATGAGCTGCTGGATCATAGTGACAATGGGTCATGCTCTCAATGGTATACTGAACTGGGTACTCAAGGAAGCATATAACTGGATGGCTTCCGAATACAATCACCAACGCAACCCGGACATCCATGGGAACATACAACTGGGTGTTCCGAAGTGACTCACCAATGTGCTAGAGTCAGGGGAAATCTGGGGTCTTCGACACAAAAATGGAGGGGATATAAACCCTGCGCGATTCTCAACGATGCGATCAAGGTGTTGAAGTCGAGCATGTGAGAAACAACCATTCAGAGAGGCAATGATGACTCCTCCCAAAATGGTCCGTACGCACTCACCATAGATGGTGATGGGTCCAAGGCGTAGGGGCCTTTGGGTCTATCCTCTGGAATAGAGGGGCTGTCGTCGACAGAGGGAGAACTACAACTATCAAGGAAATGATGTTTCCTTGACAGGAGCGCAAGGTGGAGAACCGAAATGTGATAGTATTGATGGCAGGACTGACAAACGGTGGGGGGACAACTGGGCAAGTAGAGTGGGTGGACTCAAACTTCCTTTGTTCAGAGTATGATAACGGGATTGATCGGGCATCATATGAAACTGACTGGTGGGAAAGGGATCATAGTTGTAATGGATCAAGGATGGTGACTGGGCTGAGGGACACTTTAGCTGGTATAAAATGGCAGGAGACTGCAGAATACTTTAAACAAAGGTGACCTAATTGGGGGTGCTACCGAGATGATCGATCATAGTGCCAAGAGGCATGGGGGAACTTCTTCATGGGATAAGGAACTAGAAGAAGTGAGTGTAAAATGTTACTGTCATGTGGATTTATACGAGCCCAGGACAGTTCATGCTCGTGAGTGCTTTCAGTTTTAAGGAGTCTGAAAGCGATAAGAAGACTCTGAAATGATGGAATGGTACTGTCGTGTGGTTTTTACGAGCCCAGGACAGTTAATGCTCATGGTTTCTTTCAATTTTAGAGAGTCTGAAAGCAAATAAGAAGACTCCAGGGGGTTGCTTTTTCGTGTGTTAGTCTCCAAGGCCCAAAGAAGCATAAAAGGATGCAATGAAGAACTCTTCTAGCCGGTGTGACTAGAGTATTCCTTTTTCGTAATTAGTCTACCAGGTCCGGAAAAGGGTTAAACTTATACCAGATAGATGCCCTTTCAGGTACTTTAACGAGCATGAAAGGAAGCAAGATTGCTCAGCGATCTTTTCATTGTTTTAGGAGTCAGAAAAGAGCTTAGCAAAAACTCCCTGAGTGCCTTTTTCGCAAAGGACTTGTCTGGCCCGAAAAAGGGATAAAATTATACCGAACAAAAGGAATGGCCAGGAAAGGAGGAAGTGTTCAATCAAGGAACATAAATGATGACCAAGAACGAGGGTGGGGGGGGGACACTGGTGGGCCTCCTTGCGGGGTGAATGAAATGGTGGCAAAATAACGAAACATTTGCAGTATGACAGGAGTGAATGGCTCATGTAAAATTGTGGAACAATCCGATGGCGGTCGATGTGGCACGCAAACCGAGGCAACAAGGTGTCGAGACATAATGTTGAAAATGTACCGAGTGAGAGCGAGAAATGATCTCAAGCATCATCACGAGCTCAGAAAAATGAATCCGGCAATATAAAGAGTGTCAAAAATGGATAACGGCCAATGTGGCACGCAAACCGAGGTGATGGGGGGTGTTTTGGAAAAAAGACCCAAAAAATCTGGGGGTGAGAGCGAGTAATGATCTCAAGCATCATCACCAGCTCGAAAAAATGAATCCAATGATATAAAATATGCGAAAAATGGAGAACGACCGATGTGGCATGCAAACCGAGGCGACTAGTGGCATCTAAAAAATGTGTAAAAAATGATGGGGAAAAAATAATGCAATGAGGTGACCATCGGGACGGTCTCATCATGCTGATTCTAGTGGTGGAAATGGTTTGAAAAACGGACTCCGTATGGGTTCAGAATGGCCAAAACAAGAAAAAGTCAACGGACTATAAATAGTGAGTGGGTCCAATTTGACAAGTGTCATTTGTACTATTTGACTTTGACTAGTGATCAGAGTGGACCAGAGGTGAGGTGGCATTTCTGGACCGTGGGTTTTCAGGAGGAAGCCGCGGTCGGGGACCGCGGGTTCCACGGTGGATCATACGCATGGAGACCGCGGGGTCCGATGTTGAACACACGGTCTGGGACCGCGTGTTTCGAGGCTGAACACGCAGTTTGGTACCGCGTGTTTGCGACTAATAGTCGCGGTTTTGGACCGTGACTGTGGGTCAAACAGCTGCGGTCGGAAACTGCGACAATGGGGCCTGAAGCCGCGTTTTGGAGCGAGCTGTTAGGAATTCCCCGGGGGGGGGGGGGGGCGCAAGTTTTATTTCTTTGACATGAGTCTGATGAGTTTGCCTTGCGTGTTTGACAGGATGCCGCAGGTTCTGTGGAGAGAGAAGGAGATTCCAAATGAGATTGTGGTCGTCGTTCTAGGGGAGCGCCATGTGCGATTGGTGCTAGGACTGTGTGGACTACTAAAGTTCTCCCAGGTACCCATGATGCAGTCAGCAGCATTGCTGCTGAACCGACTGATTAGTTTCTAGGAGCTGGACATACAGGCCTTCAGAGTGCAGGGTGAGAGGGTGGACCTCACCCTGACAGATGTATACTTCCTAACGGGGTTTCCCTGTCTGGGTAGGGTGGCAGACATGCAGCCGCGGGTATCCACAGACATAGATATGGAGGACATGCTGGAGCGGTACTGTGGTCCAAAGGCTAGGGTGCATAGGAATGCACTTTTGGTGAGAGACCTACAGGAGCCAGCAGTACAGGCCATGGAGGCATGCGTGGTTCGCGTCTTGGGGTCCCAGTCACCGGAGAAGGTGTCTAGGGGCCAGATGCAGCTGGTGGAGCATGTACTAGATGGGGTTTATTATGCGTGGGGCCAGATGTTCCTTACCTGCGTTCAGCAGCAGCTGACAACAGCGAAGGAATCTGGCAAGGGGTTTTGCTATGGTTCTTTCTTGTGTGCCTTTTTTATGGAGAGGGTACCCACACTGCGGCCGCGGGTGCCGATAAGAGCAGGAGGCTTGAGGGAGCCGCGGATGGTGCGGTGGGGCGAGATGATGCGGCGCCGTGGTGGCGGCAATGTTGGTAGGTATTTTACGCAGGAGTTGTACCTGTACTGGCTCCAGATACCATTGACACTCGATGAATTTCCATATATAGATATGGATTACACCGGAGAGCCAGAGGCACCACGGGCGTCAGGACAGGCATGGGGACCAGATGGTACGTATGTTTTGCTTTCATTTTATGGATGTCAAGTTTTATATATGATAGTTGATTGATATATTGTTACCGACAAATGGGTGATCTGCAGATGTGGGCTCGCCGCCAGGGCATGTGGCAATGAGGGGCATTGTGGCCGTTCCAGCTCTGCCTAGGCTGGGGGAGGTGCGTCGCCGGGATGCGGAGGGGACGCTAGAGTCCGTACGGGCACTACTAGACCGTTTGCTGGTGGGGGTGACCGATGAGGGGTGGCGAGACATCGATCTGGACGTGGTTCAGGATTGCATGAGGGCACCCCGAGAGTTCAGATCCATTGCGATCCGGGTGGCTATCTTGGCGGACAGGGCACGGGCACATGAGCCCGTAGGGGATGAGGATTTTCCGGAGGAGGAGCGAGGGGAGGACTCAGAGGCAGCCAATGCAGGCAGTGATGCAGGGTATGACTCTCATTAGGGAGTGCAGGGGACTCCCCCCGAGTTTTGTAGCTACGGCATGTATTTTATGAGGCTTTAGGGATGTATAGACATTTTTGTATAGCTGAGTACAGGGGTACTCAGGACATGTATAGCACTATGACATGTATTTTTTGATATATATATATATATGCACGTGGATGCACCTTTTTGTGATGTTGTTTTAGTTGTACGCACGTGGATGCGCTTTATGATGTGTAATATGTTTGTATTGCACGTGGATGCAAGTAGTCTAGGATGTTGGGCACATGGATGCCCCTATGGATACAAATGTGGTTTAGGGTTTATGTACATGGATGCAAATGTTAATGCAATGCAGTCTTTTTGTGTTGTTATATATTGGTATGAGATGCTATGAGCTGATGATGCATGATGGAGGTGTTACATGGTGTGATTGATATGCCAATCTAGGATGTTGTTGGCCATTTGGTCCGCGAAACTATTTTGAGCTCTGGGGACATGGGTGAATGTAATGGATTCAAAATGTCGGCTGAGTTGTTTTGTGCGCAGGAATTTTCTAAAGAGGCAGGGATCACGCACCTGGTAGCAGTTGTAGCTGGGAGACAAGCAGCTGGGAGTCGAGGAACACATGAAGGTGACGTATGCCCAGCTGGAGGGCGGTAGTCAGGAGACCGATCACGGCATCATACTCTACCTGGTTATTGTTAGCAGCGCCTATGCAGATTCTGTCAAGGTGAATCACTTCATGGGAAGGGGAATATAAGACCCACGCTGCAGAAGCCAGGTTGGGAGACCAGCGGCTTGCTCCATCGGCGAAGCCAGTGTAATAAGGTGGAATATGGTCCATCTATGGTCATGCAAAAATGAAGAATGTAAGATCGCGGTAAAAAGGGTGAAAAACAAAAAAGAGAGTAAACTGTACAATGCGGACCAATGAGGCCGCTAGTTATTTAGGGATAAAAGCGTTTAAGATACAACCCATTACGAGGGTTGCACAAAGGGTGACCTTCGGAGTCAGCTAAAATGTATGCCCCCTTGTCGAGACAAGTCTGCACGATGTAAGGGCCTTGCCACATGGATTCGAACTTCCCTTTGTCGGTTTTGTCATGGGCTTGTTCATAGGCAAGGACAAGGTCCCCTTCGTGGAAAGTTCGAGGGTGTATGTGTTTGTCATAACCAGCTTTGGAGCGGTTCTTGGCAGCTTCAATGGTCTGGAGAGCAGCACGAAAGTCTTCATCGGCTTGTTCGAGGGATAACAGACGTTGCTCAAGTGGGGAGGTATCGGGGAGAAGCTCAATGGCGATATGTAAGGCAGGTATCTGACATTCGATGGGGAGGACAGACTCTACGCCATGAACTAAGTGAAACGGGGTAAAACCAGTGGCGGTTTTAGTGGATGTACGGTAAGCCCATAAGGTGGGGAAGAGCATGTGGTGCCAATTGGACTTATGTCGGTCAACAGTGCATTGGAGGATGGTTTTGAGAATTTTTTTAATGGCCTCTACTTGGCCGTTCCCTTGAGGGTAGTAAGCAGAGGAGAACTGATGTTCGAATTTGAGGAGGGTGGATAACTCGCGCCAAACGGAATCTTTGAAGTGTGAACCATGGTCTGAGACCAGCTGTTTAGGAACCCCAAATCGAGTGATAACATGGTTAAAAAAGAAACGGGCAACTGTGTCAATGGTACAATTGAAGGTAGGCATGGCTTCGGCCCATTCGCTGAAGTAATCGACGGCGACAATGATGTATTTGTGGCCGTTGGCAGACGGGGGTCTACACTCCATGAAGTCGATGGCCCACTTACAAAAGGGACCAATGGTGATGACTGGGTGTAACGGAGCAGGTGGTGTCCGGGCCTTGGGGGCAAAAAGTTGGCAGTTATGGCAATGCTTGACCGCAGTGATGCATCCGGTGAAAAGTGTGGGCCAGAAGTATCCGGCGCGGATGACCTTTTGGGCAGTGGCCATCCCGGAGAAATGGCCACCGTAGGCACCGCTATGACAGTCATTAAGGACGTTTTCAACTTCCTCATGTGTAAGGCAACGACGAAGAATTGTGTCAACCCCTCACCTGTAAAGGACATCGCCTAAGAGGAGATATCGAGAGGCCTGGTGACGGATGTGACGACATCCAGTACGGGTGACTTTGGGTCTGAACTTCTGCGTGTGCAGGTATAAAAAAATATCACCGTACCATGGGTCATCAGACGAGATAGTGAACAAGTGATTGTCGGGTAACTCATCGGAGATTTGTGGGGCTGGGAGAAGGGAAGGGAGATCAGTGATGAGCTGGGAAAGCACAAGGGCTTTAGTGCTCTTAGGTGTTCAGAAAGTGAGGTCATATTCCTGGAGGATAATGACCCATTTAGCAACACAACCTTGCAGGAGCCGCCGACTTAGGAGATAGACCATGGGGTTGGAGTCGGCAACGAATATGGTATGACTAAGTAAGATATAGTGTCGCAGTTTTTGGACGGAAAATACCATAGCTAGGGCTAGTCTCTCCTCATATGGGTAACATAGGGGTGGACCAGACAAGGTCTGGCTAACGTAGTAAATGACATGCTCTTGGTGAGAGACGTCTTCTTGAACCAAGACTCCAGACACAACGTGCTCGGATGCCGAGAAGTAGAGGATGAAGTCTTGAGAGAAATCCGGAGGGGAGATCAAGGGGGCCTGTGTGAGAGATTTCTTGAGGGCTCCGAATGCGGCTTCTGCTTGCTCATCCCAGACAAAGGGTATATGGGTACGGAGCAGGTGCAAGAAACCATGAACGGTGGTAGTGTAATCAGGAATGAAACGACGGAGGAAATTGGATCGCCCTTGCAGACTTTGGAGCTGTTGGAGCGTATGAGGAGAGGGAAGGTCTAAGATGGCTTGGAATTTTAGGGGGTCAACAGCAATTCCTTTCTGGGAAACAATGAAACCCAACAATCGGCTTGCCGGAATGAAAAAGACACACTTGTGTGGGTTCAAGCGGATTTGGTATTTGTGACAACGCAAAAAAACTTGCTGAAGGTCGTTAAGGTGGTCTGATCATTTCCGGGAACGAGCTGTAAGGTCATCAAGGTAGACTAGCAAGATATGGACTAAGTCGTGAAAGCAATAGGTCATGGCCCGCTGGAAGGTGGCACCAGCATTTTTGAGGCCAAAAGGCATGACGCGATAGGCAAAGGTGCCACATGGGGTGGTAAAGGCAGTTTTGTACTGATCCTCCTTTCAGATCTGAATCTGATTGTATCCAGAAAAACCATCCATGAACGAGAGGACTTCGTGCCCCGCACACGCATCGATGAGCTGGTCAATAAATGGCGTGGGGAAATTATCCTTGGGACAGGCGCGGTTTAAATCGCGGAAGTCAATGCATACTCTAATGGTGCCTTGTTTTTTGTTAACGGGAACGGGGTTTGAAACCCAGGTGGTATAAGCAATAGGATAAATGAATCCTGCCTTGCGAAGTTTTTTAATCTCTGCTTTGACGGCGGGTAGCTTGGAAGGATGAATGGGATGCTGTTTCGGACGAACAGGGGGTACATCAGGCCATGTGTCAATGTGGTGCTCTATAATGGCGGGGTCGAGACCGGGCATCTCAGTATAGGACCAGGAAAAGACATCACGGAATTCCTGGAAGAGTTTTTTGTACTCCTCAATCGCATGTTCACTGGAGGAGGCTCCTAAAGTTATGAGTTCAGGTGTACCTCCTGGTGCAGTGATGTCAATTTGGATGACGGGTGAAATATTGGCCATGTTACCTTCCTCAAAGGCATCCGAAGCAGGAATAGGGTCCTTAAACCAGTCGACCTTGGTAGGAAGGAAATCTTTGGATTCAACCGCAAATTGGGTAGCGGTGCTAAAGGAAGATGCATCTGGGAGGAAATATGAATGATGGTGCATGTCATCCCAGGGATACTCCGGGGCAGTGAGTGCCTCAAGAATCTCCTCATCAGTACGGAAAATGTGGGCCGTCAAATCGGTTGGAGAGGGAATGGTAGTTGAAGAGATCATGTAAATGGTGTTCACCTCCCTGGATGAGGGTGGGATCGGGGGGTGAATCTCTTCAATGGTGGGTGGTGCCATCTCAAGATCCAGATTGTTCATCTCATAGAGAGCTGCTCTATAATCAAGGAGATCAGGACAGTGATGTGAGTAATGCCCGTAAACACCGCATATGGCACAGGGGTGGTTGGTGCACAAGGATTTGTCGCGAGGCTTAGGGGTTGGATCTAGTTTGACGATTGGGATATTGGGGTCATTGACAAGCATCTGCATGTGTTCCTGTAATGCAGGTAAATGTGGACATTGATGAGTCGCATGGCCTAACTCATCGCACAATGAGCATTTGGGAGGAGCACGAAACACGGGGGGATTTCTTACTGTCTTGGGAGGTGGTACAGCAGTGTAAGGTTGAGGGCCTCTGCCCCCAGTGGATTTGGGAGGAGGAGGGGGATTCGTGGAGGACGAAGGGGTAGTGACACCGGGGGGTGGCTGAGTGGTAGTAGCCATGGGTTGCACCGGTTGGAGGACGACGCTTGGTGTCGGCAGGGGAACGGGAGGAGAAAGATACCAGATGGGTAATCCCAAGGTTAACCCAGGGAAGCTAAGGGTAGCCATGACCGGGGTGCTTACTACTCCCGAGGGAGGGACTAGGAAGGGGATTGTATGGATAGGTGTAACACCAATGTGGCTAGGTACCAGTGGTGGTTTAGGAAACAAGGGTGGTTGATTGTTAGGTGTTTGGTTATCGTGGGACAGGGTACATAAGTCAGACACTTCGGGTGTAGATAACGGGGGAGGAATGGATTGGAAGGTGGATGTCATCGGCAGGTCTGAGTAAACTCCAGGTCCCAAAGAGGAAACAAACGAGGTAGCGGCACCATTAACAGGTTGTTCAACCATGGGGAGAACATTTTTGGGTGCAGCAGGGGCATTTGGATCATAGGAAGTAAGTTGGTCGATCTTGACCACACGTCTATCATGGGGGAACATCATGGTACAAAAGACAGAGGAAGCTACCGCCCGCATAGCATACATGTATCTGCGATCGAGTAAGAGGTTGTAATCAAGTTGGGCGTTGATGACCTCGATGTCGATGAGAACGGTTTTACCACCTAACTGGACAGGGACATTGGCTAAAAGACCTTGGGACTGAGCTGAAGGACCGTCGTAGCCGCGTAATGCAGTGGTGGACTGCTGAAGGGTAGGGGATCCCAACTTTTTCCATACGAATGTGGACATAACGCATGTGGAGGCACCTTCATCGATGATGCACCGATGGATGACAAGATTTCGAACGGAAACAGAAACTTGGAATGCTAAGGTAGAAGGCAGGCGTGGTTCGGACTGGTCCAAATCAAATGCCATCAAATTTGAATCATTTGGGTCAATAGCCCCAATGGCTGAGAGTAAAGTCTTGCGGTGGGAAGCGCAGTTCTTCAAGACTTCCAACGCAGACATGGCTGCGGGAGATTGGGCTAAGTCATCTACAATGTTGTAGTTTGACGCGGCGCACGCATTGGGGTTATTGTTGATACGACGAAGAGGGAAATGAGGTGCTTTGGAAGCGCCATCTATTGGAGGGGGAGGTATACATAACGCTTGATCAGTGGGATGAGCGTTAGTGGTTTTATCGACGGGAGGGGCTTCAGAGGTGGAGCCATATTGGTTCTGATGGGTTTGGAGGTTGACATCAACGGATGACATCATCAACAAGTGGTGGGTACCTGAGTCAAACATGTGTTGATCAGGGGTGGTTTATGTGATCTGTTGTTGTTGTGGTGGCGCGTTGACCTCAGGGGGAGCCAATGGCTGAGCATTCACTATGCCTTGGGTTGGTAAGGGGTTTTGCAGCACCAAAGGTTTCTACTGGGGGGGATGGGGGTCGGGCTGCGCTTGAGGAGCTGCATGTCCTTGGAAATGGGCATCATCAACCTAGAGTTGTCGAGCTCGCTCCAAGTGTGGGCAAGCATGTGTGTAGTGGCCATAGACCCTGCAAATAGAACAAGGGTGGTTTGTTCACAAATTGGGATTTTTAGCCTGCTTGGGCGGGTGATCAGGGTTTTGGTTAGCGGGGGCCGCATTATTGTTTTCTGGGGGATTAGCCGGTTGACCACCTTGGTCTGTAGGTTGGTTGTTCCCACGATTATGGCCCTTGTCGCGGTTTTGTTGGCCCTGGTTGCGCTGGTTGTTCTGGTTTTGCTGCTGATTTTGTTGGGCGTACACTTGCCCTTGCGCAGCAAGTGGGTTTTTGGGTTGTGCAGGTGCGGGAGCAGGCTGCGGTGGATGATATGTTGGTGGAGGCTGCGCAGGTGCGGCAACTTGAGGGGGTTGCTGATATGTCTACGGACCAGGTTGTGGATTGGCCGCAGGGGCTGCCTGTGGTAGGTATAAAGCAGGTTGGGCCTAGGAAGGCGTAGGAGTTGGTGCAGCCTGCTGGTGGTAATAGGCGGGTTGGGCCTGAGAAGGCGCAGGAGCTGGTGCAGCCTGCTGGTGGTAATAGGGCTGAGGTGCGACCGGGGTGGGGTAAGCAGGGGGCGCATGACCGAAGCACTGAGGTGGAAAGGTGGGTCCATGGGAATGATGGTGATGTGTCATAGAAGCATACAAGTTGGTGGCTCCAGACTGTGAGGTAGCCCACGAAAGGTCGAGGCCAGGGTTAGGACGTGCTGTGGAAAAGGGTTGGGGATGCGAAGAAACACGGCCGATGATGCCGTCTGCAGCATGGGATGCCCTCGGCGCATCATGTTGGTAGGACTCTCCGCGAGGGGCATAAGGTATAATGGTATAGAGATAACTTGACTGGGCATAAATGAGGTCGAATTGTTGGGCCTTCAGGATGGCCTCTTCTTCAGACTGGGGTCTTTCTGATGCCACATCCTTAGCAATGATAGGAAGGATGGATTTGAGGAACCAATCTAGGAAGATACGGTCATCTAATTTGATCTTGCATAAGCTACAACGTCGATGCCACTCATGAATGTGGTCCGTGATGTGGGTAGCCCTGTTTTGTCTGCAAGACAGGAGAATCTCAACGCCCGCGTCGTAGCAGACCGATAATTGGAAGAACTGCAGGAAGGTCGAGGCAAGGGAAGCAAAGGTGGTATGGGTCCCGTGGGGTTGCTCGATATACCACTTGGATGCAGAGCCAGTGAAGGTGCGTTGTAACAGATGGAGGCGAATAGAGTCGTCCACTATGGAGTTGGAGGAACACCATAGAGGGAAGGACATGATATGGTTTTGTGGGTCCTCACCTTCCTTGCCCTCGAACTTAGGGATGTCAGAGGGGAGTTTGGTGGGCATGTGAGGCCACGCAGGGTCGTGTCGGATAGGGTCGTTGGTCAATCTGGCTAGGTCGAGCAGGTTGAGGCTAGCCATGAATGGAAAACTGGAAGAAGGATGTGACATAGTAGTGGGTTGGACCAAGTTGTGGCCAATGCCCCCAAGTGGAGGGGTAGGATTTGGGATGTGGCTCCCAAGTGGGGGGACCAAGGTGGTATAGGATGGTCCTGCACTACCGTGGGTAGTGTGAGCCATTGATGGAGTGGGGATAGGTATTCCAGCTGCGAGAATAGGTGCAGTGAGGGGAACGATAGATGTGGGCCCCATTAAGGGCATACCCACAGCAGGTGTGGTAACTGGTGTAGTGGTGGATGGGCCACTAATGGTCCCTACCAAGAAAGGAGTGGAAGTCACGCCAGCCATGGGGCTAGTAGGGAAAGTATAAATGGGGTTCTCAGACTCTTCTTCAGAATCGGAGGTAAAGTAGGGGGCATCAATATCGGGTGACGGAGTCCTATGTCGCTGACGAGTGGAGTCAAGTGACAAGGCTCGAGATCGATGATAAGTGGTATCAAGGGATGATGATCTGTGCCGATGACGGGTGGTGTCAAGTGAACCGTGCTGTGGGGGCTCGCCTCTGAGGCACCGAGAATGTCTCGGGGACTCAATGGTGACAGATGGTGTCAAATCGTTGGGGATTGTGGTGAGTGAAAAAACAGCTCAAAAATCCTAATGCAACCGAGTGTGCAGAAGGAGAGCTCAAAAACAAGGCACTCAGGCTAACAACCAACTCAAAACACCTACTGTAACAGCTATGCTACAATAAGTGGAGTACCAAAAAAATGGTCAGAATACCAACAAGCAGCAGGTTTCCTAAAAAAAAAAAAAATGGTGGACTCACTAGACCAAAAGGAGGTAAAGGAGCATGCAAACACCTAACTAAAAAGTATTCTGACTCAACTAGACATATCCTCTGCAAGGTGATGAAATCCAAGTCAGACAATATGAATAGGAAAGCCAAGTGGCTAAGATGTCCCCCTACTTGGAGGGACACTGGGTAGTCAATCCTAGAAGAATGGCAACTAAGATACCCCGTTCATGACACGTCCAGAAAGGTGAATCTGTCGTTTGGTACTTTTACCGCAATACCCCTACACAGGGATATCCCGAGAACTGCGAAAGGTAGCCCTTCGGTTACTGAATGGAGTGCGGTATTCCACTCAGGCCTCCAGAACCAATCTCGCGACTTCAACCCTCCTAGGGGAGAGGCCCTCTGGTAAACTGGTTGTGACCATGCCAAAAAGTACTAGCGGATTTTGGTTCCCTAATTGGACAACAGCTATGTCTCAAGTGTAAGTAACCGAGGGGTGTTATTGGAAGCCTATCCCCCCGATCCTACCTAACTACAAAGATTCTTTTGTGTTCCCCAAGTGGGGTTAGAATATTGGTTGAGTTAAGTAGTTTTTAAGGCTCACTTGAATGATGTGACAGAGTGTGTGCTCGTGAGGTGATGAACCCAAAATAAAAGTGCCACAAGGGGGGCAACTTTCTAATTAACAATACTGAAATTTAACATGCAAAATTTTCTGAATTAAAATACTAAAATTTTAAAAAGATTCTGTAAAGGGTACATAAATTATGTTGCAGAAAAGGCTGTAGGGAAGGATGGCTGCAGGTAGGACAGAGGGCTATGTAGATGCAGAAAATATTGCAGCAAAGGGGCTGGGTTCAAAACTGGAAAAAATGTAGAAATCAGACTGCGGGTCTGTGGCGAAACTAAGCAGTCGGATCGCGGGTTTGCGGGAAACAGGCACGGACAGGACGCAGGTTTTTGGCCGACAGGCGTAGTCGGGATGCAGGTAATAGGTAAAACGACGCAGTTGGGTCGTGAGAAAAGGGCTGATAGACGCAGTCGGGACGCAGCAAAGGGGATGAAAGCCGCAGTCAGGACGTGGGAAAATGGCCGACAAGTGTAGTCAGATCGCAGCAAACAGGTTGATTAGCTGCGGTCGGATCGCAGGTAACAGACTTGAATCCGCCGGCAGGGTGCCGGAAACAGTCTGAGAGCCACGGTCGGGTCACAGGTAAAGGCCTGAAAGACACGGTCGGGACACGACTGCAGAGGGAAAATATGCGGTTTACGGCAGCCGAAAGGGACAGCCGAAAGGAAAAAATGGGAAATTATTGCAGAAAACTAAAAAATTTTAAACTAAAACCAGAAATTCAAACCTAGTGGAGTCGCCAAAACTGTAGCTAGGGTTTTACCCCTAGCTTTTGCAAATGAGCACCTACTAAGGAGAATGGACTCCTTAGTAGCAGTTCAGTAAATGTAAATTAAAATGCTAAAACAAAAATAAAAATTACTCTAAACATGTGCATGAAACATAAAAAATAAGATGTAAAGAATGGCTTTTGTATTAATTTTACCTCCAATGTGGAGGTTGGTGAAGCTCTTGCAATGCTCCAAGAGGGTTGCTCCAAGCTCCAACTTGCTCCTTCTCTTTCTCCAATGGTGGGAATGGGCCAAAAAAGGCTCTCAAGGTGAAAGTAGCTCAAGGGTGAGCTAGGGTTTCAAGAGAGATTTTGGCAGAGTAAGGGTGCTTATAACTGTGGATGTGGAATAAGGGGTCTCCATCACCTATTTATAGTTTTTTGGTGGTGGAGTGCTGGCCCATGGTTTTGGGAACCATATGGTTTAGGGCAGCTGTATAGGGTTTTTTCCTCCTTTTCCTCACTATTTTATATTTTTTATTCCCTTTTTAGAGGGATTTTGCTATTTTAGAGTAATTTTGGATATTTTTGGAGGAAAAAGGGGTTTTTTAGCCTTTTTTGAGGCTTTTTTGATGGTTTTGCGGCCTTTTGGAGGCTTTTTAGTGGGCTTTTTAGGGTTTTTAAGGGAAATATGGTAGAAAAATGGACAAATGAGCCATGTAATGGGGTAGATGAGGTAGTGAACACTTTTTGGGTGTTAACAGCAGCATCCTCAATACTTAGCCAAAATTGTGTTTCTAAGCTGCGCTCAGCTCAGCTGTCCCTGCTTGCCTCAAAAAGGTGCTTCCAAAACTTCATCTCAACCTGGGCCCAGCAAATATGTTGAAGCCAAATTTCCTTGTAAATGCACCAAGTTTGGATATATATTATCACTATATAGAGAAATGCACTCAAGCGTGGCTACTCCATTATTTAACTATCTTCTTTCTAGAAAAATTGATGGTACCACTCGTGGCCATCATCAACACACACAAGTTTTGATAAGATGGAAAGATAAGGAAATAAATCATTTCTGCCACATACATGGATCCCTATTTTTTCCCTGGGGCCACTGAATCGCCTTGCCCAAACTTTGAAGAATTTCTTGGTGTCGGATATTTTTCCACTATTACAGTATTGGCCAAAGTCTCATATATATGGAACCAAACACGTGGAAGTATTTCGCTTCCCCTGATGCTATAGGTAGAGTAGTTCCAAACATCACCTTGAAATGATGCTACATGGCTCAAAAACAATGATGATCAACCTTTTTTCAAAGCTACAGCTCTTTTGCAACTAATATAAGGTGAAAAATAATATTCATTCTTTCATTGGCTTAGTTTTCTTCTATTCTAGGCATGCCCAAAGTTCTGATTTTTTTCTTGGACTTCTTTAAAGCTCAAAACTGCTCTCAAATGTCCCTATTTGTGCTCATAATTTCTCAGCTTTGAAGAGTGATGATGATGGAGAGATGGAATTTTGTTGAGTAATGTGGGCTACAAGCAACGACTTCATATTTAGTGATAATGTGGGCTAAGTAATGAGATTGGATTTGAAGATCATAAACTTCATATTATCCATATTTACTAACCACCAGATTCCCGGTACTGAGATCACAACAAAACTATTTGATAGAATTGAGATTCACCTCTACTTTGTGACTGAGGCTTATTCCAATGAATTTCCAGAACTTCCCATAACTGCCCATATCTGATCTAGGGCACATCCACGGAAAAATGTGTGTAAAGATAGAACAAACTGCTATGCTAGAACCCCAAAGTGAAGACCTAGGAAAATATTAGAACCTACTATTGGGATAAGGTTTCTAGGAAAACAGAGGAGCTTTAACAACAACCCAGTTCTCACAAGGAAGGTGCTACTGGAAAACATAATTATGTATGGGTAAACCTTATGGTAAAAGCTCCCCTCTAGAAATGCACTAACTAGGGGAAGGCCTCGATTTGCACCCACTTTTCATACTTATGTTTGCAGCCAATGGCAACATCCCAAACCACAGAAAGAAGGTGGGTTCCTAATAAGCATGACATTACCTTTGAACCTGCCACAAAATTTTAACAAAAATGTGTAAATTCGACCTAATTGTACATTCGTGGCAAAGAAGTGTTCCTTGTTTCATTTATAACTAGCTATATGATCTCATTGAAGCAAGCATCCTTGACGATATGTTCAATCTAGTTCACTCTAGTTCCCTATTGTTTGCTGGGCTAGGCTCACCAAAGACCCTAGATTGCTCTCTAGGTGCCGATTGACATTTAACATTTATAAGTAGAAGACCAACTACTTGTGGATATAAGTTCCAAACCAAAATGGGGGAATGGGGTCATGGCAAAGTACCCATGTCATTGGCAAAATTTCAATCCATATGTGGAGTTCTAGAGTTGCACAAGCACCAGGAGTAATGATATAATTGAAGTTTTAACTACCAGCATACATCCATCTTAAACCCGTATTTATCAAGCATCCAGAGGGATCCAATTTCTTGAGGTGTATTTCTTATTTTAAATTTAAACTCAAGAAATCTGATCGCTCTTGATTGATAGATCCGGGTTTAAGTTTTAAGTTTTTATTTTATAAACGAACAACTATTTTTTAATTACTTTTCATAATATTTTATTTTATGAACCAATATGGATTTTTTTAAATACTTTCCATAATTTTTTATTTTATGAGCCAACATGAATTTTTTTAATTATTTTGTTAGTAACAAAAGTTACACACAAACGTTACAACATCTGCCCCATAATGGGTTGTAGAGCACCTCGTTTTACTTGGTGCAATTAAACAACATCTCCCCCATATTAGGCTGTAGAGCACTAAATAAATCAAAATTCGGAAAAAAAAAAATTGGCACATTTTGAATTACCTTCAAACTGGATGTCAATTTATCCTCTTTCTCGACCACATCAAAATACTCCTGCCACTTCTCCTAGTCCTATTTGGATTTCTTTTCCTTGTCTTTATCCTTGTAATCTTCCAAATGACCCTTAATTCTCTCCATCATGCCTAGCAACCTATCACCCAGCTTCATTGCCACCACCAAATTTCCTATGACCCGAATTGAAACCTCACTTGACCCATATTTGGCTTCCTCTGGATCGGCAAGCAATTCCTTGGAGCAACGAATGACCATCGAGAAGTTGACGAAGACCTGAAATTGCCTGTGACCCGAATTGAAACTCCACTTAACCCATTTCTAGATTCCTCTGGATCGACCAACAATTCCTTAGAGCAACGACTCATCATCGAGAAGTTTGCGAAGACCTGGGTACCTGAAGACTTCATACCAACCAAATAACCCACGAGGATGATGATAAATTACATTGTGGGATTGCAAAATTTGGAATCGCGGAGATCTTGCAACTGCTTGTGCATAATTTCATCGTCGGAACAAACTACGAGAAATGGCATTCGACGTGCTTGGGATTCGAAACTAGGGCGATTGAATACATGGGTGGCCAAGAAAACCCTTCTAATCCTATGCTTGAGGTTGGTATCCTTAGAGAATTCAATGTACGGAGGGAAATAAGTGGAACCCTTATGCATTTAGTTGCATTTAGTTTCCTTATTAGTCCCTGGAGGGTAACTATTGTAATCGATTGGCCATTGACTTCAATTAGTAATCCTTTGACCTTGAAACATTTTCGTTTCAGCCAAAAATTTTGGTTTATAGTTCTTATTTTCTAATTAAATAATAAAATAAAATTATTTTATTGAAGTGCTATTGGCCATGGACTTGAAGTGTTATTTCCGAGCCAAAAGCGGAATTGTGAGAACAAACAGATTTCTTGCTTTCTAAGACTATGTTACAATTTTTTAACATAGGAAAATATTTTTCTTTCTATTATAATGATACCATTAATGGTACCAACCACATTTAATGCACCGTAACTTTACTTCCAACACCACACTGCCTCACTACCTCTTGTCTACAAGTGGAGATTTGTGGTGTAAATATGGCTTACCCACCCACTTACTCCATTCACCGCCTCCCTATTATCTTTGCTCTATTTTATGCAGGAGATGTAGGTGATTCATGACTTACTCGCATACTCCAGGTATCTTTGGCTCCTTCATTCCTTCATTGCACAATATGCAATAGTTGACAGGCTATCTACCTTATGCAGGAGATGCAGGCTATCTACTTACTCGTATTCTCCATGTATTGCTCAATTTGTAATAGATGATAAGCTATCTACCTTATGTAGGAGATGCGGGCGATTCACGATTTACTTACATACTCCAAGTATCTTTGGATCGATTGCTCAATCTGCAATAGATGACAGGCTATCAGTAATTTGCAATTGGAATACTTAATTGCAAAGATATTGAAATTAGGGAGCTATTGTCTTTGCTCTTATCTAGGAGATCCATACCTTATGCACCAGATCCAGGGCCCTTGGCTATGCACCGATGATGAATTTATCTAGGGCCCTTGGCGATGGCACCGATGATGAATTCATCTAGTGGCCTGCTATGCATGAGATGGATCATTCATCCTTCGATAGAAGGCAAGCCCTTTTCTAAACAAAAATGATTTTTTATGCTGTAGAGACACATAAAAATTAAGGGATTTCTTGTAAGCCCAATATTTTTTAGTCAATTGTCTATTGCATGAGAGGATAAGGTTGAATTGGAGTTAGCTTGAGGAAGAAATAAAGAGAAAGATTCCAAAGCTAAGAAAATCAAATAAAATTAAAGAAAGTGGAGCAAATTAGAAAAGCAACAAAAACAACATAAAGCAAAAAGTAGGCAAAATCAGAAAAGCACGAATGTTCAAAAAAGAAGGAAAGGCCAGAAAAGCAGAAAAGCAGGGAAAAAAAAAGTAGGACAAAGCAGAAAAGCAGGTTAAGGCATAAAAGCAGGGAAAAATAAAGACAAAGCAAAAAAGCAAGGCAAGGTAGAAAAGTAGGAAAAAGCAGGATAGAAAAGCAAAAGTAGGATAAAGCAAAAGCAAAAGCTTAAGCAAAGCAAAGCAGAAAGCAAGGAAAAAGCTAAAGCAAAAAGCAAATCAACCTTATCCACTCCATATTACTTTCTCAACAAATCACCTCAATGTATAAAAGAATGATTACAACTCCATTTCACATCTTTTGTTTGTTTGAGAATTTGTATGAGTGCAATTTTTCCTCAGAGACTTGGGAGATGTGTCCCTAGTCAAGTTTGGGAGATGTGCCCCAGCTTTCTATGAGAGGATGATGGAATTCATCCATTTTCATTGATTTTATTTGCAGGTCTTGTAACTGATAAATTCGAATATGAATTTCAGAAGCTTCATCATTCAGTTCAAAGTTCGAATCTTCAAGCTTTCTATGAGTTTCTGGAGCTAGTTTCTTATGTAGAAGAAGAGAGATCTCTCCATATTTTTTTGAGACGCATATTGGACTATTTATGATGCAATTACAGAGGATTTAATATTTTTATATCATTATGATCAATAAAAATTACAGAACTCTGATTTCTTCTCTTATTTCTCCACCCCCTATATATTTAACTAGAATTTGACTAGTTTCCAGTGTGTATTTTATAAATTAATGAGTATGAATCCAAATGAATTCATTCTTGTTTCTGGATTTGAGTAACATGTCATATGTCATGATCCAAGTCTTATTTCATAAATTTGTGGTCATTTGAATACTGTTTGGGAGCCCAGAAATCACACTAGTTGAGATGTCCTGAAAGGAAATTTTATGTGTGTTTATGTGAGACTTGCTTAGATTTCTTTGCAACTTTCTGGAATGTTGTTTTGCTGTTAATTTAATTTTATTAATTTATATTTAACCTCTCAGAGTCATAAATACCCATTCCCAACCTTCAGTCCAAGTTTGCACCTATACTAGTTTGCATATGTTGAGGGGCCCAAGAGCTTTGGAGTAAATTGCATCCTTGCTACTCTTGAAACATAAATGGTCTCAGTACATTGTGCAGAGGTATCAGAAAATATCACAGCCTTCCATCCTCCCATGGCCTTTGAACTTTCCCATCCCCAGTTAATCCATCTTCCCCAGTCATTGTTTTGATACATTTTGAGAAGAAAGGAGTTTTTGTATCACTGATATAAGTTGGTACATTATAGTGGTATCAGAGCACTTTCCTCCACCCCTTTGGAAAGAAAGAAGCTCACTGTTGAAGAATATTGCAAATCATAATTCAAATGTGCAACTATGAGACTAGTTCCAGTCATTGAAGATGAAGAGTTCGATCCATATGAGGAAGCAAAAATCCATTACATTGATGGAGGCATACCAAGAGATGATGATGGTTCCATTTGTGACTGGATGTACATAGATCAATGGTATGATGTCACGTCCTCTCCCGTCGATCCAACGCAAGGAAGGAAATGGGACACCAAAATATGGGATTTTACAAAACTTAGCCCCATTCATCATGCACAAATTCATGGCATTACAAATAAAATGCATATGCGTTCATATGCAAATTAAAGAAAACATGCACAGCGGAATAAAACATCATTCCCACACATTCCATATGTCTTCATCATATCAATAACAGTCATCAATTAATTAAAACCTTGCAGAAGTAAAGCACATAAATAAAATACTTATCTTCATGGTGAAATTGTCCCAAGAAACTAGCTATGTTGATGCAACGTTCCACCCAACCATAGGCCAGTTGTGTTCATCAATCTCTCAATAAAACTGCCACCCCTGAGCTGGGCATGATTTCTACAAGGAAAAGGGGACTCTCAATCTATACGTAGCCCAAGCAAGCATCACATCTAAGCCAAACCAGTCTATAGCTGGGTTTATCAGGCTAAATCTAAACCGTCTTGATTTCTGGATGCTTGCACTCAATCTCAATCCAAAACAATGGATACCCATAACCCATACCCCAACATACTCTTTCTACACATAGAAAACACAATCATTGGGTATGGATACACATTTTTAACAATGGGTTTTAGAAACAAGATGGACAACAATTTTCCCCAAATCGTGGGCACACCAGAAACAGATTGTGAGAGGGAAAATCGACCACAGGCTAGAAAATGATTTCTCCCACAGATATACGAGCATTCAGTGGGACAAAAAAACCTCTATGGACCCCAAATCAATTTCCCCTTCCTTCCCATTGTTCTGCAACACAAAAACGACTTCCCAATGGTGGAAAGATGAGGGAAAATGGGGGAAAACGTGAGGGAAAACACCCAGGAAGATCATATTGCATGAGGGAGCAAGGCCCATGGTGAATAAAAATGGCATGGGGAGCAATTTCGTGGCTCCTTTATTTTCCAGGAATCCAAACACGAATTTCCACAAATGGTGGCTTTCCCATACTCGAATTTGGACAACCATACCTCTCAATTCCCCAAGGCTTTAACTACCTCAACCACCTCTTGGAAGAAATCAATGATTGGGTACAAAAGTCAACATGGGTAGTTGAGGGTTCATGGGTTCTCTCATTGACACTTGGATTGACTTAATTGGCTCCAAGAGTTTGAATATTTCCCTCCCAGTTCATTGTAAGAATCATGCTCCCATATCTTATTACATTGCATAGCTAGTTGTGGGTATTTTTATTAAAATGCATATTTACATGATATTGCAATTCCATTGTGCCTGGATAGCACACAAACTATATGCATCAATAAATCGATGGCGGGGTCTTGGTCTTGAGCTCCTCACCATGATTTTATAACGATATTACATCATTTACATTTTAATGTAATGGGGTCAAAATTAGGATATTACAGATGAACCACCGATGGCTAATCCTAAGAAGGAGTTAGCAAGGAGGATATCAACATGTACAAATTTGTCATGTCACTACCAGGAGTATCTGGCTTTAAGAGAAGAGATTCACAAAGCCATTTCTTTCAAAGATTATTGCAGATTTGGACTTGAGATCCAGGATAAAGCCTTGAAATTAATAGAGAGAAGAAAACCACCCATAGAGGAAACAAGTTTTTCCACCTATGCGAGCAAAGAAGAATAAAGATGAATCAAAATTGAAGACTCAATGGATGCCATTGTTTCTAGCATGAAGAAAAATTTTGGATTCTCTTCAAACAAAGTTTCCAAGGATACTAGTTCTAAGGTTACCAAGATGAAAGATGAAACAACTATCTTTAAGGATCAAAAGCATAGTAACAATCAATCATTAAAGGAGAGGAGCAACAATATCCCAAGAGAAGAGCCATGTGTTTCCTCCAATGAATGTATTGAGCAAGAACAAGAAGAGTTCAAGCTAAGGAATGAAGGTAAATATGATCTTGGTAGCATCAATTCTTTTTTGCATCAATTTGAAGAATGTCCCACTAATTTAATCAAAAAAGAGAAAGGATCAACCCTTCAAGCATTCTCAAAACATCATGAGGGAGAGATATACAACCACACTCTAGTTGAGAGTGAACTGGGATATTTGGAGGGGGAGCATGCCATCACCACTCCACATCATGAAGAGATAGAGATGTCACAAATATATGAAAACCATTCTAATTTTTGCATTCAACAAATTCCTATGTATCATCTTGATATGGAAGCCATTTCTGATGATAAGGTTGGTAGAAAATATCCTTCTAGTGATGAGATCCAAAATTGTGAGAAGGCTGATTATTTAAAAGAGAGTTTGCATGATTCTCAAGAGTTGCAGGAGCACACATATTATCAGATGTGTGTGTTTAATAGTACACATGACATTATGGAGAAACAACATTTCCAAGGAACACATAAGGAGTCCTCATATTTACAAGTGCTTCAAGGAAGCATTGACTTGCAAGATGATTGTTAGGCACGTGTTTCACTACAGAGAGATTATGAGCCTCTTCCATGTAAGGAAGGCTTATCCTTGATGAATATGTCTGATTACATTCCATTGGGACCAACAATCAAAGAGTCATATTCATCAATGAATTGGATGGATAACTACGTCACTGAGATGGAGACTACAAATTATGCAAGACTAGCTCACATGGGTAAGAGTTATTTTTGCATTAGTAATGGATCTATTGTTGCATTCAAATCTGTTATGACCAATGAGCAGCATGCAAGGCATATGTGGCTGCAACATGATGCTTACCATACATGTCCATTCATACCTGGGAGGAAATATTACATAATAGATGAAGAGTTATACCATGGCATGATATCCATAGTAAAGCTTGGTGACATTGTGGGGGCTGTTGAGGGCCTTTCCACCATTCAAGGCAAAAGTATGGATTACTTACATCAGAGTGAGTTCATATGGAAGTCATCACAACAACATGATAATATTCTTGAATAAAACCCACTGGGTAGACCACCTGACAGGGTGAAGAAGCATGAGGCTGAATTGATGATGGATGTGCCATCCATCAATACCTTTCATTACAAGCAATTGAAAAGGTTCAAGAAAGGATATGAAAGGGACCTCAAGGGTTTCTTTGACTAGAGACACATAAAACCAAGTCCTCTTGCATTTCTTATGGGCTTAATGAAGATTAAGTTTAGAATAGAGTACATTTTCCTAAGGAACAAAGTCCTTAACAATGAGAGAATTCAGAAAGCAAAGACTACAACCCAAGGTAAATTTTCACATATGCTTTCTGACAGATATTACTTGCATGATCTTCTTCATATGTTGCAGGAAGCATACTTGAAGGATGATGAATATATTTGTAGGCCCAATGATGAGTTTATGGCCACCCAAGATTCTTTGAGAAGCACTCAAAGTACCCTCTTGGAATCCAATATGGAGATAGAACAATTTCTCCAAGAATTGCATAAATCACATGCTCCCTCCTACATTCAAATCAGCCATCCTCTTTCAGTTGATGACATTCAGATTTCTATGGAGGAGCCTCATGATATGGTGGTTCATAAGATTCATGATGACATGCATGTGCATGAGGAATTTAGATATACATATGATCTGCTCCAAGCACATACTACCTTCTAAAGACAAACCGAATTTCTTCTTGGAGTGAGTCATTCCTCCAATGAGGATTCTAAAGAGCTCATTGTGTACCAACCAACCTTTGATGGAGTTGATGCATCCACATATTTGGTGGATACTTTTTGCATAAATTTGGTTCATCTTTGGACCAATGGCAGAGATTTGAGCCATTGGAAACACTAACATAGGGAAGCATCTTGCTTTCTAGTTGGAGCATTGGGTTGAAGTGTCTCTTCTTTTCCTACTTTGGATAAAAGACACATGAGTGATATTCTTGCTTGTATCTATGGAGACTTATTGGATACATTTTACACCTTTTGTGAGAAGCAAGGGCCTCCATGGACTTATGATGATGCCTATCCTCTTTGTGGTTGGACATGGGACTTTCACCCTTGTCATTGGAACAACAATGTTTTAATTTTTGGTACTTGTGTGTATTGGGCATATGAAGTACAATCTGATTTGCATGTGCTTGGGGAGTTTGCGGTCAAGGAGGCACATGATCTCCCTTCAATTGAGCCAACCATGATGGATGACTACTATAGAGAGTTGATTTACCATTCTCCATCTAGATCACTAAGTTGGAGTATGCATTCATCCACTAATTGGGTGGGTAGTTACATGAGGGAGTTGAGTACCCCGAGAGGTAAGTTTGTTGATTGCATTAGTGGAAATTTTATGGACACATCATCCAGATTTTGTGATCAGTTGTATCGGAATTTATGGCTGCCATGTGTTGTCTTTAGTATTCTTAGTTGGACATGGGATTGCCATCTATGTCTTAGGAATGGGGATTTCAGTGCTAGTTTGCACATGGATTATGAGGGGATTCAATATTCCTTTGGGAGTGATGAACTTCCAGTTTGGTGCAGTGTCTTAGACATCCCCCATGAGGAGATATTCTTTTTGTTGATATTGATGTTTGGGAGGATTCATTTAAGACAATGAGACCCTGGAATTATTTGGGATGATAGTTTTCCACAAGCAATAGTGCTATTGGGAGACATGTAGCAATGGAAGTGGGATCCAAGAATTGATGAGTCATTTCAGTTTGCATTAATGTCTGGAGGAATGCAAGATAAGAAATGGGACCCTGGGATCAATCTTGAAGATCCAGATATAATCATAGCGGTGTAGTAGAAACATCATGGAATTTTGGTATTTTGCTTGGCATTAAGGATTTTGATTCTAGACAGCCAGCGGCATATTTTGAGGAGTGAGGTCACTGGTTGGCTTCATAGATGGTTGGAGTTGGTTTCTTGCTTGAGGACAAGCAATCTTGGGAGGGGAGGACTGTCATGTTCCCATTTTGTCAGCAACACGAAGAAGATTGAACCCCATGGATCCTAGTGACAGATTGACTTAATTAATTAATGAGGGGTTAAGTTGAGGCATTTAATTAATTAGGAGTTTGAATTATTTTGTATCCAAATTTTATTATTCACTTGGAATATTTATTTTTCATGCATTTCATATTTTTATGTGGAATAAATGAGGATAATGCTCCACTAGGGTGCATGAGAGAATAAGGTTGACTTGGAGTTAGCTTGAGGAAGAAGCAAAGATAAAGATTCTAAAGCTAGGAAAATAAGAGAAAAGGAAATAAAGTGGAGCAAATCAGAAAAGCATCAAAAGCTTAGCAAAAGCAGCATAAAGCAGGAAAAAGCAGAAAAGCAAGAAATTCCAGAAAAGCAGGAATGTTAAAAAAGCAGGAAAGTCCAGAAAAGCAGAAAAGCAGGACAAAAGTAGAAAAGCAAGGAAAAACATAAAACCAGGAAAAAATAGGACAAATCAGAAAAGCAGGGTAAGGAAAAATAAAGGGAAAAAACAAGACAAAGCATAAAAGCATGGCAAGGTATAAAAGCAGGAAAAAGCATGATAGAAAATAAAAAGCAAAAGCAAAAAGCAGAAAGCAAAGCAAAGCAAAAATCAAGGCAAAAGCTAAAGCACAAAGAAAATCAACCTTATCCACTCCATCTTACTTGCCCAAAAAGCACCTGAATCTATAAAATAATGATTACAACTCCATTTCACATCTTTTGTCAGTTTGAGAATTTGTATGAGTGAAATTTTGCCTCAGAGACTTGGGAGATGTGCCCCTAGTCAAGTTTGGGAGATGTGCCCCAGCTTTCTATGAGAGGATGATGGCATTCAACCATTTTCATTGATTTTATTTGCAGGTCTTGTAGTTGATAAAGTCAAATCTGAAGTTCAGAAGCTTCATCATCCAGTTCATGTTAGTTTTTGAGCATAAATTCAATATGATCTAGGATCTTAAATGAAAGAACAACATGTACATGATATCAAGCATAAGAGACAAGAGACACAAAAAAATTCACCGGGAAAAACCAAGAAGGTGAAAAACCCCGCCACTTTCTTAGAGATAGAATAAGCATCAATACAAGGATAACCATGATCAAACCCAAGAGATAGATATCTTCAGCAGCATGCCCCTCCTCCACTTGTGCGCACTCCTCCTCTCTCTCACTAATGCGAAGTGAGTGAACAATAGAATGTGTAAAATGAGAGAGACACACTCTATATTTATACACTAACTTTCACTTGACGGTTACTCAACTAGGCCAGCCTTAAACTAACCACTTAACATAATGTTGACTCGGCCAGCCCCTCTAGGGTGGTCTAATAACCCTTTGACCCACATGACTCATACAGGGCCGACCCCATCAAGGTGGTCTAATAACCCATCAAGTATAAGTTACGACACTTACAATATAACTTGCGACACATGCAAGTATAATTGATGACACTTCCAATTGGAGGAATAATACATCTCCGTTGGGGATACAATAAAGTACAAATCTAATAAATACAATATACAAGTGAATATCTTCCGAAGTTACAAATACATCAACACTCCCTCTTAACTAGGAAGGTATTCTCTTGACACTAGTCATCAATACATATAGGCACAAGTCTTCAACTCTGGAGCTGGATCATCCTCACTGGATCACAGAGCATCATCATCACTATTGTTGTACTCATCATCTCGATCACTGGTGCTAACTCTCAATTCTTCTCGTCATAGGAAGTTCTACAGAGCCATCCATTTTTCATGCTAGATGTAGGCCTAGCCTCCATGTAGGTCTTCATCATCTCTGCGAGCAAGCCATCAAGTAGGTACACCTCAGGACTGATTACACTGCCTCTGCAAAACCTGCAAGATATCCTAGGACTAATCATATGCCACCGCAAAACCTGCAAGAGCATCTTAGGACTAATTACATGCCTCTGCAAAACCTATGTACCCTACTATCACATCATCGTCTTCAGATCACCTCATAGTCCATGGAGCACAACCCAGATACACACACACAACACTTATATACACCAGCATGGGAGGACCTACCTACCACCATCCAGGAATGGCTCAGCACTTACATCACGACCATGGGAGGACTTACCTACCATCATGTCACCATGGGAGGACCTACCTACCACCATGTCGGAAAGGCACAACACTTACATCACGACCATGGGAGTAATTACCTACCACCATGTCACCATGGGAGGACCTACCTACCACCATGTCGAAAAGGCACGACAATTACATCAACGACCATGGGAGGACCTACCTGCCACCATGTCGGAAAAGCCCGACAATTACATCAATGGCCATGGGAGGACCTACCTACCACCATGTGAGAATGGCCCAGCCCTTACATCTGCACCATGGGAGGACCTACCTACCACCATGTGAGAATGGCTCCAGCCCTTACATCTGCACCATAGGAGGACCTACCTACCACTATGTGAGAATGGCTCATGTGCATCTGTGTCTCCAGACTCATCACTTCCCTTTGGAGGGAATCTCAATCTAAAGTACACCAAGTCTCTCTCTAAAGTATTCAAACTTCACTCTAGCCAGCGGCTTGGTCAACACATTGGCTATCTTCTCGTCCGTCGCAACATACATGAGCTTCACTACTCCACTCTGCACCATATACCTGATATAGTGGAACTTGATCTCAATGTGCTTCAACTTGTCATTGAACACTAGGTTCTTTGAAAACTTCACACAACTCTGGTTGTCGCAATATATACAAGTAGCACTCAACTAGAGATCAAATAAATCAAACAGTAGCTTCCTAAGCAATACTGCCTCACAACTAGCCAAACAAGCTGCAACATACTCTACTTCGGCTGTACTCAGTGCCATGCAGGACTGCTTCCTTCTAAACCAAGAGATCATACCGGATCCCATACTGAAGTAGCACCCTGAAGTGCTCTTCCGATCAATGGCACCGCCTGCCCAATCTGAATCAACATAACTCTCCAGGTTAAACTTCTGATTCGCATCATACTTGAGCCCATAGTCAACTGTACCCTTCAGGTACCTCAGAATATGCTTTGCAGCAATCAGGTGAACATGTCTCGGATCCGTCAGGAACTGGGTCAAGGTGTTCACAGCAAAACAAAAATCTGGTCTTGTATTCGTCAGGTACATCAAGGACCCAATCATCTAACCATACACCATGGCATCAACTGACTTAGATGAAGCATCACACAAAAGATTCAGGTTCGATGCCATAGGTGTGGCCATGGATTTGCATTCCATCATCCCAAACCTCTTTAGGATCTCTACTGCATACTTCCCTTGTCCAAGGAAGATTCCATCAGCACTCTGCAACACCTCCATTTCCTAGAAAGTAGTGCATCATACCCAAGTCCTTCATCTCGAACTCGGAAGCAAGCTTCCTCTTTGTATCAGCAATCAACCTATCCTCACCTATAACAAACAGGCCATCCACATACAATAGTAATATCACTGGATTGCCTTCCTCAACCTTGTAGTAAAGGTTGGAATCCGCTATACTCTTAGTAAATCCCAAACTACATGGGAAGCTATCTATCTTGCCATACCATGTCCTGGGTGCCAGTTTCAAACCATACAGAGCTTTCTTTAGTTTGCACACATGTGACCCTCGGTCACGTGTCTCAAACCCTAGTGTATGCTCCACATACACTTCCTCTTCGACTACACCATTCAAGAAAGTTGTCTTGACATTCATCTAGTGTATCTTCCACTTCATCACTTATATTTTTTTATGCTACCATCTGCAACATGCCTGATCTTATAGATCCACTTGGAAGTCACAATATACTTCCCAATTGGTCTTGGGACCACATCCCAAACATCATTCTTCATGATCGACTGGTATTCCTCGATCATGGCATTCTAACATTACTTCATCCTGGATCCTGGGAACTTCAATATCTTCAATAGATAGCTTCATTGTTGGAACAAATGTTGTAGTCCTTCTTTTGTAGGTGATTGTACATGATCTTTCCTACAATTCAAATTCGATTGCATGATTAGAAACTTCTCATAGTTTTTCAAAAACAAATTCTTACACCTAAGAATATATGTCATGCAGTTATGCAATTGTTTTAGCCAATGCTTCAATACAACATTTATGCATATCCCGTAACTTTCTAGATGCATTCCATCTCTACCAGAACATTTGTTAAGAGTGTGCACAAATCCCAACATGTTAGCAAAGAGGTTTCATTCTAGATAAGTGGAAATGGAATGTTGTACAGTACCATAGGCCACTTACCCATTACTTGCATATTAGTAGTATCTTGTTCATTAATGCATAATGTACATCCTAAATCTAGGAATATAAGTATGTACATGAATGAACAACATCATTTAAGTAATCATATATAATTCAAATAATTATCTTTGTTTAGTTGTTGAGTGGACTCCCTCTTGATCTTTACTTCATGGAGTGATCCCTCTTGATATTTGCTTCCTGGATTACGTGTCTTTGAACTTATATCCATCCTGGGCCACTACGCATGCTTAAGTGTGCACTAGTGTCATCATTGTATTATCCTCATCAATAACCATACACATATTAGTATAATCTAATTACTATCAAAACATTATGATCCTAAATAATCTTATGTGTGGTCATGATCATTTCACACACAGGTAATAAGATTTAGTATTCAAGGTTTCAGGGAAGACTTCTTTTACTCATGCATATTCTTATTTGACCATAGGACTCTTCTGGTTAGTCATATAATTAATCAACATAATATGCATAATCCCATGATTACTCAAACTTATGACTTCATGAACAATCATCAATCATACAAAGGTATACTTAAATAAGAGATCCTGCCACAAGGTAGGGTTCTGACTTGATATAGGAAAAGCATACCTGGTTATCATTTTTGATAGTTATGTCTAACATACCAACATAATGTCTTCTTGTTCTCTTCAATTACTTGTGCTAGTAACCTGCATAACTCATAAGTTAACCATTGTAGAATTAAACCATACATACCTCGTAAGTAGAGATTCTATGTGATCCATGACTATGGATGAGTCTTTGTCTTCATGTCACCATGGTCATATGCTCTTGAACTAGAACTTTCTTGATGTACCTTTCATGTTAGCGGACAACATCAACCTCATACAACACCACAATGCATTAGTACAATCATAAGTGTCATAACCCTAATCAGTGAATGTCTTCTATCACACATTCATACTTTTGCTAGGGTGATAAGACAAGTCTAAAATTAATAAAGATTGTACTAACCTCAATAATATGATGACAAACATATCATAAACTTAATCATGAACAGATTTCAAAACATACCTGTATCTCTTCAAGTCATACATGTCGGGATTGCTTGTAGTCTTCTTATGTAAGGACTTAGCCTCATCTCCCTTTCGAACTAGAACTTCTTCACTTATGCAGGTGTCCAATTCATTCTCTTCTAGGATTAACCCAATCCACTTTGATTTGTTGAAGGGTTTGTCAGAGAAACCCTAAAAATTCAAACTTTGAATTTCAAACTTCTGATTGGATGAAAAGATGTGCCTTGCTGGGCTAATCAAGTTGGTATACTTCAATTTTGAAATCTCCAAAATTTGACCCCTCAAAATTGCCTTTGAAACTTCTGGATCTTCTAGACAGGATCCCGAACTAGGGTTTGATAAAGCCCAGTCTTCTGCCCATCCAAAAGGTTTGATCTTGTGTTCTAAACTTCGATTTTTCAGAGGAGCTTCCGGCTGTGGTCACAGATTTAAAAAATTCCAACTTTTGCAGAAGCCCTAATTTTCCACCTTACGGATCAAAATCCCAAACTAGGGTTTGATCAAGCCCGACCTTATACCCAACCAAAAAATTTGATCTTGGTCTCTAAATTTCAATTTTGATGAGGAGCAGTCAGTAGTGGACTCTGATTCCAAAAATTCGAAATTTCTCCAAAGCCCTAAATTCCCGTAGCAGTGACAAGCCAAGAATGAAGGTGCTCAGACTCCAATTCTATTTTGACAGAAATATGCACCTAATTGTTTCTGGTGCATCTCTGAAATTATGAATCCACGGGATCTGAAACTATGGCCTGTGGTAGCCTGACCTATCATATTTCCAACCCCATAGGTCTGGCCTCAATTGGATTCTCTGAGAGAGAGTTATGCCAAGTGTCACAACATGACCTGTTTATGGGATAAAATAGGAGAGCAAACTTGTACAGCACGCCACATGTCACTGGCTCAACTTTTGCCTCTGAAAACCTTACGTGAGAAACTACAGTCTGTGCTCTACCTATAACTTTTTACGAAATTTCATTTGGAGCTTCCTAGCACAAGTTGTGACCTTTTTTCCTAGGTCACCTTTTTATGACTGATATCTAGAAGAGGCAGAAACCCTAGATTGTACAGATTATAAATCACAAAGTACAACGAATCAGATGTTGTGCTTCGGACACAAGGTACATGGGGATGTTATCTATGACCTGTATAAGTTTCAGATACTGAAAAATTCGCCAAAATAGATTTATAGTGAAAGTACCACAATGACTATTTTTTGCTATATCAAGCCCTAGCTTGCAATTTGTCACAAGTGCAACAAGTCTCATAAATCCCATATCATGCCTTCCTTCAGACTAGCTCTGATACCATGTTAGTTTTTTAGCATAGATTCAATATGATCTAGGATCTTAAATGAAAGAATAACATGTACAACATATCAAGCATAAGAGACAAGAGACAAGAGACACAAAACATTTCACCAAGGAAAACCAAGAACGCCTGAAAAACACCGCAACTTCCTCAGAGTTCGAATCTTCAAGATTTCAATGAGTTTCTGGAGCTAGTTTCTTATGTATAAGAAGAGAGATATTTCCATATTGTTTTGAGAGGAATATTGGCCTATTTCTGATGCACTTACAGAGGATGTAATATTATGATATCAATCTTATCAATAAACATTACAGAATTTTAATTTCTTCTCCTATTTCTCCACCCCTTCTAGATTTAGCTAGAATTTGACTAGTTTCCAGTGTGTATTTCATAAATGAATGAGTATGAATCCAAATTAAGTCATTCTTATTTTTGGAGTTGAGTAACATGTCATATGTCATGTTCCAAGTCTTATTTCAAAAATTTGTGGTCATTTGAATACTGTTTCGGAGCCTAGAAATCACACTAGTTGAGTTGTCCTGGAAGGAAATTTTATGTGTGTTTATGTGAGACTTGCTCATATATCTTTACAACTTTCTCGAATGTTGTTTTTCTATTAAATGACTATTATTAATTGATATTTAACTTCTCAGATTGATAAATACCCATCCCCAGCCTCTAGTCCAAGTTTGCACCTATACTAGTTTGCATATACTGAGGGGCCCAGGAGATTTGGAGTAAATTGAAACCCTGCTACTCTTGAAACATAAATGGTCTCAGTACATTGTGCAGAGGTATCATAAAATATCACAGCCTTCCATCCTTCCATATCCTTTGATCTTTCCCATCCCCAGTTAATCTAGCTTCCCCAATAATTGTTTTAATAAATATTGAGAAGAAAGGAGTTTTTGTATCACTGATTATTATCTAGGAATATCCAAAGATCATAAGCGGGTCCAGTTGCGTATCGAGAGATTTTTCCACCCTGATTATCAAGGTATTCGATCATTTGAGTGAGTTGATACTCATAGGTTCGACGTTGGCAATTTGGTTGATTAATCAGTAATTTTGGCGAATCAGTTTGACAACCAATATTTGATGTGATTCGGGAACAAGAGTGTATCTCTTCTATTCCAACATCTAAACTGAAATGCTAACATGCTGACTATAGGGATTTTTCCATCCTTATTCTATAGTTTGGTAGACAATATCATCAAACGATCTCTATCTTTAATGACCCAGATCATAAAAAGTAGCAATAAGCTGATAATTTTCAGATTGTCGACTTTGTGGGACAAAAACAATATATTTGTCATTAAGGTCTGGTGAGACCATCTCTGAAATCTCGTGGTAGATCCTTGTTTCACTTTCCAGTAATGAAACGTGGCACTGCAACGGTATTTTCCTTATGACGTCGGCATTGGCATTTTCTCCTTATGTTTTAATCCACGAGTAATGATAAATGAGTGTCATTCCATAGAAAAAAAATGTTGACGTGGAGGAAAATGCTAGTGACGGCTGTAAATTTGTCGAGTAACCAATAAAATTTCACCCTAATATTTGATCGCTCCATAAAACATTACGTTTTAACCTCCGTTAGCGTTGATGGGTAATATCTTTGCATGACAATAATTCGATTCTTGATAGAATAGAACCTAACAAAAAAAATCATAATTATAAGCCTAAAGATAAAAAGGCTTTGGAAATCATTCATGTGGAGTAACCTTTCACATATTGGATTAATAAAAAGAACAAAAGTTAAGATATTTTATGAATTATCAAGATGAAACTTTTGTTTTTCTTTTTTTTATATAAAAGCATATAAAAATAATCCTAATCTAAAAAGGTAACACCACTGTGAACAGTTGGCTTAGGGTAGCATTACCTGCAGATACAGTTTTACAGAAAATTTGCAGTGGATTATTGTTCAGGTTGTTTTCCATAGCCTTTGTAATTTCAAAGCTGCAAATGAGATTGAAATGTAAAGTCATTTACAGATCACTTTCCAGAAGATCATAGCTACTGAGCAACATTTTGTGATGACTGCACTTCCAGTTTTCTATTCTAAGGTTCTCCCTCTGCCACTTAAAGCACTATGATTATGAATTGAATGATATGTGGGGATTTGCAAGTAATGTAGACCATATGTCAAAGGATGCATTGCTTCCATCTTCACTGGATCTATCTTGAATTCCCCTCCACCAATAACATACCCCAAATACACCAATAACTACCGGGAAAATTATTCCTAATATTTTCCAGCAGCTAATGCTTTTTCAGAGTCGCTAACACTTACATGACATGTGAAATATGCTCATAGAATATAGGAGAAGGGCATTAAGCCCTGGTTTGGTGTGATGAATACCAATCCTGCCCTTGCACCAGATGCTGCGAAAGCCCCATCAAAATACATTTGCCATTTCGTTTGGGCTTATATGTAGTATACTCTTTCGTCGAGTAATTACTCTGATCGGGTCATTTCGTCTGAGACGGGATGGGAAGCTAGAAATTCAGCCAATACTTGGCCCTTTACTGCTTTTTGGTGTACATGAGTTATTTCTAATTCTAAAAGTAGCAATGACCATTTCGCTAACCTTTTTGAGAGGACCGGTCGAGTCATGAGGTGCTTTAATTGGTCAGCTTTAAAAATAAAATGTATGGGATGCAATAACATATAATGTCGCAGCTTTTGGGATGAAAATAAAATATTAGAGCCAAGTATGTTGTTTCGATATAATAATATATCTTTTCTGCACCCACTATTGTACAACTCAAATAATACAATTCGTCTGATTTACCTTCACCATTGTCTTGAGCAAGTAAAGCACCGAGATACTTTTCGTGGGTTGCTAGATAAAGGATTAGTGGTTGCTTAGTTGATTTACAAACCTCGTGTTGTTTACTAGTTGATTCTGCAATTTCATTCAACTTTATATGTGGCCCATCATTCTTGCATGCGGGTGATTCACGCTTTCAATTCTCTTCGTTTTCATACGTGATATTGAAAAAAAGGGCACACAAAGGCTCTTCAGGTGCATTAGTAGCTAAAAAAGCTATATTCTTTCGGCATGAACATGGTGACGATAGGCTTATATTCCTTCACCTTGAACAATGTCAAAACTATCATGTGGGCACCCTGTCTTGGAGGTTCAGGGGAACAAGCTCCTCCCACGATAAATCTAACATTGCAACACAAAGAAACAAAATATATTCATCCCAGTTAACATTACGTGTGAATTTGATCTATCGATGTCAAGGTCAAAGAATGAAACACAACCATGATACCTTGATAAAGCGATTAATATTGTTATTATGAAATTATTTAATGGGTGTATGAACGCGTTGGGATGGTTGGGTATATGTATCTCTAACTCAAGTTACAAAATTTTGTATAAAACAAAAAACAACCATTGCCATGTCTATTATTGCATATGTAGGAACAATTGAAAGCAATTGTTTTGTGCAACTATGACAAAATATTGATGCTTAACATAATAAAAAATACCTTTAAGGATATTTGGGAGACTCGAGATTAATTAAGTTTTTCATTCTACACGATGTGTGTATTCATTCATGTATAACACATCCTATTGATGATATATTCATATTATCATAGCATATAAATGTATATCTAAGACAAGTTACGAACTTTTGTATAAAGTGAAATAAAAAAAAAAACCATTACTATGACTATGTCATATGCACGAACAATAAAAAATAATCTTATGCGTAAGAATGGTAAAATAACAATGCTTGAAATAAAAATAAGGATTACCTTCACCGGGGATGGATAAATTGTGCATTTTATTGTGCATTAATCATATTTAATCTTATTATAATGCTATGCATATTTTGAACAATGTTGACATGAAATCATATAATCAATTTTAACATAAAAGAGTTGCATGCCATAAAACTTACTTTCATTAGAATGTGTGTCTACTATAAATTAATAATTATATTCTTGTAAACATGTTATGCATAAGGTTACATAATCAAACCATTCTAAAAGGGAAGGGTTTATATGTAGATATATTGTCATAGATCGATCATCTTAGCTAGGCATACATTTTAGGTGTGTATATGGACTTTCCAGATCATTTTTAGTTATCATGATGCTTGGAAATTTGTATTCTCAGATTGAATTCATTGTAATCCTAGGAGCTTTTTGGAACTCACTTCAGCAAAGCATGAGTTTTCTGTATCTATTGTATGATAATAGGACTTTCAGCAGGAGCTAGAATCCGCCCCATAGAAAATTTATTGCTTATGACCAAGTAAACTAGTCAATCTTAATAATGTGAAACACATACATTAAAAAGCATAAACATAAACAAACGCTTGCATTCATATTGTGAGGAAAAGGACTGTTATCCCTACCCCCACTTGGACCAAGACATCACATTTACTGAAAAAAGGTTTTTTCAAATATTTTTTGTCAAAATAACAATTAAGGTAAAGTAAGGTCAGAAACAACTAATATCTTTTAATTAACAAAGAGATTTTGTAAGAGGGATTGGTAATACTTTCTATTGATTGAAAGAACCAAACACGGGATCGAATCCATGATTTTGATGTAGAAAACTTTAATGCCGAACCATGTAGCATCTTGTTGCTACTGTAGATGCTTCTTCATCCATCGTGCATATTTAGAATAAATTTATTTTAATCTTTTCAGTGTCATGGAAGACCCTTTCGTTCTTTCACTAACGACATGGGGCTTTAAAAAAAACATTTTGGAAAACTGATAAATACTATGTTTATATGTAAATCTCAAATGCCCTTTCAGTTCTATTTATATAAGAAATTGTTGAACTTAATCCCTGTTTTAATGAATCGTGGGCAATTTTTGGGCTTCAAGCTCAAGCAAAGTTTTTATTAGATGAAGTATGTGGGTCACTGCTATCTAATATAACAAATTTTATTAAATTTGCAACAAACAATGTCCAAGTACAAATCAAGAATGACCAGAAGCAGCATACCAAATCTGATCCAAAGTCTACTACTACCAAAAATACTACAATGCCATACAACAGGGACATCGCCACCTGCAGTGGCACTTGTTTTAGACGACTTGATTTATTACATAGATGCTGAGAGAACTAGAGACCATTTTTTTTCAGCATAGAAATGCAATAATGATCAAATCGACGGTTGGATTTCTTTGAAGGAGCAAAAGTAAGCCCTAAGGGCCAATGGAAATGTCTTAGATGGTGATCTAAGGATGCTCGACAATGTTTTCAAAAGAAAATATGAGGAGGTGATTCTATAAAAAGTGGTTACTTAGTTTTAAATAATGAGGAAAAGAAAATATTAGTTTTATATTATTATTTACTTTTAATTCAATTTATTATTATTATTATTATTATTATTGTATAATAAGAAAATTCATAAAATAGAATAATTGATAATGAGTAATTGAGATGAGAAATTGTAAATAAAAAATGATATAATTATATTTTTTAAGTGTAATTTTATAAATGTTGATTTTAATTATATATAAAAATTATGTAATATGAATTATCTTATATCTAAAATTGAAAATATAATATTTAAAAAATTATACATTAATTAATAAAATTGATAATTAAATTTTATTTATAATTATAAAATTTAAAATTAAGTTATGAGATAATAATGATATCATTAAAAATAGAAACATAAATTACTATAGAAAAAAATTCACTATTTTATATTGATATAGATTACATTATTGCAACTTTATTATTTGAACATGTAATTCATGGTTTCACAAATTCATCTTTACGTGGCTCTGGTTAATTCAACATGTTTTTTTACTTAATATTTTTTTTGTTAATTTTAACATGTTTTTTTATCATATCATTTAATAGTGAAGATTCTATTTAAAAATAAAATGCTTTTTAGTTTTGTTCTTTTTTTATAAGAGAAAAAACACTCAATATTTTCTCAATACTTAATACTTAATACAATCAAGTTATGATATAAAGTTGAATACTTAATGTTTTGGTTCATTGTATTATGGTTCTACTTCCGAGAGCTTGAATACTTGGGAAAGCAGTACATAATTGATGTTTTTTGAACTCCAACACTTTTAGAATGAGCTTATAGGCAATTTTATGTTGATGTTATGAAGTATAGTTGTAATTATGTGATATGTTATGAAGTATAAAGTTCGTAACTATGTGATGAGATGTAAGCTTAACTATAAATTTGCTCATATTATAGGTAGCTGAACAATGTAACTTTGTTTTTATAATAAAGTTATGGTTTTTTTGTGTGGAAAAAAGAAGAAGAGAAAAAACATTCAAAAACTTTTATTGAAAAACATTAACTTAACTTAACCCTAAATTTATTTAAAAGATTAGAATTAAGAAAAATCTAAATATGGATCATCACTATTATGATGTTCATCTTTAACTATTTTTGTTTTTAAGCAAATTTCAATTTTGTTTATTAATATTAGGAATATAATACATATGTTCATCTTTATCTATTTTTGTTTTTCACAAATTTCAATTTTGTTTATTAATATTAAGAATATAATACATAAATATTTTATATGTAATAAAAAATGTTATGCGAGAACTACTTTTATTAGGAAAGAGATCTTATTATACAAAATTAGAATTTAAGACTTAGAGATAAAAATACAAAAATTAATTAATTTTAATGTTTTGAACTCCCTTTATTCAAGATAAAAAAATTAGAGTAGAAGACTTTAAGATAAAAATACAAAAATAGCTAACTTTAAAATTTTAATTTTAGTAATAAAAGAAATTTTATTTAAACTTAGCCATTATACTTTATTATTTTAATTTCATAAAATAATAAAAGAAATTTTAATTTTAGTAATAAAAGAAATTTTATGTAAACTTAGCCATCATACTTTATTATTTTAATTTCATAAAATATGAATTTGGTGCTAATTATACTAATACTTTATAAAATTGAAATATAACTACTTTTTGTAAATTTGGATCATTTTTACTATATTACATTTAAAAGTACTTTATTACATTGCTCACTGGACCAACCCCTTTTTTTTCAGCAGAAAAAAAGCGTACTATTGCTATTAAAAAAGAATCAAATAGTACAATGATAATTCTGGTTCTTTCAAAAGAACACATATGCTATAAGAAGCGGCACAATATTACAGCCTTTACATAGATATAAAAAAAATGGATCCATCTATCCACATCTTATCAAGAAGTATTACTATCTCACAACTGTATATAAAAAAGGAATAAAAAAGCAGAAAACCAAAGTCTTAGTCATAGAAATAAAAAACACCCATATCCTGGATGTTTGAAATCTGCCATTCTTCCCAAATTAAATGTCCCTCTTCACCATCAAGAGCTTGCTTGGATAGCTTATTAGCCAAGGAGTTGTGTTCCCTGTAGATATGTTCAAAAGAGATGAACTGGTGCACATAAATTTCCTGTCTAGTACACTTACACCAATGCCGAAGAGCAATAACATTTAAATTAAAATCACCTGCAGCCCATTTGATGGTCACATGTGAATCACCAAAAACTTTAAGGTCCACTAATCCAAAAATATTTGCCAGTCGCAAAACACACCAAAGGGGCAGTAATTCAGCCTTCATATTTGATCCATTGCCGCAATTTAAGCGCAATGTATAGAAATGATCTTCATTTAAATATATAACCCCACCAACAGCGCATAAACCATTTTGGGCAGCACCATCAAAAAATATGACTAGTTGATTAACTTTGAAAGAAAAGTGACTAATTCTAGCAACTGACTTACTTTCCTCATCATCTCTGTAAGCCTGAAACATCTTCAAAGCTACCAAACCACTGGCCATTACCTCTGGTCTTTTTTCTTGGAAGATAGCATAGTTACAAGCATGCCAGACCACCCAAGAAATAAAAATAGGCAGGGTAAAATGTGTTCTACATTTCCTGTACCAATTGAGTAAGCATTTTTCAAATTCACGAACTACCCACTAAATACCAATATTTAGTTCAGTACAACACAAGTTCCAGACACTTTTCATGAAGCTGCAATCCACAAAAAGATGTCCAACAGATTCAGAATTATGCAGGCAAAGACTACACCTATTAGGACCAAACCATCCTCTCCTTATTAGATTATCCCATGTCTTGAGTCTTCCATGAAGAGTATGCCATACAAAAGCATTTAATTTTTAAAGGAACTTTCCACTTCCATAACCTTTTGCACCACCAATGCTACAGATAAATACACTTGTCTTGAATGATCCTGAGATAACCAGTCTTAGCAGTCATAGAACCTGTGCTAGCATTCCCAATCCAAACAACCTGATCTCTTTCCATGTTTAATTTACATCCAGCTGAGTTTAGAGCTCTAACACACCTGTCCCATTCTTGTGCATATAAACCAAAAATCCCTAGGTCCTTTGAGCTTATCCAATAATCATTAAAATTAATATTTCTGCCCCCCTTTTTTTATCCTGTTCAACGTAGTTAGACCATAAAACTTCAGAAATTCCAGCAACCTATCAGATAGAACATAGGAGTCTTCCATTCCTAGAATAAGATCCATACCTATAAGAATCTCCTTACCAGAGCTAACTTGCCAATAGATATCTTTTTCTATCCAGTTATAAACTTTCATAAAACCCCTCCAAATAGGAGATATATTCCAACCAATCTTCCTCGGATTTCTAAGCCAATTGATCACATTGGTTTTAAGATATTTCGCCTATAAAACCTTAGACCATAAAGTATTTCCAAAAATACCTCTCCAAAGACTTTTAAGTCTTAGAGCAGTACTGAAAATATTCAAGTATTTGATACCCCACCCGCCATATTTTTCAGGATGAGATAACAGCTCCCAACCAGAATTACCAATTTAGCATGATCAAAACTACCGGTCCACAGGAAGTTTAAAAACAACTTCCTTAAGGCATTAGAGATAAAAGAAGGCACTTCAAGAAGGGAGAACCAACAAACAGGAATGCCGGAAAGAACAAGGTTCACCAGGATGAGCTTACCATGAATAGAAAGAAGATGGTAAGACCAATGAGAGATTCAGGATTCGACTTTCCGAAGGAGCCATCTCCAATATTTGATAAGATAATTATTGGGATTCAGGTAAAAACCAAAATACTTGAATCTATCCTCCATACAACAACATTTATAAGGCATGATAGCTTCAATCTCCTTCCTCCTAAGTTCATCAACTTTAAAATGATAAAGACAAGACTTTAAAGAGCTAACCTTCATACCTGAAGCTTTACAAAAGATCATAATAATCTCATTGTAATTTTTCCATTCTACAACCGAGTCCATTCTATCCAAAAGAACATCATCCACAAATAAAAGATGTGTCAAAGCACAATCCCGAGTCAACTTGATGCATTTAATCAATCCATTATCCTTAGCCTGATTGACTAGTCTACTGAAGCCATCAATAACCAGCAAGAAGAGTAACGGGGATAATGGACATCCCTGACGAATCCCTCTTGAGCATTGAAAAAAGGAAGAAGGGGATCCATTAACCAACACATCAATATTCATAGAAGAAACGCATGCCATAATCCAGTTTAGCACCAGAGAAGGAATTCCAACATGAATCAAGATAAGTCTAAGGAAAGACCAATTCACTCAATCATTAGCCTTTTCCAAATCCATTTTAAGTAAAAGAGCCTTCAATTTCCGAGTCTTTATAGAATGCATAAGTTCCTGTGTTATCCCAATAGCATCATGGATTTGGTGGTTTTGCAGAAAACCAAATTTCTCAATAGATATATGGGAAGAAAGAGTAGACTTTAAACATTGTGCAATAATTTTTGAAATCAGTTTATAAGCTAAATTGCACAAAGCAATAGGCCGAAACTCTCCAAAAGATGAAGGCTTGTTACTCTTTGGAATCAAAGTAACAAAGGTAGAGTTTAGGGATCCATAAATGATACCATTAAGTCTAGTATAATCACCCATCTTTTGAATATCCTCCCCCATAATATCAAAGAAATGAATATGCACTTCCACAGTCCAACCATCAGGACCAGGACTCTTCTCCTTTGCAAAGAGTTTCAAAGTATGCTCCACTTCTTCCAAAGAAACTTCCTTCCCTAGCTCACTAGCTTCATGATCATAAAAAAACCCAAGAGAAAGTCTTGCAACTTTAATTTGCTCTAATAAGTCACACTCACCCGAATCCTTATATATATTCCCAAAAACATTTAATAGCCTCCTTCTACAAAGATTCCAAACCTAAAATAGTATACCTGAAGAGTCCTTAATTTCCCAAATAGTATTCATAGTTCTTCTAGCAGAAGCAAAGGAGTGAAATAATTTTGAATTCTTATCACCATGATCAATCCATAAAGCACGGCTCTTTAGACGCCACTCCATCCCATCCTGAAGAAGAATCTCCTCCTTTTTTGTTCAAATTTTTGTAATGCTTCAAATGCCTCATTATCCAAAATACCACTAAAATTTTCAGAATGTGACATCTGAATACTCTTCAAATGCCTGACCGCTTCCTTAAGTTTCCTTATCTTCAGTAAAAAACAATCCAGAGGATTATTGTACTCTACATCAACAGTTTTCCAAAAATCCCAAACCATGACACAAAAATCATCTTTCAACAGCCAAGAACTGTTAAATTTGAAAGGATAATGAACCTTAAGACCATAATCATCCAGCTACAGCAATATTGGCCAATGATCAGAAAAAATTTCCTCATGAACCCAGGATCGGAATTTCTGGAAAATTCCAAGCAAATTAGACTTAACCAGAAAACGATCAAGTCTTTTATGAACTCCATCATCCCCTAATCTTCCATTTTTCCAAGTTGGAGTCACCTTAATTGGAATCACATTTACCAAATCATTCCCTTCAATCAGTTGCGTGAAGAAATCTGCCATCACATCCAATCTTGCCACAGACCCCCAAACTTCTGAGGCCGACCTAGTAAAATTTAAGTCACTTGCAATAATCAGGTTTTCAGTTCTCAAATGACTTGAATTAATGAGAGATTCCCAAAAAAAAATTCTCTCAAGATAAGGAGCATAAAAATTAAGGATAGAGAGTTTCAGGTTCAAACCCACAAACAGTCCATCCAATAAAATACCCCAAGGATTTTTAAAAACCCTAAAGGTAAAATATACAGGTTTCCAAGCCACAAAAAAACCCCCAGATAAACCACAGGAGTTGACAGCTGAAACCTACCATTGTGGCAGAATCCCACCTAACTTTGAAACAACATCAACACTGCCACACATAGTCTCTTGCAAAAGAACTATCCCCAGGAAAGTAGTAGTGAAAAGATTGGATAAGGCCTGAGACCGAGAACCCTTACCCAATCCTCGAACATTCAAGGAAATAAAGGACATTAAGAAACAATATCACAAGGCTCCTCTGCTCTAAGGCCCTCAACATAAGTACCACTATCCTTATCCACCATCTCCAATCTATTAGTGATAGAAATATACGACTTCTCCTCTGATAAAACTGGCTGTTTCACATCCTTAGTCTTTCTTCCCCTCTGAATAGTCACATTTTGAAATTTTAAGGAATGAAGAGGGGTAGCATCAAAATTAGAACTTGGATTTTTAGAGAAAACGGGTATAGGGGAGAAAACCGTGGAACTATCTGCAATAGAGTACCCACATCCACCCAAAAATTCCTTATCTTCAACAATGAAATGCTCAGGATTATTCTCAAGTAAGGGTTTAGACAATAAAGGCTTCAGACATTAACTCGGTAAGGGATCACAAACCAAGATAGAGTCAGACGAATCCACTAAAGTAGTCTTTGCTACAACATAATCCATATCCAAATCAATAGATAAAATTCTAGCAACATGTTGTGTCCCCAAAACCCTCTCCCTTTCGGATATAGGAAGACCAATCATAGGGGGAGACTTTGAAATATCATGACACATAATAACTTCACCCAAGGAAATACGCTTATCTAAATCCTTCTCAACATCAACAATAAACTCTAACTCATCTTTTGAAACACCAGTGTAAGTAGCTTCAGGAAGAGGGTTACACTTACCAACATCCGAATCTGCCGAGCTTGAACAATGCAGTAATGGAGTTGAAAAATCATTAACACGATCTAAATGTTCCCGCCGACCCATCATCACCGATCATTTCACTTGCACATGTCCTGTAGCTCGATTGGAAAAACAACGAAATGGAATTTTGAAGAATTCGAGACGTTACTTCCAAACCCTAGAGCCCCAAACCATTTCAACATTTGTAGGGAGTCACAAGCTCCTCTCAAACTCGACCATCACCTTAGCATATTGCCTATCCATACCAAAGAGGTTTTTTTTTGTCAACCCTAATAAAAATACCAACATAATTTTCCAACCCTACAATCACCTCCTCCGACCAAAGCTCACTTGGAAAACCAGGAATACTCATCCACAAGTGCCTCTTACCCTGCTTTTCGCACAGAGGATCAAAAGCAATGTGCCAGCGTTTCAAATTTAATGACCCATCTTTGAAAAGCCAAATGCCTGCTAAAATATGGTTCAAAAAAGCAGGGTCTGGGAAAACAAATAATATCCAACGGCTCATTAGCAGGTTTATCCTTGACGCAATACCAGTCATAGGTAACCAATGCTTATTTACCCATTCAATAATCTTAGACTTCGATCCCAAAGTGTATTCTAAATGCCCCACTAGGGCATGCCCATCCAACATCTCGATTCTATCTAAGTTAGTGTTCTCCCTAAGCACATAACGGTCAACAAACACTCTCGCTTTGATGGCCTTCAGCTGCCTTCTGTGTCGAGCCCTCACTCCCGAAATATTTCCATTCTTTGAAGAGCCACCCCTAGAAGGAAGGAAGGGATCTAGCAACTTATGACCAGAAACCCCTTTCTCAGAAAATGAAAAAGGGTCTGAATGGGAAAAGGGGGAAGCCATAAAACCCCAAAACCGGCTCCTCCTGTCACCAAACCGAAACCTGTCCAAGCAAACAAAGACCTGATCTTCTAACAAAAGGACAAATTCCACAAGGGAAACCCATAGAGCAACACTTGGATCCCACCAAGAAACGAGCACCGACCAAAAGTCCAAACGCAAAAAAAGCCCGAAAGTGGAAAAACCCCAATCACCTAAAATCATAAAACTGAAAAACAGGGCAACTCACAAACTGGCACCTGGATCCCACCAAAAAATTAGCCACTTGTCAAGGAAACAGATCAATCACACCAATCCACCAGAAAACACTACGGATAGGAGAACCTATCTCCCACATGAAAAGGACTGAAAACAAAAAGCTAAAGACAACGTTTTAAAGCATCAACGTGCACCAAAAGTTCCCACTTTTTATAGTTGGCTGGCACTGGGTTGATTCAAATGAATCAACTTGACTCCAAGTTGTTGAATACTCAGTAAATGCCTCTCCAACCTTCATCCTCATCCCATTCCTGCAGAAAAACTCACTAGACCCACACCTTAACAGAGTGATCTCCTGAGAATTGACTATTAATCTTATTTGTTAGTCATTATTATTATACTCATTTTAAATGATCAAACTTAATAGTATATCATTTTAAATAAAATTTATAACCTTTTTTTCCACTTCAACATTAATTTTAGTGATTTAAATGAATCTAAATAAAATATTATATCTTTTACAATCTAAATGTTATATGAATTTATAATTTTACAATTAAATCTCACTATATTGGTCAGTTTTTATTTTAAATATTTGTTAGTCAAATGTATTTTATTTTTTAAATGAAATTAATGTATAACTTAAAATTTTGATAAATTAAAACCTATAATTTATGAAACATAAAATATTAAAACATTTTAGTATTGTGCAATCACATTTTCATATATATATATATATATATCGGTTGAACCACCTCATCACCTATTGATTGTGAGAACATCCCAACTATAATACCATATTTATTCTATACCATATTGGTTGTTATACCCTATATTATTGGTTGGTTGTGAAACCTCATGATATGGTAGTTAACAGGTATATATGTGATATCTTATACTAATAGGGGTTGTAAGTGGCCATATGAACTGGAGAAAGGTATCCCTATTTAATAAGATATAAATAAATAAATATACTTTATGTGCCCTGATGATGTGGTTGGACTTCCTCGAACCCATTAAAATTAGGTTTTTTGAGGGTTACGGAGCTGCTCGACCACACGGGGGGTTCACTAGCAAGGCAATATCATATCACGTCCATTCATATTGGGGGTTTGAATACTCTTAAAAAACTCAGAAATATATTGCCCCGTATTAAGGGGTCAAGGGGGGTTTTTAATTTGACATAGTAATATAAATATTGGGGGTTATGGTATTCAAATCATGGGATGGATTCATACCTCCAAATCATGGGATGGATTCATACCTCCAAATCATTGGCTCAATTCATACCCACCTAAAACTTAAGGACCCTCCATTTTTATTTGATATTTCTTATGATCCTAAGTTTTGCATAAATCTGATAATAGTCACTACAACAAATCCTGGAATTAGCGTCTGTTTTAGCGTCCACTATCACTTTTAGTGTATTTTTCATCATTTTTTGCACAAAGTGGACGCTTTTCCACTAGATGGCGCTTTTAATGGTGTTATTTGCGTCCTTTTTGAAAGAGGATGCTAATTGGGACGTTAATGAGCAACCCAATTAACGTCCCAATTAGCGTCCCAATTGGTATCCCAATTAACGTCCCAATCAGCATCCCAATTAGCATCCCAATTAGCGTCCATAATAACATCCCATTTAACGACCAAAATAGCCTCCAAAATAATGTCCAAAATAGCGCCAGGTATAGAGTAAGTGATTGTGCCAGGAATTGCACCGGGAATTTTGAAAGGAAGTATGCCATGAATTGTGCCAGGAATTCTGAAAGGAATTACACCATGAATTGCACCCGGAAAAATGCCCGATATAGCGTTAGGTATAGAGCCAAGCATATCGCCAGGCATAGTGCCTGGAATTGCTCAAGGAAGTTTGAAATGAATTGCGCTAGAAAAAAGTGCCAAGAAAACTCCAATGTTGCGCCAGGGATAATGTTAGGCATGTTGACAGAAGTAGCACCTAAATGGCCATTTTGGAAACTGAGCGACCCTAATTAATCGTAAATAAACCTAAGAAATCCTATGGTCCATAATGACATTATAGTGTGCCTAACAACATGTTGATGCATATATTGACAATTATAAATATGGCAATGATGATTTATACAATATTTAATAGGATGTTGATGACGACGATGATGTCAATGCCAATAATGATGATGCAGGTTATTATAGCATTATTTGATATTGGTTGGTATTAATGGAAACATAATTCACTGTAATGGCATCATAGTGACCATAATATCCCCTAGATGACCCTAATCACATCTGACTATCCCTAACAACATTTGAGTGACCCTAATGACACTTGACTCATCGTAAAAGCATGAGGATGATCATGTTGATGATGATGATTACGATGATTATGATGATAATAATGAGGTTGAGATGAATGAGTGTGATCATGATGATATATGATCAGATTCCAATGATGATGATGATGATGTTTATGTACTCATGTATTGTGTTGATGATGATGGTTATGATGGTGACGATATCAATGTCAATGATCGTGATTCATGGGATAATACTTATGGATCTTTATTTATCGTAGTGGCACCTAAATTACCATAATCATGGCACTTTTGGATCTCAATTGATCCTAATGTGGGTTAAATTACCTTCATGTCACCTAAATTGCTCTAATAGCATTTGATTTTCACCAACAACATTTGATAGACCCTAATGGCATCTGATTGACCCCAACAACATGATGATGATGATGCATTATGATAATTATGATGGAGCTTATGGATATGATTTGATAATTATAAGACCATATCATCCATTCTTGCAAGGAAGTAGGGTTCCTTGCTCATTATTATCACAATTATATTGATGATGACAATGATGTCACTAGTACAAAATGAGAGATAAATGACCAGGTGACCAAAAAATTTGGTCACCGTAGTTTTTTCAAGGGATAAATGACCAAAATTGAGCAATTTTAAGTGAGACAACTAAAAACGGCCAAGATAAATGACCAATTTGGTCACAGGATAAAATATGTGACCAAATAAAAAGTAACTAAACTAAAAGTGACCACATAACAATAACATTAAAAATATGAATTGGTCACTTATTTGGTCATTTTTAGTCGTGTCACTCCGACAATGGAAAATTACAATTTTGACAATGAATTTGTACAATTTGCTAAATTTTAGCAGTGCATATGGATTCTAAGGGGTCTCTGAATCCATCTACAGTGTCAAAATTTAGTAAATTGTAACATTGTAGATGGATTCATATAATATCTAGTTCAATGTACTTATCATGTCCATATATTATTTCATCATTTTTGTTTTTGTATTATCCCTTCGATAGATCCACCAAGTTGCATCATGTGCATCATCATAGTGTTTCGGTTGAGTTGGGTCTTGGATATTTTCCATCTTTCCCTTCGGGCATTATCATGTCGTGAAGTTGGTGTAATTGTGTTCATCTCATCGTGTTGGTCACGTTCATATTTTGTTTGAACAAAACTGTTTTCATTTGACCCTCTTGCTTGTTTATTAAATTTTCAGTAAGTTAATGTATATTGTGTCATGTTAGCTAAAAATTGTCAATTTCACAACCTCCATTAATTCTCCATATGCATCCATTCATCATGGTTCTCCTCAACGCACATGTCCTGCCGTGAATTTGATGTCATCGTGTTTGGATCGTCGTATTGATCATGTTCATATTCTATTTGAACAAAATTGTTGTTGTTTGACCCTCTCAGTAGTCTATTAAAGTTTCGGTAAGTTCATGTATTTTGTGTCATATTAGCTGAAAATGGTCAATTTCACAACCTTAATTAATTCTCCATATGCATCCGTTCGTCATGGTTTTCTTCGCACCTGAGTTTAGAAAGTTCTAAAGTCCCCCTCGAGTCCCACCTCCAGAGATCCATGATTGCTAGAACGTTTCCCTCTTGGGATGAAGATTGGTGATTATAGGTTGATGTGACCCACATGTGTGGGAGTTATGTTTTTTGTGGGACATACATATTATGACATGATCTAGTAGGGAATTCACACTCATTGATGATGGATGATAACCATTGGCATGATGAAAACCTCCTCCAGCTGTCTCCCCCTAGTGGCACCTCCATATTCCAGTGATCCAACATGATATGCACCATGTACCCCACACGTGTGGCTCTCCTACGCATTTTGATGCATGTTTGGGTTACATGAGTTACTTTTACATATTTGGGTTACATGAGGTACTTTTACATATTTGGAGGAAAAATAGAAGAGACTTTTTGGCATAAGATGATCATTTGGGAACCCTAGACTTTCCTTGAGGAAGAAGGAGGACCCTACATGAAAATAGCCTTTCATCTTAGCCCTCCATCTCACATGTGTTTGATTGAGAAGGAACTCAAAGGCAATGATTTTCTTTTATGAGATGATTTGTACCTTACTCTATGATATTTAGGGAGGAATGTTCCCTAATGATGTGGTATCAAACAACTTGAAAATAAATAGCTTAGGATTCAAATTATATTTTCTCATTATTCTATTGTAAGGAGAATTTTAGCACCTCATATATAGAGAAGCGCCTCCATTTTTAAATACATAATAAATTGGTGAAGAATACAAGCTCTTGGACTTTATTTATCTTATCTTCTTTTGTTTTGGGGAAGGATTTGGCTAAGTCTAGCACTTTTATGAGGGATTGATTCACGTGGTTCTGTGGTGCTTGGTCAAGTGAGGCGCTAGGGTTTCATGGATGAATGTCTTTAAATAAGTACTTTTGTTGTTCATCTTAGAGGTCTAAACATTGAATGCATGTTCATCTTGTTCATATAAGCTTGGTGAAGCACCCTCCTTGTTTTAATTATTTGGAAACCTTAATTTTTCACCCTAGTTGTGGTGATGTCATAGTTTGGTATTAACTCTCAACTAACCCTAGTTTCTTTCAATCATATCATGTGCTATGAAGTGTTATTGCTAGACAACTCGTCATTCCATGAAATAAAAATGTTGATACTCCTATATAGCCTAAGGTCCTTCTAAGGATCCCATAGAGGGTTTTAATACCTACGTATGTTTCTACAATCTCTCTATATAGTTGTTTAAGGATGCTCTCATACCCCATAAGAGTTTCAAAATAGGTCTCCTTTTAGATTAAGGATAATGCTACTTTCACCATTCTTGCATGGTCTTTTCTTTGAAGCCCCCATGAAAGAATATGCAAAAAGCATTTGTAGGTTTCCTTTTGGCATATTCTCAAGGTATTTATCATAATTGAAGTCACTTTTCATCCAATTCCACCATTATCAATATTTGAGAACTTTCAATTAACTTTCATGCTCTTTTTTATATTCTTTGTCTCCTTTATAATTTTTCACCATGGCTTATCTTAGCAGAGAGTTACCCTAGATTTGTGAGGGGGACTTTATCGCTCTCTATCCGTTTATAACCAAATATACCAAAACATGAATTTGGGGAGTAAGATCCAAATTACCTTTCTAAAAAATAACTTTTTTATGTTTATTGCCATGCTTGAGTGCCATGATCTAAAGAAAAAATCTATGCTTTTCATCTTTAAAGTACCCTCATTTTTATTTTTATAAAACTTCCTTTGAAATCATGAGGGTGTATTTGGAATTAAAAAAGAAATGTTCATTTATATATGTCTCATCTTGTTACAATCACTCATCTTGTTACAATCACTACTACATTAGAGGGGTAGTTGAGATGAAAATTTAAGATGAATTATTCTTTTTGTCTTAAATATATATTTTATTTTAAAATTATTTTTTAAAGTTTTTCAAATGTCTTAAATTAAGACAAAAGCTAGTTAAAAAGCTTTGAGGCCTTTTAGTCTCCATCAGGCACAGCAAATGAAACATTTTTCAACTTTTATCTCACCTACAAAACCATCAAGCATTCATTTCCCCTATCTACCAGTAGCTGTGGCATTGTTGTGTGCATTTATCAACAGCGATTGCAAACTGTGTATTTTCAAGGTTATGGCGGGACTGGACGAATTGTTTATGGAGGAAAACTTTGCAGGTAGAGGGATATGGACGGAATTGAAATTACAGGGATTTTTTTTTACATTCTTCAACCTATTATTTTTTATGAGTCCAACCTGCTGCACGGATTAGGTTCTGGTCCTTCTCTGATGAGCAAGGGTTCTACGCTGCACGGAGTTTATGGTCTTGCTCTTATGAGAAAGGGTATGGGTTCTAGTTCTGGTTGTTAAGAAAAATAGCAAAGGTAGTAGGCCACGAGGTGATGAAGTTAATTCAACCTTCCCTTTCATCTGACAATATGCAAGGTCCCTGTGAACTTGTGTTACAGTTTGGCGTAGTGCCTCTGTTTAATCAGGTAAATCATTTTGCGTTCTAGGTTGTTTATAATTAGTTCTCATGAGGGCATATTATGAATCTATTGGATCAATACTAAATCATTCTTCATATTTATGGTGTGCAGACTGCAGATCCATTCGAGATGAAACCCTTGGAAGCTGCTGCATGATATTTCAAATAGCTGGTAAGTAAACTTCCATTTTTGGCCTGTACCCAACTCTGTGTCGGCCAGTCTATTTCTGTTCTATTTGTGAGTAGAATGAAATGGATCCGCAGTTTCCTGTTTGAATATTTATTTCCCCTCTAATCTGAAAATTTTATAAATGGGCAATATTCTATCATATGGATTACTACAATATAATAATCTTGAACCTTGATCCCTCAAATATCATCATGCCATTCCTGTAAGCTCTAGCTAACTAGAAATCAGTTTTCTCTAATAGTATTAGAACAACATGATTTGGCTACCATGCATATTATTTGGCATTCGAGGGAATACCTCTGGTTATCTCTGGCCATTACAAATAAAAATCCATGATGTCAAGAAAAAAGGGTTTTTTATCATCTCGTGCATCTGATGAGTAGCGATTCTCTGGTCCAGTGGCTTCGATCTCCTTTTCTGTTAATTACAAGTCAACAAAGAAGGTACATGTAAGAACCATATTTTTCAATATTTCATGTTCATATTGAATGAAACCTAAAGGAAGAGCAGGAAGTCTGTTCAATATAAACCGATGTGAGTACCTATACTTAATGATTACTTCCTTTCAACAAAAAAATGGGAAATCCAGGGCTAAGCTCGTGTCGCCTAGTAGTTGAAACAGGGAGAGAAAGAGAAAAATATAAATCCAAAAGATAAATGGAATAAATTCTATACCGAATCAAGGAAAACCTAGAAATAAGTACAAGAGACCTTGACTAAAATAAATGTAAACTATATTGTTCTAATATTAATGGTACACGTGAATAAATTACTCAATCGACGGGATTCCATTCATGTTGTAGCTGCAACATTAACTGGAACTAATTCTATTTCTGAGTGGTTGTCTTGTCACTTCAATTTAGTGTTAGATTGAGGTATACAGTAGAGAGGTGGACAGCACAGACTGCATGACACTTTGTCTACCATCCTCTGTTTCCATGTGTTCTCTTCAACTAAATCTCTCGATGAATTAGATCTCTCAATAACAAAGAATGCTTCCTGGGAATTATTGCATTGGAATCCGAAAACCATACCTTAATAACTTATTGCTCTAGATTGTTGTTGATCGAATGATACTTTGCCTTAAAATCTGGAATAGATATGTAGTTGCCAACTTTTTGTTTTAAATACTCAACCTCTGCCGATCCTCTGCCATTTCAAATGCTAAAATATCTACCTCCGATCTTGGAAGATAGCTCTCCTATGTTGACTATATATTCAGAAATTTGGAAATGATTGCTACGAATTAGTAGCTACATCTTCTTCACTACAAACATAGCTAGCAGTTTCACATTTTAAACAATGATTGCAATAGAGAGAGTTTTGAACAATTTTTGTATATACAACTATCTTTGCGCTTTGATTACAGAATAAGCCCAAAACTTGGCACTATGCGATGACTCAAGCTCGGATCAACTTGTTGGACATTTGAGCCATGCCCATATGCACTATAGATTCATAAGCTCCTTTGAACATTCTCGAAATATGGTGATTTCTTTGACAGTTGGTTGTTGATTTGCAACACTTGTCACTTTAAACTTATGCTACTCCCGCTCGCTTATGACATGAGAAAATAATAATCATGACTAGGCAGTTTGGGCATCTTATGACTAGTGTCCACATTATTAAAATAGGTCAAGAACCTATTCCAGGTCAAAAGCACTCTCATCATGACTTGGCGATTTGGGCATGTTACGATTGATGTCCACCATTAAAATAGGTCAAGAACGTATTCCGGGTCAAGAGCTTTCTCATCCATTTTGTGAATGATGAATATCTAAAGCAAACAATATTATCAAAACTGGTGCAATTATCTCGGATAGAATTGGTGACCATAGGCACCATAAAACTTGACCCGTAAGCTTCATGTATAAGCTTGTCTCGACACATGAGGAGCTCCGTCGACACCTTTAAGCATTATTAATAACAAAGCTTCTATGTTTGAGCTTTTGACATTTGGACTTACATTTTTCTTATGGTGGGAAATATCCCACATGGAGCGAAGAGCGTTATTAGTCATGTTTGATATTGAAGGCTCTTTCTAAATGACTCTGATGCATTGGGAACAAAGGCTCGGTGAACTCTCCCTTGGCGGGCCTTGACAACTCCATACTTGGAGCGACAATTGGTGGAGACTTAATGTTGGTTTGATTTAACATGGAAATGGACAAAGACCAACACTTTTACAAAACCAAACTTTTCAAACTTTTATCCTTTTATGGCAACATAACATGAAAAAGCTTATGGGTGGGTATACTTTTACAAAACCAAACTTTATCCTTTTATGGTAACGTAACATGAAAAAGCTTATGGGTGGGTAAAAGCAATAGATATGAAAAATAATAATTTTTTTCCTTTTTTTAATAAAAACTATTATTTCAATCAAAAGCTAATTTTTTTTTTTGTTAAAATAATAATAATAATTAAAAATCATAATGCATATAGGATAAGGATTTGACCAAAAGGTAACTTTCTAAGTAAATAAAGATTCACAAGATCAAGGGGGAACATTCACTAACAAAAATGCAATTATTGACAAATTGATTAGTATTTACATTAATGCTATCCTTGACTATAGGTCAAACAAATTACTTAATTAAAAAATAAAATCAAATGCCCCATCTCCTTTTGAGCCTTGGCTGCTCTATCCTGGGATTTTAATTACGAATGGGAATATTTTGGAATGGTTTTTTTCAAAGGTTTGACCTGTGTTGGTTCTTCTTATTACATATCTATATGCTTGATTCAAAAATACTCCATAAAATCTCTATTTATCTTAATTGCAATATAGATCGCCACGTAGTTTCTTAACATCCAAATTCCTGCATCACTTGAATGGCTCTAGTTACAAGTTCTATTGCAATTCCTTTCCCTCTATAAGGTTTGCTTCCCACCAACATTGCTATATAACCTCAAAATGTGTTTTTATGCTAGCCCATTTTAGAAACAATATTCCCACTATTATAAATTTGCACATTACTGTTGTGCAAGATATGTTCATCACTGCAATCTACATAGGAATTAAGGTGAACTAGAATACTAGAAGCATTACTACTAAAGGAGAACATTTTGGAACAACAAATAAATTATAAAAATAATAATTAAAACTCCTATTACAAATAGGGGGCAGCTAAGAGCAGAGGAAGAAGAAAAGCAACAACCAAGTCATGCATTTCTAACTCATTGAATTTTAGCCCCTAGTATTTATAGCTTTGGGTTATTTCTAGGTGCTCTTTTTTTTTATTTTTTTTGGGGTTTTCTTTGGATTCCTTTCAATGAAAATCTCACTGCCTTAGTATTGCATATGCTCACATTCATCCCCATTTCCATACAATTTTCTTCAAGTTCCCTTAAGTATTCCTACAAGTTGCATAATGTTCTAGGTGAAGTGTGGTGAAAGAAGACTAGTAAATAAGTTGTAGATAATTCTTAGATTGCATGCATTCAAATCAAATTAGAAAAATAAAATACACTAGATGCTCTTAGATTGAAGGTAAATATGTTTTTTTTGTATTGGTAAATAGATGGGTGTGATTGTTTAAACATTTATTCCTTTATATTTTATTTTATCATCTTCAACATCCAAGATCTATATATATTTGATTTGTTTTTTTTGAATAACGTAACATGTGCAGATAACTTAAGTTGTTGTACAAATCCATCTTATCCTTTTTATTTTTTGTGTTTTTTTTGTCATCAATTGTAGATTTAGTGCTCCACTATGAGAAAGTAAGATTGGAATTGGTGTGACTCGATCCACTTTAGGATAGGGATAGTCTATCTCAGTCTTACATTATCATAGGTGTTTAGTTTTATAAATCCATCATACATTTTTATTTTTGTGCTTTTCTTGTCATCAATTGTAGATTTAGTGTTGTTCCACTATGAGAACGTAAGATTGGGATTGGTGTGATTTGATCTACTTTAGGATAGGGATAGTCTATCTCACTCTTACATTATTATAGGTGTTTATGTATAAATGCACATATGCTCGCTTATAAATATTAGTTCAACTTGTAAATCATCATCAAAAACTTATAGTGGCACATTTTACTTATAGACGATACTGCTTGTTTTGAGTGGATTTGTTACTGCTTGTGCCTGGCATGCTCTTTTCATTGGGTATTTGAAATTCAATGGTTATTGAACATGAAATAAAATAAAATAATCTCAATTACAAGTCTAAAATAGCTTATAGGATTGTATCATTATCATCTCTAAAGTAGCTTATAAGATTTCTTGAGACTCTTTATCATGTTTTATGCTTATCCTATGCATATTTATTGGATATTTTCCCTCACTACATAATGAGTAATAACATTAAAGAGGGAACAACTCCAAGGACAGTTTGCTACAAGAATCTTGGATCAGCCTCATTTCTGAAATTTGGTCCTTTCCCCTATCTCAATGCAGAAGGCATACTACATGAGTCTCTTATCCAAATGTTTGGCACAAAAAATTGTCTTTTTAGAGCTGTTGCTATACAACAACTCCATAAAGACCACTTAGGACGTGCCCAAACTTGGATTTATTGTTGTTTATGTCTGTCTAAGTGCATAGGTTGGCTTATAATCAGCACATAATGCTACTTATTGTACCTTTCTATGCCCAGAAAGTTCCCATAATTTGTAATGATGAGGTTTACTGTTGTTTCAATGTACATACTTGCCCATAATCGATGTTAGAAGGAGGAAAAATAAGTCTGATCATTGATTAAAAACTAGGATGTTCCCATACATTCCATCAAATGTGAGGTTTTTACATCACTTAGAATTATGGGTGCTTCTTTCGGCTTCTGTCTACTAAATCAGACCACATGAGACCCTTGTGCTGGAAATAACCTCCAAAGTACACCCTGCGGGTTTTCCAATAGTGACAAACTTTTAATAGTTAACAGAGTCATCGGCATTTGTATCCTTGGAACAAAAACCTCAAATGTCACCACTCACTTTTAATAGTTAACAGAGTCACCGACATTTGTATCCTTGGAACAAAAACCTCAAATGTCACCATAGACAGATCTGGATATGTCTGCTATTTGGTGCTTGTGAAGATTAGATTTGGCTTAAGAATGTCAAACTCCAAAATTTTGCTCTTAACTAAATCCATGGTGTTATACGATCATCCTTCAAGGTTTCAAGAGGAAAGACCCATCTCATCCACATACTAGGGAATCCAAAAAACTTGCACCAAGAATATGAGCAAATCCAAGTTTCCATCTTCATGAAAACACAAGTGAACACCCATGCAATATGATATAATGGGGGTATTAAAAATGGGTTGGTAAAAATGGATACATACAATATCTGGTGAAACTAGGGGTTTTCTTAATTGGAAAGGCATATTGGGAGGGGGGTTGAAAAATAACATTTTAGGAGGAATTTTCCAATATTTAGTAAAATTAGGGATATTCTTTAATATCATGTGAACGATCGTGATATGTAAGAAGTTCACTGAGTGAACCCCCCGTGCTCGACCATAAGGGAGAGGGAAAATGTGAAATTAGGAGGTAGGAATATGTCCCAACCAAACATGGATTATTTTTCAACTGGTTCTATATTTAGGAAAGGTATAATAAGTATCAACTAAATGGAAAAGTTAAACGTCAATATGCGACGAGGTTCTAAAGGCTAGTCCAAGGAGCATGGACTAAGATAGTTAGTGTTGTTACAATATAAACCCTAAGATTTTAGTTCAGAGGGAATATCTTTAGATTTAGTTCATAAAGAATACATAGTAGTATAAGAGATAAAACAAATTTAAGGGTATAGTTTATTGATAAGAATCTCCATTTTATATCCGAGGGGATTCATCTGACCCTACAAAATTAAGTTTTGTGACTATGGCAAAAAAATATGAAATGAGGAGGTTTGGGATGTACCAACCAACCAAACAAACCACATAGGGTGGAAAAAATTATTCCAATTAAATTTTATTAATTTTAATAATAATTAGGTATCGAACCTATCAAAGAAGTGAAATCAAAGGAGGCCATTGAGAAATCAATGGATTTTCTGGTATTGGTTGAACCTCTAAGCAAGGAATTTGGTTGAACCTCATAATTTGTCTCAACAACCTCAAATTAATTATATGAAGTTGTCATCTAGTCCGAATGAATGAAAGTTTCAAAATCTACTGATTGTATCATCCATTGAGATCCCACAACAACAAATATGGATTCAACCATGGCACCTTAAACCATGGCAGGTATTATTCAATGTTTGGAAGGGATACGTTCTTATTATTTTATTTTTTTGTAGTGGTACTACTATGTATGCTGCTATGATAAAAAGGATCTATAGGTGTTAGGTATCCAATGTATTATCCTATTTTCAGAGGAAGGGGACAACCTCCGTACAATGGAAGTGAAACAACTAGATGGCTTGCTAATATATTAATGTTTTAAAAATGGAGAATAAGTCTAGTTATTTTTTTATTTTTAAAAAGGAAAAGGAGGGAAAGTGAAACTTAGATATGGTAATATATCATATATTAATGGATCCACTCAATATATCCTACTATTGGTTGAACCTACTCATCCATCCTATCCAATCAAACTATCTCTTCGGTTGATACCTCATCATCATACCTACTCGGTTGAACCAACAATTCATCCTCTTCAGCTGAACCTCATAATCCTATCAACAATTCATCCTATTTGGTTGAACCAACTACTCATTATGGAACTCTCCAACCAACAACAAGGGGAAGCTCATTAAATGCCAGTTTTAATAAATAAGAATCTCCATTTGATATTCCAGACAAGATATGTTTTTTCATATTTACTTGCAAAATTATGTTTTGAATAGAGCAAAATGCAAAATTATGATGTTTTTTTTTGGTGTCCTCCCAACAACCCCAACTAAATGAAAACATGGATTAAATGGATGAGATGTCCCCATTCATCGATGAAATTAAACTATTGGATATATGGAGAAGATATTAGTGGATATTAGTACCATTTAATTGATTGAAAAGAAAGTTCAACTTAGAGATGGCTTGCTCACATATATGTTTTTATTCAAGGAAAGAGAATATGTTCCTTTATCACCTCAACAAACAACAAATGGAGGGAAAGTTAAATGACTAGATGTGCGGGGGCATATCAGCAGCTATCTCCTCCTTCCTATCCTAAGGGAGTATACTCTCTCTCTCTCTGTTCTCCTTCCTATAAGGCCTATTTGCTAGTTGGAAAGTAAGTAGAAAACCCATATTGTAATACCCCATACATACATACACTGGAGCATACATACCCATAAATACATTCATTTTGGTTCGAATATACCCATCCTAATTCGGTGGAACCACCTCACCACAGTAAAAAAACATACGTACTCCTACATACATTGGTGGGAATGGTTACAATACCCCTATATGTTATATTTAGTTTAGTTCATAGGGAATACTCCTAGATATGATTTATAAGAATATACCCTGCTACCTATAGATTTAGTTTATAAGGGAGGGAGGACATAAATAGCTGCTATCAGAGACATAATTAAAGTTAAAATAAAATGCTATAGTTTCTTGATCAGAATGTACATTTGAGATTTAAGATGAGTTGGGATTTTCATCGGATCCATCTAAATGAGGTTTTTACTATGAAAAATAAATGGCAAATGAGAATAATGTTTTTGGTGTCCTACCAAAGTTAAATGAACAGGAGGGATGATAAATGGATTCTTGTCCCATTGGTTACTTTATAGGAGAGGAGGATAATGTGGTTGCTATCACCTAAAAAAATGGAGACAGGTTCAACGTATGGGTGGAAATATAACATATATTAATTGTTTTCTAAGGAAGGAGAATATTGGCTTTCAAGGTAAATAGAGTGCATTCAATAGTCTTATCATATATATAATCCTTTAATGTAAATAATAAAATAATAATAATTTGAAAAACCCCTCCTTTCATCATGTTTTTTTTTCCTTAAGGAATTAGAAGATTAGGAAAGAAACACAAAAATATCTTAAATTTTTATTTAATTCATAATATATATATCATGTAAAACAAATATTACTTAAAAATAATTAATTATATTATTATTGATTTTTTTATAAAATATAATTGTGAAAAAAATATAATTATGACTATTATGTTAGATGGATATTTTAGTTATTATTATTGAATTATAATTATGATTAGTTTTTTAAAATAATTAGTTTTTTTTTACTTTGAAAAAAAACTCGTAATATTATAGAAAAAATATTACATTTCTCAGATACTTTTCAGTGTTTCCAGAGTCAAAACATTCATCTAGACTTTCCTCTAGTAGACTTGTACTATTTTCATGCCATACAACATTTCATATTTACATGCATTTTCTCTTTAGCTTCCCACACAAACCACAGAGCTAACAAAAAACTCTATGCCTTGAGCTAATGGATAGCCCTTTATCTTCCCACATATTATCTCATTATGCTTTATACAACAAAACAAACAACAAAAAACGAACTAGACAAACCCTGCATTCTGGTAACAAACTTGAACTATTTTTCATGATATAGCCAACATTTCATTCCGAATGATTATTTCCCATTACCTTCCCATAACATAGCTAACTCTACCTTGAGTATATCCCGTTAGCTTCCTCTTTCTACTTTATACCAAAAAAAAACGAACAAGACAAACCCTGTCCTGAGCTAAAAATGTATGGATACGTGTCCATTCTTTTGCATTATGTACCAAACACCTTTTGGCATTGTTAATCCTGACTAGGATAGTTTGTTTGCTTCTATGTTATATTCCCTGTAGATGTGTTTGAAAGAGAGCTCTTCAAATTATTCTCTAAGTCTTTGCGTTTCCTCCATCAAAGTTTGCAAAGAGAGGCTTTTGCATTGTGACTCCCCCAACATCCACTTAATTACCAGTTGAGAGTCTCCATAGATAATCAATTTTTTAAGTCCATTCTCTTTAGATAGTCTAACGGTGATCCATACAGGCGTTAGTTTAGAGTAAGTGTTTTTTCTAGCTCCTATTCTAGCCCGGTAGCTTACCTGATGTTCTTTAGATATTTGTAAAATTGCACCAGCTTGGCATAAATTTTCCCTGCTAATTTGGGCTGCTCCATCAAAAAAGGCTCTAGGATAATGGTTAAAATCCATTTATGGAATCTTCCTATGTTTCTTAATATGCTTTTGATTAGGGAAACACTTGATTACACTCAAGCTCTATACAGTACAAAAGTATGGGTAGAATTCTGCATTTCCAAATAATATTGAGTTCCTTACCCTCCATATCTACCAATTTACCACTGCAGGTAGTGTTGTATAGTCACTCACTGAATTATTATGGCACCAGTTGTTGAAGCAGGCCTCCACCGTGTCTCCACACCAAATATTAAAAATGCCAATATGTTTCTCTATTTCCTCCCAGACCATCTTAGTGAAAATGCATTTGACAGCAAAATGCTCATTTGTTTCTTCATTGTTTTTGCAAAGACAACATCTTCCAGGTATTGACCAATTCTTGTTTGTAAGTGGTCCCAAGTTAGGGCCTTATCTGATAAAAGGTGCCATAAAAAGAGTTTTGTTTTCAAAGGACACTATAGCTTCCACAAAGCCTTTCACCATCCTCTTGCATTCATCTCTTGGTCTTTCAGAAGGGTCTCATACCTAGAATTTGGTGTGTAGATGCCATTTTCTACAGGGGACCAAACTAATTTATCCACGCATTCAAGGATTTTAATATGATTATTTGTAAGATTCCCTGTGTATTCCTCCCAACATATTCTGTCCTCCCCTTCAAAGTTCATCTATTATGCTTTTAACCAGTCTCCAGTTATACTTCTAATTTGATTAAGTACTCTAAGAGTATTTTGATCTACAACAAGATCTAGGAGCCTTAGAGAACCTCACAAAATCGAATTACATGCAAAAACCAACAAAAAAGCTTGAAAGAAGACAAATTTACACACATAATGTGAACTAAAACTTGGTATCATCAAACTTTCTAACATGTGAATATGTTTAGAATAGGTTTATGTTACATTTGTATAAATTCATGAGGCTTAGGAAGCCCAAAATGAGTGTACATTGCTAATTGGCCAAATTGGCCTCAATCCCCCCTAGGTGGGTCCAACTCAGTCCAACTTAGCCCAAATGGTCACAATTTTGGTGTGAACATGGATGAGGCATTTTGGATCAATAATGGGTCATAGGAATGCATGGGTGAGCAAAATACGGTGAGTGAGAAAGTCCAAGGAGGCCTTAAATGCTCCAAATCATGCCAAAAATGGGCCAAATCCACCCAAGTGCTCCAAGTCAACAACTATTCCCCATTTCAAGGAAGGAGAGCGCTCCAACATTAAATGAGGGTGCACTTATGGAAAAATGTGGATTTTGACTTAGCCGGGTTTCTCAAAATAGGTTTGAATACTCCTCATAAGTGCTTATTTGCCTAATTAAAGCAACCTAAGTCCAAACCATAGTGTAATAATGCATACAAGGAAATAAAATTGACTAAGGCTATGGACCAAGGTACTAAGTGTTGGATTACTATTCTAACACCCCCCCTTAACCAAAATTTAGTACATCTCATGAAATTAAAGTGGGAGGCCTTGGCAACAAAGGCTCAAGTCACCTCATTACAAACATAAATTTTATTTGTCCATGTAAATTGAGGACAAGAAGGAAAACCTCATGGGATAAAACCTGCCCTTTAAAATGGACATGGGGATTAACCTACAATAAAATTGCAGCAATCACCATCCATCACTCACTCTAAGCAAATCTCTCAAGTGAGTGAAGGTCTTCTTAGTAAAACACTTGGTGAAAATATTAGCAGTTTGCTTGGTGGATGGGCAATATTGCAAGGAAATCACTCTGTCATGCACTAAGCCCCATATGTAGTGCATATGGATTTAAATATGTTTTTTTCTCTGCCTCTGAACTAGATCAGTAGATATCTTTATGGAACTTTGATTTTCCACCCAAATGTTGGTTGGAGAATCAATAGCAACACCAAATTCCCGAAGAATTCCTTGCAACCAAATACACTGTGTAGCTGCATTCACTGCTGCCCTGTACTCGACCTCTACTGATGAAAGTGAAATAGTATATTGTTTCTTACTTGAACAGCAAATGGGACCTTCATCAAACATGAAAACAAAACCTGAAGTGGAATTTCTATCAATGGGATCTCCTGCCCAATCCGAATCAGAAAATCCAACTAGTTGTAGTGAAGAACTAGCTGCATAGTGTACCCCAAAATTCTTTGTTCCTTGGACATACTGGAGGATATTTTTGGTTTCCTTCCAATGGATCTCATGTGTCTGCTACATATATCTTGCTACAACACTTACATCATAAGACAAATAGGGTGTTGTATGTGTAAGGTACATCAAACTACCAACTAGCTGTCTGTATAGTGTGCAATCCACCAAAGGAGAGTCACCAAATTCACCTAGTATTATGCCTAAAAGGAATAGGCACTTGGATGCCTTACATTCATCCATTTTAAAATTCAATAATGGGTCTGAAGCATACTTTGGTTGAATCAGCGTGATGCCTCTTTCAGATTGCTCAATTTCCAAACCCAAAAATTGCCTTAGCAATCCTAGGTTGCTCATGGCAAATTCACTGTGTAGAGATGCCTTAATTGAACCAATTTGTTTGTTGCAGCTCCCTGTAATTAAAATATCATCAACATACAGTACAATGGCATGAAAAATATCATCACATTGCTGCAAATACACATTTTGATCAGACTTGCATCGAATGAAACCAATTGAGAGCAAAAAAACATCCATTTTAGAATACCAAGCCCTGGGGGCTTGCTTGAGTCCATAGAGTGATTTGTTCAACCTGCAAACAAGTGAAGTATCCTCTTGAAAACCTTTAGGTTTCTGCATGTATATCTCTTCCTGTATCTCACCATGTAAGAATTCACTTTTAACATCCATATGGTGCACTTGCCAACCTTTACTAGCTGCAATGGCTAGAGCTAGTCTAATTGAGTCCATCTTTGCAACCGGTGCAAAGGTCTCGATATAATCCACACCTTGGATTTGAGAGTAGCCTTAGCCACTAACCTGGCCTTATACTTCATATTGGAACCATCAGCAGCAAGTTTGGTTCGAAAAATCCACTTACATTGCACAAGCTTCCTCTTGGGCGGAAGGGGGACCAAATCCCATGTTTCATTCTCTTGAAGAGAATTTAATTCTTCTTCCATTGCTTATATCCACTTTGGATCATGAAAAGATTCTTGATATGATTTTGGATCAGATCCAATCATCATATAACAATGATGAGTAAGGGCACTTTCACTTGCAAAGGAATCATTGTTTGTTTGAGATCTAGTCTTCCTAGGCTCTTGGGGATTGCCTGCCAATTCACCTGCAACTTGTATGATTTTTTCAGCCCACTTGGGCCTTGATGGTGACTCATCTACATAAATGTCATCTTCAGCCATTTCATTATCATAATTATCATAAAATACATAGCTTTAATCATTAATTACTTCATTAAGGTGTGGAAGAGAAGAGCATTCCCCCGGTGCAAGCTCAAAATCTGGTATTGGTTCCTCTTCGAATTGCACTCTTCTATAAGTGAAAGTTCTAAGTGTGGATGTGTCAAAGAGATTATAACCCTTTGTGTGTTCACCATAGACAACCATGATACATTCCCTGCTTTGTGGCTACAAATCCTTCCTCTTTTCGGATGGAATTCGAGCCCATGCTCTAGATCCAAAAATCTTGAAATTTGAGACATCTGGTTTTTGGCCAAACCATGCCTAGTAAGGGGTTTTTCCTTTGACTGATTTTTGGAATTCCCCATTCTGAATATGTGCAGCACAATTGATGGCTTCAGCCCATAGCTTAGGGCTTAGATCCCTTGCTTCAATCATGCATGTTGCCATCTCTTTGAGAGATCTATTTTTCCTCTCTTCCACTCCATTTTGCTATGGTGTGTAGGGGATTGAATGTTGCATTTGAATGCCACATTCCTCACAAAGATGCTGCATATTTTTGTTCACATACTCCCCATTATTATTCTTAAGGATTTTTATCTTAATCCCACTATGATTCTCCACTAAGGCCTTCCAAAACTTCAATTGCTCAAACACTTCAAATTTTAATTTTAGGAAGTAAACCTAGTAGAATCGAGAGTAGTCATCAATGAATGTGAGTACATACCTTGATACACCATATGATGGAGTGGGTAGAGGACCAAAGAGGTCTGAATGTACCGATCCAAGTGGTTGAGTGGCTCTCCTTTCCATTCCCTTCTCATAGCTGTGCTCTGGATGTTTCCCAATTACAAAACCTATGCAAGCTCCATTTGAAGATTTGATTTCAGGAAGCCCTTCCACCATCTCATCTTTGTGCAATGCTCGGAGATACTTGTAGTTCATGTGACCAAATAATTCATGCCATAGCTTGTAGGTATCATTGGCATGAGAGTGGAGTGCTTGGTCACTAGAACCAGAGAGGAAAGTCGAGAACTTATACATCCTCTCTTGATGGTCTGCATACCCAATTGCCACAACTTGGTTTGAAGAAATTTCTGAAATCTCTACCAATTCAGGAGTAAATGTTACTCTCTTGGCCTCTCCTGTATGGGTCATTTGATACACTGATAAAAAATTTGCATCCAACAAAGGTACATAGAGCACATCACTGAAATAACCATGCTCCAAATCAATCCTACCAATCCCTTTGGTCTGAATTTCAGAGTCATCTCCCATTCGAACTGTTGGGCCACTATTCGAATGCATAGAGGATAAGAGCTCTCTAGATGAAACCATGTTCCTGGAAGCCTCTGAATCAATAATAAAGGATGAGGAATTATAAGTACCTGCTACCAAAGCATGACATTTCTCCTTGTTGTCAAGATTGGAGTTGCCATCTTTCTTCTTTGCACCATCAGGGACAGGGATGTTATTTTTCTACAGCAACTGTGCCATAGTGTCAATGGTTTTCTTCATGCAGGAGCTCTCTAGATGTCATCCCTTGTTGAAATAGTTGCATTTGGTCTTCTCTTTTCCCTTCTTGTCCTTCTCCTTGGAAGGATTTGAACCCCCATCAGCAGATTTGGTTTTGTCAAACTTCCTCTTCTCTGGCTGCTTTGAATTCTTTGCCTTCTGCTTTCCCTTGGAGGCATTCGAAACACCCATGGCCAAGGCTTGATATTTTGATTTGATGGTTCCCATTTGAACTAGCTTGTCTTTCTCTTGAGTAAGACCATCCATGAAGTTTGCTAGTGATGGCATTTGCCAATTTCGAAGGGTCATTTTGGCAGAATGGAAGGTGCTTACAAACACTGAAAATTCTAGCCCTAGCTTCGAACGGATGGATAGTATCAATTGTTCTTCTTTATTAACAATTCCACATTGCTACAGTTGAAGCACTAGAGACTTGAACTTAGTGAAGAACTCCTGGATAGTTTCAAAATACACTGGGCTCAAGCTTATGAGCTCGTTTTCAAGCTAATGGCCTCTCAATTCATCAGTTTTCCCAAAGAGTGATTCTAGCTTAACCCAGACTTCATTTGGGGTTGTCAAACTGTCTGTATGAAACAAGATTTCCCTTGAAATTCTCAGGCATAACAATCCACATGCTTCATCATGTCGATTGTAGTACTTGGCTTTCTCCACAACAGAGTTTGGCTCCACTTCTGTGCCCATGGTTACTCTATAGAGACCCTTAGATCTTAGTTTGATGACCATTTCATCCTTCCAATTGAATAAATTGAAGGGAGTGAGCAATATTTGTTTTGCTTCCATTTCTGCTTGTGTTGATGGTGAGAAAACTGCTAAAAGTCCTGCAAAAACACTCAATTTTTATCTCGAAATTCTCAAGAATGCAGCTCAAACACTCAAGATTGATATGCAACTTACTAAACTCCACAAGGATCTGATACCATGTGATTATTTTGATCTACAACAAGATCTAGGAGCCTTAGAGAACCTCACAAAATCGAATTACATGCCAAAACTAGCAAAAAGTATTGAAAGAAGACAAATTTACACACACAATGTGAATTAAAATTTGGTATTATCAGACTGTCTAACATGTGAATATGTTTAGAATAGGTTTATATTACATTTGGAGAAAGTTGCGAGGCTTAGGAAGCCCAAAATGAGTGTACATTACTAATTGGACAAATTGGCCTCAATCCCCCTTAGGTGGGTCCAACTCAATCCAACTCATCCCAAATGGTCACAAATTTTGGTGTGAACATGGCTGCTGCATGCTGGATCAATAATGGGTCATATGCATACATGGGTGAGCAAAATAAGGTGAGTGGGAGGTCCAAGGAGGCATTAAATGCTCCAAATCATGCCAAAAATGGGCCAAATCCACCCAAGCGCTCCAAGTCAACAGCTATTCCCCATTTCAAGGAAGGAGAGTGCTCTAGCATTAAATGAGGGTGAACTTGTGAACAAATGTGGATTTTGACTTAGCTGGGTTGCTCAAAATAGGTGTGAACACTCCTCATAAATGGTTATTTGCCCAATTAAAGCTACCTAAGTCCAAACCATAGTGTAATAATGTACAAGGAAATAAAATTGACTAAGGCTGTGAACCAAGGTACTAAGTGTTGGATTACTGTTCGAACATAGTTTGTACCCATCAAAATGTAGCCTTTAGATCATTTCGATATGAAGCAGGTGAGCATTTCCACTCCCTATCTAGGGATCGACTCTTGGTCTTATTTTCAAACCTGATCCTACCTTCCATGAGAGGCCATCTCCAATTAATGGGAATGCTTTTATTTCTTCCATCCAGATAACAAAGACATTTTTGGTGCTTTTAGTAGGATTCCTGAGCCAAAATTCTAGACTGGCAGGCTTGATATATTTATGTAGTATCACTTGTGCCCAGAGACCTTTGCCTTCAATTAGACACCAGATTTTTTTATCCACAAGGGATGTTGAGAAGGGAATAATTTGTTTAACTCCCCATCTACCCCTATCTTTTGGCACTGATACCGCCTTCCGACTTACCCAGGCATAGCCTTTGGTTTCCATTTTACCTGTCCAAAAGAAGCGCATTAGTAGAGATGAAATTTTATTTAGTACTCCTCTTGGGATCCAGTATAGAGCCCAATAAACAAGAATCATTGTAAGCAATTCATTTATTAGGGTCAATCTACCCGCTTTAGAGATCCACTAAAGGTTCCATGAGAAAATTCTCCTTTCACATTTCTTGATGAGCCATTCCCAGTCCTTAAAACCATAGTCCGAAGCTTTTAAGTTGAATCCAAGATATTTCATTAACCTGTTTCCAGAATGTGACTTTTAAAGCCCAACAATGTACCTAACTTGCAGAGTTCCTACTCATCAATCCCTTCACCAAGAAAGAGAGATTTACCAATATTAATCTTCATCCCCTTAGCCTTATAGAACAAAATTATGAGTTCGTTAAGGGTCTTTAGTGCTCTCAAGTTTCCTTCATTGAAGGTTAGGATATCTTCTACAAAAAGTAGATTTGTAAGAGAATAGTTCCCCATCTGTATCCCTTTAAAAATTCCAGAAGCTTTGGCTTGTAATAGGATCCAGCTGAGGCCTTATATTACCAGAAGAATTAGAAAGGGTGAGAGTGGGCATCCCTGTCTCAACCCTCTCCCAGGCCTGAAAAAGTGAGTAACTTTACCATTCATAAGGACAACAAAAGATAATGAGGTCACAGCTTAGGATCCAATTAATGAAGGGATTACTAAAGCCATCCTGGGTAAGATTCATCCTGAGATAAGCCCAAATTACTCTGTCATAGGCATTTGAGAGGTCGATTTTAAATAGTTGTTTAAGACCAAAGTACAATTATGACTATTTTGTTAGATAAATAAAAAAAATTATGACCAAACTACAATTATGACTATTGTATTAGTCTTATATTTGATTTGTTTTACTCTATTCATATGAAATAGGAAAATTTAGTTGTATATCACTCTTCACAAATTTGAAGACCAATTTTTTTAATTCTTTGGTAATAAAACACACTTTATGTACTAATGTTTGTACCGAAATTCTAGATCAATTTCCAATTTCTAGCTCCTTCAATGGAATTGTTTTGAGTAGATTTATGAATTTGAATATGAAGTTTTTGACAAAATGTTCGAATGAGATATACCTCTTTTATCACTGGTAAAACATGTTATTTAGAGTTGGAATGAAATTTGAATGATTCTATGAGCCGGGATTTAATTATTCTAGCGATTCCTAGAATTACTAGTTAATTTAGATGAGTAGAAATAACTAGTTTTGTGAATTATTTAATGGAATGTACATGGGCGGGAAGCTACAATGAAATAATTGTAGGTGACCCATGCTATGTTTTCCATGATCTACAACAGTCATATATTTCTCTTTACTTGGAATTTGAAAATTTAAATTGGAAACTAGGTACATTGCGGTGAAAATTGATAACTAGTTGTGGATTGAAATATTTGTTTTCGTAAAAACAGAATGCTACAACCATGCGCTCTGTTTCTAACATGTTATTGTGTTGTAGGTGGCTACTTATCAAGTGTGATCCTTTACTTATGTATGCATTGCATTTTGGTTCAGTTATTTAGACTCATTTCCTTGCAGTGAATGTTAACTAGTTTCATTGGAATTGATGGAAAATATCACCTTATGTGCAATTGGAATGATGTGCAAATAAACCTTTAATTGGTTGTAGGTGCACACTTAAATATGTTGTTAATTTATGTATGATTTCTTTTGGGTTTAATGGCATGGTTACATGTTGATTTTGTGCAAGACTAGCTGCTTATATTGGAAAACTAGTTAACTAGTCTTGCAGACTATCTTTCGTAATTACCATGATTAATTATTGAAATTTTTGTAATTAAGCCTTATTTACATGTAATTAGATGTTATTAAGTCACTGGGATTGATAATCGATGGTTATTTGTTAAAAAATTGGATTTTTTATAAGTGTCATCATTTGCGCACTAAGTGTTGTTAAGTGTCGTAATTAACACCCTAATTACTAGTTAACTGTGATTAAGAATAATTAGCCTTTAGAAGTGGTTATCATCTCTGATATGGCTTGGATTGAAGGTTTGAAGATGGTAGATTATGTTAAGAATAATTCCCATCCCTTAGATCAGATGTTGGATGTGTTAATGAATTTATATTAAATTATTGTTAATTATTGGATTTTGTGTCGCAATTAATTTTGGAAAAATAAAAATTAAATGTTTATGGTTTATCCGCTGCACTAAAAATCAAGTAATTAGCCTCAGAGAGCTAATGATATGTGCCTTAGACACTCTGATATCCCTGGGGTACATTACACCAAATCTTGGGGAAAAAGAGAAGCGTGTTTGAAAGCAGCCTCATAGTCATAACCAATCAGTAGAGAAAAGGTACATTGAAGGCGAATGCACAGAAATACACAGGCCACAAAGACGGGGGTTAAGGTCAGAGTGGAGAAAATGATCTTGGTCACAGATGAATACATGGAAAGAAAGAGAAAAACTATGGTGTTCTAAATGAATAAATGAACCCCACTAGAGGAATAATGCACAAAGGCCCATCATAATAGAACATTGTATGAAGACCCACTGGGGGAATGTGGCAAAGAAGAATATGCCAATTCACCAAGGCGATGATAGAGAGGATGAAACCCACACATCCATTTGAGGAAAAGAAACACATCCAAGAAAGGGAGAAGGCATCTTTCTAGTAGAATACATGAAGGTGCACAACCATTCATGTGATGAATAGTCGAACCAAATGTAGAGGATACACTATAACAAATTAAATATTACTATAGTAATATTCTATTATTTATTTATTCATTTAATTATGTATTGGCGACATTGAAGAGACATAGTTTTGTTATGTGTCCTTCCATTTGTATATAATCCGCTTGAGATCTTTTGTAATCATCATCAAATATTATAAAAGCATTATTATATATTATATTTGGAAAATTCTATTACAAGGTGGTATCAGAGCCTTCGGTCTTCCTTCCTCCACCATTATCCATTCTCCATCCTTCATCATTTCATTCCACACAACTGACCCCTTCGTTCTCCACCTACGCCTCACTCAAATCCCTACCCGTGCACTTAACTCTTGGAACTCTCTTTCCTATCCTTTATCCCCCACGCCATCCAAATCCCACTCCACTCTATGCTCCTCCACTTGCATTCTCTCCTCCACATGCACTCAACTTAACCCCCCATTCCCACCTCCTCCTCACCACTTCGCTGCACACCCAATCCTTTGTTGGTTGTGGAGCCTAATCTCCAAATTCAGAGATATTATTATTCAACCATGTTCGTACCCTAGGTTTGGTTATGATCCCGGCACAATCCCCAGGGGGTCCAGGGGGCGCGGGGGATAGCGGGCCCCCGAAAAAGGGGGTTTGGGGGAAACGCCCCCAAGTTATGGGGGTTCAGGGGAGTAGCCCCCGAGTAAAATTTTTGGGGTTGTTTTCGCCACCAGTTTTCGGGCCCATGGTTTTGGGTAACCCGTGGTATTTTCCCATTGTATTTCCCTTATCAAAGAAAGACATTATAACATGGCTAGGGTGGATGTATTAGGTTTTATGCATTGTAAAGATCTCTGATATCAGAAGAGAGACTGTGAGACAGTGAAGAGGAAGTGTAGCAGTTGTGCTACAGGTTGTATCCCTTTACTTTGCTGGACGAAATAATAATAAGGACTGGAAACTTCAGTGTGGACGTAGCCCAAGTTGGGTGAACCACGATATATCTGTGTTTCTCTTGTAATGTGTATGTGTGATTATATTTGCATTTCCGTTTATTGTTATTGCTCTGCGATCCTGTTTTTCTAACAATTGGTATCAGAGCCAAAGGTCTATTTGGCAGATAAACCCGCAGGAAGCTAGGGTTTCTGGTTCGAGTGGGAGCAATGGCAGAAGAAGGAAAGTTTAAGGTCGAGAATTTTAAAGGACAAAAATTCCAGTTATGGAAAATGCAAACGGAGGATTATCTGTACCAAAGGGATATATTCCTACCGTTGGGAGGAAGAGCAAGGCAGCTGATGGCCATGAAGGATGAAGAATGGGAGGTTCTTGACAGAAAGGCTCTAGGAACAATATGATTGAGCCTGGCTTCGTCGGCGGCTTTCAATATCTCAAAAGAAATGACAATGGAGGGGTTGATGAGTGCATTGGGTAAGCTGTATGAAAAACCCTCGGCCTCGAACAAGGTATTTCTAATGAAGTGTTTATTTAATATGAATATGTCTAAAGGTGGATCTGTTATTGATCATTTAAATGAGTTTAATACGGTTACAAATCAACTAAGATCTATAAGTGTGAACTTTGATGATGAGGTTAGGGCTCTTCTAATCTTGTGTTCATTTCCAGAAAGCTGGAATAGCTTGGTCATGGCTGTAAGTAACTTTGTCTCTAGTTCAAACACCTTGAAATTTGATGATGTTATTGGTGTTATTCTTAGCGAGGAAATGCGAAGAAAAATCACAAGTGAGACATCAGGTAAAGCGTTGACCATGCAGAGTAGGGGAAGACAAAAGGAGAGAGGAAAGAGCCAAGGTAATCGTGGCAAGTCTAAAATGGCCAGATCCAAGTCTAGACTAGGAAAAATAGAGTGTTGGAACTATGGAAAGAAAGGACATCTGAAGAAAGACTTCAGATCTCTAAAGAAGAAAGGAGATGGACATAAGTAAACTATCCATGAAGCAAATGTAATAGGTGATGTGTTACAAGATGCTTTGATTCTTGCATTAGATAATACTAGTGATTATTGGGTATTAGATTTAGGGGCTTCATGTCATGCTACACCCCATAGGAAATGTTTTCATGATTATGTTCCAGGTGATTTTGAACATGTTTTATTGGGTGATGATGAGCCATGTAAAATTGTTGGAATGGGTAAGGTATGGATAAAAGTTAAGAATGGAACTGATTGGTTGTTGAAAGATGTTAGGCATATTCTTGCTATGAAAAGAAACCTGATCTCAATAGGGCAGTTGGGAAATGGCGGATGTCTATCTACATTTGGAGAAAAGTGGTGGAAGATCACTAAAGGATCAATGGTGATAGCAAAAGGAGACAGGGTAGGTACGTTGTATTTATGTCCTCATAATACTAACCATTCTATCTCTTTAGCTTCCACAGGAACAGATACAGCATTGTGGCATCATAGGCTTGGCCACATGAGTGAGAAGGGGATGTAGATTATGCACTCAAGGAAGTTGCTTCCAGATTTGAAGCAGGTAAGTTTGGAATTCTGTGAAAACTGTGTTTATGGAAAACAGAAGAGAGTCAGATTTCTCAGGGTTGGGAAACAGAAGAAGAATGAAAAGTTAGAGCTTGTGCATACAGATGTATGGCGACCAGCTCAAGTACAATCTCTTGGTGGCTCTCATTATTATGTTACATTTATTGATGATGCAACTAGGAAAACTTGGGTTTATTGCATTAGACATAAATCTTATGTGTTTGCTACTTTTAAGGAGTGAAAAGTTATGGTTGAGAATGAGACAGAAAAAATGTTGAAGTGTCTCAGATTTGATAATGGAGGTGAGTACTGCAGCAAGGAGTTTGATAGTTACTATTCATACCATGGGATTCGTAGAGAGAAGAAAGTCCCAAGAACAACACAAGAAAATGGTGTGTCTGAAAGGATGAATACAATGATCATGGAGCATGTAAGGTGTATGAGATTGCATGCAGGGTTTCCCTTACAGTTTTGGGCAGATGTTGTAAATACTGTTGTTTATTTAATAAACAGAGGACCTTCAAGTGCTTTGGATGGTGGTATTATAGAGGAGGCATGGACAGATAAAAAGGTAAACTACTCATTTCTGAGAATGTTTGTTTGTGAAGCATTTGTCTATATTGATAAAGAAAATAGAACAAAGCTTGAAGCTAAATCCAAGAAATGTACATATATTGGATATGGGGTTGATGATTTTGGTTATCATTTATGGGATTATGAAAATCAAAAAATCATTAGAAGTAGAGATATCATATTCAATGAAACGGTCATGTATGAATATTAGTTGCAGGAAAAGAAACAGGAAAAGGAAAACACAAAGTACACAATACTTGATAAAATTCAAGAAAATGAAGTTCCAAAGGTGCTAGAAAATCAAGAACAACAGCAAGTACCTGAAACTCCTGCAACTGCAAGAAGATCTACCAGGTTAAGTAGACTCCCTAAACAATACTCTCCTTCAATGTATTATTTATTGATGACTAATTCTGGTGAACCAGAATGTTATGAAGAAGCAATGTAGGTGGAAACTAGAAAGAAGTGGGAGCAAGGCATGAATGAGGAGATGGACTCATTGGTAGGAAACCAGACTTGGGATCTGGTTTAGTTGCCTATTGGTAAAAGAGCATTGTAGAACAAATGGATTTACAGGTTGAAGGAAGAATAAGGAGGTAAGAAGCGGTACAAGGCGAGACTTGTTGTAAAGGGGTTTGCACAGAAGAAAGGTATAGATTTTGATGAAATATTTTCTCCTGTTGTTAAGATGACTTCAATTAGGACTATCTTAAGTCTAGTGGTGGTAGAAGATTTGCATCTTGAATAGTTAGATGTAGAAACAACCTTTCTCCATGGGGATTTGGAGGAAGATATATATATGCAGCAATCACAAGGGTATGAGGTCAAAGATAAGGATAACTTGGTATGCAGGTTGAAAAAGAGTTTGTATGGTTTGAAGCAAGCTCCAAGGCAGTGGTATTTAAAATTTGACAGGTTTATGACAGAACAAGGTTATAGTAGATGTCATTCTGACCACTGTGTTTATTTCAAGAAGCTAGACAATGAAAGATATATTATCTTGTTATTGTATGTGGATGACATGCTTGTTGCAGGGTCTAACATGCATGATATAAATGTACTCAAAAGGCAGCTAGCTAATTCATTTACGATGAAGGATTTGGGTGCTGCAAAGAAAATCTTTGGTATGAGAATAATGAGAGACAGGAAAAATCGCAAATTGACATTGTCTCAGAGTGAGTACATACAAAAGGTGTTGGAGAGGTTCAGAATGTAGAATGCAAAACCAGATAGTATACCTTTGGCCAGCCATTTCAGTCTAAGTAAGGAAATGTGTCCCAAGACACCGGAAGAGACATATTACATGTCCAAGATTCCCTATCAATCAACAATTGGAAGCTTGATGTATGCTATGGTGTGCACAAGACCAAATATTGCACAAAAAGTGGGAGTTGTGAGCAGATATATGAACAATCCAGGTAAAGAACATTGGAAGGCAGTACAGTGGATTCTCAGGTATTTGAGAGGTACTACCACTCAAGCATTATGTTTTGGAGTTTTACACACTGTTCTATAGGGATATGTTGATGCATATATGGCAGGTGATAAGGATAGCATGAGGAGCACCATAGGGTATGTGTTTACTGTAGGTGGAACAGTAGTAAGTTGGATTTTGAAAGTACAGAAGGTTGTTGCACTTTCAACAATGGAAGGAAAGTATGTTGCTATTACAGAGGCTGGTAAAGAGATTATTTGGTTGCAGAGGTTTATGGAGGAATTGGGTAAGAAGCAGAAGGATAGCAGGTTGTATAGTGACAACTAGAGTGCCATTCATCTTGAAAAGAACTCAACATTCCATTCCAGGACTAAACATATATAGCTCAAGTACCATTTCATACGCTCTATTCTGGAAGATGAACTGTTGAAGCTGGAAAAGATACACGCTAGCCAGAATCCTGGAGACATGTTCACAAAGGTAGTGACCAGAGAGAAACTGAGTTCCTTCTTGGTTTCAGTTGTTCTTCTAGCATGAAGGTGAAGATGATAAAGTTGCCAATTCCAAGGTCCAGCAAGTGCAGCAGTGGTGGAGTTGCTATGATCAGTATTTAAGTGGGAGATTGTTGGTTTTGGAGCCTGATCTCCAGATTCAGAGATATTATTATTCAGCCGTGTCCATACCCCAGGTTTGGTTATGATCCCAGCACGATCCCCAGGGGGTCCGGGGGATTTTTCGGGCCCATGGTTTTGGGTAACCCGTGGTATTTTCCCATTGTATTTCCATTATAAAAGAAAGACATTGTAACATGGCTAGGGTGGATGTATTAGGTTTTATGCATTGTAAAGATCTTTGAGATCAGAAGAGAGACTATGATACAGTGAAGAGGAAGTGTAGCGATTGTGCTGTAGGTTTTATCCCTTTACTTTGCTGGACGGAATAATAATAAGGACTGGAAACTTTAGTGTGGACGTAGCCCAAGTTGGGTGAACCACGATATATCTGTGTGTCTCTTGTAATTTGTATGTGTGATTATATTTGCATTTCTATTTATTGTTATTGTTCTGCGATCCTATTTTTCTAACATCCTCTACCATCCAACCAAGTTATCCACTCTCTACACCCTGCACTCCATTCCATATCATTCCCACCATCAAATGATTCTCCACTCGCCTAGCATATCAAGCACTCCACACACTTCTTCCCCACCACCCTAGTTCATTCCATCATGTCCCATATCTGCGCACACTCTCCCATCCTCCACGCCTCCTTGCCACCACTCTTCCATCATTGTTCTCCACACCCTTCAGACCCATCCTCACTACTACAAGCCCCACCTAACTCCTATTGCTCTGTGCGTGCTCCTTCTCCACTTATCTTCACCCCCTCACATCATCTGCACTCGTTGCACACCCCTTGCAATCCCACCCTCAGACTATTAAAAATTATATAATAATAAGAATATTATTATTTTAATAATAAATTATTATTATTATAATTATTATTTCTAATACTAAATATCACAAAAATAATCTCAAAATGCATACCAACATGAATACAAGGAATATTGAAAGGAACCCTCCTAAAAACAAGGACTTGTCAAAGAATATGGATGATGATGACATATTTAACTAGATTCTAAGCTTACTACAAGCAGTTGACAAAAAATGTGATCGAAAAGATGCAGAAATCAACGCAATAAAGATCGAAATCAAATCGTTAAAAAAAAGGAGGGGAGAAAATATCACAAACTCATCCTCGCATTCAAATACAGGAAAATATTACAATGTCGTACACAAAGTGAAAATTGACATCCCGAGGTTCGATGGGGAAGACAATTGGGACGGCATTTGATAGGTTAGTAAAATAGAAACATATTTTGCCATTGCTTTGGCTGTGCTGAGCTTGAGAGTCCCCTTTTCCTTGTAGATATCATGCCTAGTTCGGGGGTGGTCTATGAGTGCTAAAGTAATATAGGCTGGCATAGAACTATGGTTGGGTGGAACGTTGCAGTGACATAGCTAGTTGCTTGGGACAACATTACAATGAGATAAGTATTTTCTCTTATGTGTATTTACTTCTGCACTGTTTAAGTAATGGATGGTTTTTCTTGATATGGTGGATGCATGCGAAAAAGGTGTGTGGATGATGTCTTATTCCGCTGTTCATGTTTGCTTGATTTGCATCTGCACACATATGCATTTTATTTGTAATGTAAATGTTTATATTTATATGAATCGTGAATGTTGAAATGGGCTAAGCTTTATAAAAGCCTATATTTTGGTATCATGATCCCTTCCTCAAATAGGGTTCACGGGTGGGGACATTACAGATTGGTATCAGAGATTATGGTTCAACACTGCGGCTATTGGGCCTTTCATAGAGATATAAATCATTGTGTGTATATGTATTTAGTATTTGGAATTAAAATGAATTAAAAAAACCTGAAGATCTCATGGCTTCTATTTGATTAGGATGGGAAATCACTCCCATGATTGTTTTGGGGGTTAGTTCAAAAATGGTTGCATTGATTTCATTCTATGAAAGTGAGGAAGGAGGGAGAAAATCCCTTTTCAGGTTGAATGCTTGTTTTACATTGTTTCTAATGCAGTATCATTTTGTTTTTGTATTTGTCTGCTTTCCTCCATGGAGGAGAGAAAGGAGGCGCAACCTCTAACTATCTATATATTATTTGTTTTATTTTTGACATGGAAGAGGTGCAACTTCTTGACATCCTTTTACTGTTTTGTTATATGCGAGTATGATCTCTAAGTGGCTTACTTCTGTAAAGAAAAGAAAGAAAATTTCAAAAAATTTCTAAGTGGTTGCTGCTAAGACTGTGTTGGCGAAATTTGCTGCGATGGTCGCAAGTTTTAATGCCGCGACCAGCGACGCGGTCGGCGAAGTTAACATCACAACCAGTGATGCGGTCGGCGAATTTAACATTGTGACCAGTGACATGGTTGGTGAAGTTAACGTCCCAACCAGCAACGCGTTCAGCAAAGTTAACATCGCGTCCAACGACGTGGTCGGTGAAGTTAACGCAGTGACCAGTGACACAGTTAGCGAGTTTTAAGCTAGATCGCAGCGACCAGTGGTTGGAAAAATATTGGTCGACGAATTTTGGGATAAAATACTGCGACACGGTCGACACATTTTGAGCTAAATCGTAGCGACTGGCGGTTAGAGGAAAAATGACAAGTCCTCCGAAATAGAGAATTTCAGCAGTTTCTAGTGAGATTTTTAGATGCCCAAACAATGAAAAACGCCATGGAACTTATGTGCCAGATTGCGGAAAATCAAAGGATTTACAAAAAAAAAAAATGAGGGAACTTCCCTCGACCTGCGCTATAGGCCACAAGGCGACAAGCCCCCTTGACCCCCATCATCCCCCAGAGATAGTCGTTGAAAGTATGAAATGCATTCTCTATGCTTGGAATGAGAAGCAAGAATTGCAAAGAAGGTTTGTGCAAGCCTTATTAAGAGTAATTGGTTGTAATATGCATTGTGGAAGAGCAATGGAAGAAGTAAAGAAATGTTGATAAGAGGGAAATTTCTCACCTTAAACTATTTCTATTTATAGCATAAGAACTGCATGTTTGGAAAATAGCAAGAATGAATGTTTTACATATGTATATGTATTGAATTGCTACTTGGTGAGAAATCACAACTAATGAATCCTTGTGTGCTTAGTAGGGAAGCCAAGAAAAGAATCACTGAGATGTGGAGGAGGAGCTCCATGTCATGATGGGGAATTGGAAGGGAGAATCCATCCATTACCCTCTTGCTATTGTGTTTATAATTATGAAGTTGTCGTGCATATAAATTATGGAAAAGAATGTTGGAAATGTGAGAAAGTAGTAGATTAAATGCAAATGAATTAGTGGGCATGATTAAAGAGTCATTGCAAAGTGCATGTGAATTGCTTATGCATGAGCATGATGTTGCATATAGGTAAAGGTAGTGAAGTTACACATGCAATAGCCCATTAATGGTATTGTCTATGGTTGATGACAATTAATGTTGTTGATAATGGTTGTATGAATCAGACCATAGAAGCATGACTGAAAATGCAAGAGATTAGATAGATGATATGACTATGCACTAAATGGAATATTAAGAAACATTACACAGTGCATGTGAAAAATGTTTGTGCATATATATGATATTTCATAATGGTAATATAGTGAGGTGTTACATACACAATGAGCCACGTAAGATAATTATGGTGGTTGCTAATAATTAGTTGTGTTCGCATTGGTTGTAGGACCAAAGACAACCAAAGCATGGCTAAAGACATTGATGACATTGTTGCATGTGACCAACAACCTTATGAAGAAAGGTTGGGGCAACAAATCTATGTTCAAAAGGTCGAAAAAAGGACTGTGTAGCCTTGGTGAGAGGACAACTGGTCAGGTAACATCAAGCGATGTTAATGACAACCATGCAGGTAACGGTTATTTGTGCTTCATTGCATGAATGTTGAAAGAAGATTTGGTAAGATTCCTTCAACTATGTTTAAACTATGTCGATTTGGTTTACGTGTGGTGTTGAGTGCCTGAATATTAATGTCATCCTACCGAGTATGGTGAGGTATGGGTAAGTGAAGGTAGAGAGACTTACACCCTATAGTTTCTTAGAAACCTCAATGCATTCATATGAAATTATAGCATGATATTTGTGTATATTGGTTGTGAGTTCAACAACCAAAGCAAGTAAGGAACTATAGTCATGTTATGGTAGTGCATGCCATATGAGACAATCATGGTAAAATGAATGCCATGACATGGTGGTATTCATGGATTAATGCAAGGTTGTATTTAGGGGTTATGCATTGAGTGAGTGCACATTAAAATATTATGTAAATGTTGTGAATGTGCATGCATATGTGTGAGTGCACATGTTGAGATACATTGTGTGAATGCATGGTTGTGATATATATATGATTCAATGCAAATAGATGGTAGATGAAATGGTGAACTACTGTTAATGAGCGGCTGTGAATACAGGAGAATGATTGCATGAAGAAGGCAGACATGTTGATGGGATACCAAGAGTGCTCTGTTGAAAGGACAACGTTGTATAAATGATATGGCTATGAAGTAATGAGTATCTAAAGCTTCTTTTAAATTGCATAAATGATGTGACTGTGTCTTGCAATTTTATTATGATAATGATGCATATATATATATATATATATATATCATTGCATTTCAAATGTTAACAACTGAGGGTGTTTGATTTATTGAGTGTTATACTTCTGAGCTCACTTCAGTGACTGTTGCAACAATGAAATATTATATGCATAAAGACTTACAGAGTGTCTGGATGATTGAAGTTTCATATTTTAGGTAGATTGTTTTGGGCATGGCAATGTGGGTAAGTCCATGATGAATATTGGAATATACCATGTGAAAGAGCCAAACCTCATGAGAAGGGTATCATGGTTGTAAAAATAGTTTATGTGCAAAACATGTTGTCAATTTTGGACTTGTAGATTTCAGATTTGAGAATTTGCTTATAATTGCTAATCACAGTTGGCTTGCATAGAACTATTTCAGGAGGACATGTTGTAAGTGGATGTTTATGTTATGGTAAAAAGCATAAAACTGTAATGGGAAGAGGGGTGCCACTTACAAGGGACAAGAAATATGAGTATAACCTCATGACTAAGCAAGTCAATTTCTGTAGTAGACAAAATTGCAAATTCATGGTTGAATTTAATTCTTAATGCCATTGATTGGATATGAGACAATCAAATTTGAGTTTTATTGTTAAATGTTGCTGACTATTTGGATATTTGATAAGTGTTCTAGGAAGACACATTGCAGGAAGGCCATGTGTGATGGCCTATAGAAGCCAAACTTCATGGGAAGGACCCCATGCTTTGGAAATTGGTTTTAGGTGAAACACCATTGCATATTTTAAGGATGACGTCTCTGCTAAACTGCATGTTGAAAAACCATGTGAGTGAGATGGTAAAATCATGCCAATAAGGCATATGTGGGTTATGGAACATGAAAAGATTGGGGTGGAAAATTGAAGGACTGTCGAATCAGAGAAGGGAGCCCCCATTCTTTACAATGAAGAGAGAATACATCTGAAAAAGGATAAGTATTCTGTAACCCTAACTAAGGATATACATATCTGGTTATTAGACATAATATGTAGAGCATGTTTTATTATTTCATTATTATTACAGATTGCCTTAGTGTGATTAGGGCCTACATGGCTCACATCGGAAAGGGGTGCACACCTTTTGGGTGTTGGGTTATGTTAGGGGTGTCAATATTGACTACACCCTAAGGGAATTTCCCGGTGTTTCAATACTTGATAGCGAATGTTATGAAATGTGGTTGTAATTTTTGGATGACAATATTGATGAGCTTGCTTATCCTTCTTGTGCTATCAGCTTACACAGATGCAATTGGGTGCTGCACACAGATGAAGCAAAATGAAAGGTTGTTGTGAAGGGCCGTTGCATGCCTAATGAACCTAGTCGGTATACTGGTTTGGCATTATTTGCTTGGGTGTTGTGGAGGTATTAATGAAGGGTTGTTGCATGCCTAATGAACCCAGTTGGTGTACTATTTTGGCATTATTTGCTTGGGTGTTGTGGAGGTATTGATGAAGGGCTGTTGCATGCCTAATAAACCCAGTCGATGTACTGGTTTGGCCTTAATTAGTTGGATTTTGTGGAGGTATTGGTGAAAGGTTTTTATATGCCTATGGCTCCGTAGTAGAGCTTTGACCTATAATGGTCGGTGGCGCAGTTTCCTTCCATTGTCCGATGACCCAGACGGATGTGCTAGCTCGGGAATGGAGAGGGCCAACCAGGTATGGGACTGGTTGGGCACCACAAATGCTTGGTAAATCCAGAAATTAAACTGGTTGGGCATTAAACATCCACCCCACAGGTGATCTAAGGCTTGTAAAGAAGAGAAGGAAACCTGTGGAGTAGCAAGGATTTTCCCAATACAGATAAGTATTTGATTTTCATTCATTTTTGGATAATGAAAATTTCATGAACAAGTCTTATGATAGCCAAGGTGATACACTTTTGTTTCTTTGTTGGAAACTTTGGTCTTTGCAGGAAAGTAAGAAGCCTTGAAGGAATCCTAGGGATGCATTTGGACACGTGACTATCCTAGAAAGCTCAGTATGAACAGTAATGATAACAATGATGCTATTGAACATGTGTGGGTCCTAGCAGCCAAAGGTTCTCTAGGAAACAATGGGGAAGAATTTCCTGATGAAGAAAAACCTTAGAAAGACCTTAGACACTAAGTGTGATATCCAAGAAAGGGAAAGTTGAACATTCACATTAAAGTGAAAGAGGCTAAGGAGCATAGAACCATAGTGATGGTATGGCTTCGGATTGGAACAAGAATAAGAGGGGGAAACTCTTACTCTTCTCTTTCCTTTTTGATTGATGCATCTTAGAAATAGAAAATTGTTGAATGAATGTCATGACTAAAAGTTGATTGTGTTTATTTGCTTGAATAAATTGTGAATGCTGAAAAAGCTAATTCCCTGTGAAAGGATGAACATGAATGAGTTCATATGTATGTTGGGAAAGCATGAAAAGTGTGGAAGTCTCATGAATAAAGCATGGACATTCGATGTCAATTGAAAAATTAATTGACTAATTTTATTGTTTATGTTATGCTTGGCCTAACAAAGAATTGCAATAATTAATTTCACAGGTGAAAAAAGAAATTGAAAGAAATTGGTTGCGGCCGTTACAGAAAAAACAAGTGGTGCTAGTAAGCAAAGTGAGGGAAGCTATGCACATTGACCATGGTAGCAGACCAAGGGCTATTGGACTTAACTAAAAGTCTTCTCCAAACAATTTCCAAGACCCAAGAAAATCTCGGAGAGATGCTCAAGCTACGAAAACAAGATAATGCAATGAACCACAAGGTTTTGCAGGACTCTATTCGTCTGCAAAAAGACATAAAAAGTATTCTGGGAGCAATCAGTAAGGGAAAGGAAAGTGGATCAATGAAAAAGCATTCGTCCAATCGCCCCATTAAGAAATTCCTAAGGCTGGAAGAGAGCAAGAATGTGGACAAAGGAAAACAGAGGCAGTTACCTCCAATAGAATGTTGGGGATGTGGAGGAAGTCACCTCCTCCACGAACGTCCAGCAAGGGATAGCAAGAAAAGCGATAGCCAGCAGGAGCAATGTAAAGGAGTTCAAGAACGTCACCTTGAGGTCTCCAATTAATGAAATGCAGGAAAAACCTGCCACATTTTGTGAATTTTGGACATGTATAAAGCGGGTATTTATTCCTAAGTATTGGAAAACCGAGGATGGTGTTATTCCAAGGGGGAGGGGAATGTAATGTCCCCATTTTGACCCTTATAATATTTTGGGCTTTAATGTAAATATTGTATGCATATTATGTATGATTCCTAGAGTGGATCTCAAGGCCAAGGCCCCGCTAGTGAACGCTCGAACTTGAAGAGGCAAGTATTGGATATTATACTACCCATGTGCTAGTGAACCATGGGAATTGTAAATATGCATTTTAATATAAATGCCCACAACTAGCTATGCAATGCAACAAGGGATGGGGGCATGATGTTTACAAGGAATTGAGAGGGAAATATTCAAACCCTTGAGCCAATCAAGTCAAGCCGGGTGTCAATGAGAGAACCCATGAACCCTCAACTACCCATGTTGACTTTTGTGCCCAATCATTCATTTCTCCCAAGAGTTGGTTGAGGTGGTTAATGCCTTGGGGAATGGAGAGGTATGGCTATCTAAATTCGAGTATGCGAAAGCCACCCTTCCTAGAAATTCGTGTTTGGCTTCTTGGGAAAGAAATGAGCCATGAAATTGCTCCCTAAGCCATTCTTCACCCATCAGTTTTGCTCTCTCACAAGTTGGGAGTCACCTGGGCATTTTCCCTCCACATTTTTCTGTGTTTTCCCTCATTCTCAGTTGGGAGAAGGGCGTTTTTATGTTGTATAATAGTGGGGAAGAAGGGGAATCGATTTGGGGGTTTTATAGAGGCTGTTTTGGCCCACTGAATGCTCATACATCTGTGGGAGATATCGGTTTTCTTCCCTGGGGTTGATTCCCTCTTCCTACCAATTTGTTTTGGGTGTGCAACGATTTGGGGAAAACCCATAGATCTTAATTTGTAATCCATTTTTGAAAATGTGTATCCATGCCCAGTTTTTGAGTTTGCTGTGTGTAAGAGAATGTTGGGGTTGAGATGGGTATTCATTGCTTTGGCTATGCTGAGCTTGAGAGTCCTCTTTTCATTGTAGATATCATGTGCAGCTCGAGGGTGGTCTCTGAGTGATGAAGTAATACAGGCTGGGCAGAGACCTATGGCTGGGTGGAACGTTGCAACGACATAGCTAGTTGCTTGGGATAGCATTACAGTGAGATAAGTATATTCTCTTATGTGTATTTACTTTTGCACTGTTTAATTAATGGATGGTTGTTCTTGATATGGTGGATGCATGTGAAAAAGGTGTATGGATGATGTCTTATTCCGCTGTGCATGTTTTCTTGATTTGCATCTGCACACATATGTAGTTTATTTGTAATGCAATTGTTTATATTTATATGAATCATGAATGTTGAAATGGGATAAGCTTTATAAAATCCAAGATTTTGGTATCATGATCCCTTCCTCGAATGGGGTTCACGGGCGGGGACATTACAATTGGTGGGATGAAACCAAGTATCCAAAATGAGCTTAAATTGCTACATGAGCTTAAAAAAATCACAATGACTACTCGCTTATGTTGCACCCCACCAAAGAACAAATGCAAAGAAGTACGACAGTCTGTGTCGTAAGTGTAATTCTCCTAATTGGTGTCCAGGGAATAATTGTAAAAGCAAAAATTTCTTTCTATGTGAAAAAAATGATAATGATATTGATGAGGAGGTTGGCTATGTATCTTCTTCGGACGCAAAAACAAAGGATGGTGAAATCAACATAGAGGAAGCCAATGTCACTCCTACATTTGTTGTGGCTGCAATGCCTAGTATCTCTCAACCCTAGACTCTCAAAATGTTTGGCTACATCAAAAACATTAAAGTGAAAGTGTTAGTTGATTGTGGAAGCACTCATAATTTTATAGACTCCAGGGTAGCAAAGCAGTTAAACATATTCATCTACCCTACCTCCAGCTTCCAAGTATCAATACCAGGGAACAAGACTACCTCGTGTGATGGGAAATGCCATAAGGTAGAGCCAGCTATAATGGCTTACAAGCTAAAATCACCTATATATGCTATGGCAATTGGAGGGGTTGACATTGTCTTAGGTTCCCAATGGTTGGAAAGACTTGGTATAGAATGATTAAATTTACAAGAATAGTTTATAATATTTTATGAAAAGAGGAAGAATTACAAGCTTCACGGTATCAACTGCCTTTCCCCCAAAATTGTTTCATCCAATAAAATGGAAAAAATGATTAAAAAAGGGGCTCAATCCTTTTTCTTGAATTTCTATTCTATCTATCGAATGGCTTATGATAGTCAAAAAACTGATCCAAGGGAATTACAGAAACTCCAGGAGAATCATAGTAACATTTTATAAAACCCTCCTAGTGGCCTCCCCCCATTATGTTCTAGAGATCACATCATAGAATTGATTCTAGGTTCCACCCCAAATAGGAAAAAAATATTATAGACAATCTCACAGGAACAAATTAGAGATAGAGTGATTGGTGAAAGAATTATTAGATTCTGGTGTGATTACATGTAGTAAGGGTCCCTTCTTAGTCCCAATGATATTGGTCAAGAAGAAGGACTAGTCATATAGACTTGGTATTGAATATTGAGCATTAAAAAAAATTACCATAAAAGATAAATTTCCCATTCCCTTTATTGACGAACTATTAGATGATCTCCATGGTGCAAAGTATTTTTCTAAATTGGACCTAAAATTGGGATACTACCAAATCAGAATACATGAAGAAAAAATCCCCAAAAATGCTTTTTGCACCCATGAAGGCTTGTATGATTTTCGATTCATGCATTTTGGATTATCCAATGCTCCGACAACCTTCCAAGCTTTGATGAATGACTTGTTCCATCTGTACCTAATAAATTTCATGCAGGTATTCTTTGATGATATCCCGGTGTATGGAAAAAACTGAAGTTCACACCTCAAGTATGTTGATATGGTATTGAAGCTCTTGGAAGAAAATAAGTTTTACACTAACAAATCCAAATGCATTTTTGGAAAAAAAGAAATAGATTTTTTTGGACATATCCTCTTAGCTAAAGGCATTAAGGTAGACCCCAAGAAAATTATGGAAATTAATGAGTGTCATACCTCCAAATCGATCGTGTCATTAAGGGGATTCCTTGGGATGGCAGGATACTATAGAATATTTGTTCAAAACTATGCACAAATTGTGGCACCATTAACATCACTATTAAAAAGGGTTGCCTTCATATGGGATAAAAAATATGAATATTGTTTTGGAAAGTTGAAAACCTTACTGCCATCAACTTTAGTCCTAGCAGCCCCAAATTTCACAAAAAAAAAAATCCTTGAATGTGATGCTTTAGGAATAGGTGTAGGAGCCATACTCATGTAGAATAAACATCCCATTGCTTTCGAGAGTCAAAAGTTAAAACCAAATGAGAAAATAAAATTTACATATGAAAAAGAGATATTGGAAATAATGCATGTGTTGGTCAAGTGGAAGTAGTACTTCTTTGAAGCTAAATTTCTCGTCAAAATAGATCATAACAACTTCAAGTATTTCCTAACCTAGAAAAATATTTCATCAGAACAACAAAAATGGGTGACCAAAATCCAGGTTTTTTATTTCAACGCTTTGTATTAAAAAGGTAAGTAAAATTTGGCTGCAAATGGCTTATCAAGGAAGCATGAAAGTGATGCCACACTATGTTCCATTTCCATAATCATTCCTAAATGGATCTCAAAGGTCCAAACCGAGTACGCCAAAAATCCAGAAACAAGAAAGCTAATAGAATAAGTTCAAAGCAACAAGGCAGTGAATTCCAAATACTCATGGGAAAAAAGACATACTATGGCACAAGCAAACGATATATTTTCCCATCTCTTCAAAATTCAAAATGCAAGTCTTAAAGGGGAACCATGATTCTGTGACAACCGGCCATATGGGATTTTCCAAAACATACCACAATATACGACAATCCTTCTTTTGGAAAGGGATGAAGACTGATATCCAGAAATATGTGGCTGAATGTGATACTTGTCAATGACAAAAAGTTTGAGATAGTTTCTCCTCCAGGGATTCTCCAACCCCTTGATATCCCAACTCATAAATAGTATGAGGTATCCATGGATTTTATCATGGGTCTTTCTATGTCATAAGGGAAGTATAACATATTTGTAATCGTAGATTGATTAAAAAAATATTCCCACTTCATTGGAATTTCATCAAAGGAAAAATCCAACCAAGTTGCAGATACTTATGTAAAAAATATATTTAAACTCCATGGTTTTCCCAAAATTATCATCAGCATCAGGGACCCTAAATTTACTAGAAATTTATGGAAGGAATTGTTCCACCAAGTGGGGAATTCATTAACCATGAGTACCTCTTACCACCCCCAAATAGATGGACAAAATGAAGTGGTCAATAAGTTCTTGGAAGGATACCTTAGGAATTTCATGAATGATCCCCAATCACAATGGATAAATTGGATACACCTTGCAGAATGGTGGTACAATATTACATATCATACCGCAACAAAAATGTCCCCTTTTGAGGCCGTATATGGGTATCTACGTCCATCACCAAAATAGTATGTCATCAACAATTTCAAGGTTCAAGTAGTGAAAGACTATCTTGCGGCATCCAATGAAGTCATACGCATTTTGAAGAACCATATCAAACAAGCAAGGAATCATATGAAGCAACAAGCCGACTTAAAGAGAACTATGTGTGAATTCAAACTAGGTGATTGGGTGTTTGTTCGTTTACAACCATACAAACAAATGTCACTAAAAAATGCCAAAAGTCCTAAACTTGCACCCAAGTTCTATGTTGCTTAACAAGTACGAAAGTGAGTAGGTCAAGTGTCCTACACTCTAGATATAGCAAACAAAGGAAAACTCGATGATGTTAAGGAAAACTCGATGATGTTAAGGAAAACTCGATGATGTTTTCCATGTGTCATGTTTAAAGAAAAAATTGGGTCCAACAACCCACATACAAACATAGTTACCCCTATTAGATGAAAAAGGGAAATTGGTGCTAGAACCTGAGTGCATTATAGAAGTTAAAAAAAGAATGCTTCATTCCAGATCAGTCAATGAGTACCTTGTCAAGTGGATAAACTTACCAAAAGATGAAGCTACTTGGGAGAATGAAGATTTCTGATTAAAACACTTATCCTTACCAATACTTCTTGGATGAAGTATTTTAGAGAGGGATGACTTGTAACAAATTCAATATTACTATAGTAATATTCTATTAGTTTTTTATTCATTTAATTATGTATCGGCAACATTGAAGATACAACGTGTTGTTATCTATCCTTCCATTTATATATAAGCCACTCAAGAGCTTTTGTACTCATCATTACATATTATAAAAACATTATTTTTATATTATATTTGCAAAATTTTATTGCATACACCTACATGACAACGCTAAGAAATGGATAGTTTCTATACCCTAATATTGCGACCAAGGGGAGTCATGGATGGATAATTGCTATGCCTACATCCTAGACTGTTATTTTGGCATTGAATATAAGGGGTAATGATATATAGGTTAACACTAGAAACTCAAAAATATTTTTCAATAGATATTACCAATGCATTTGCAACCAGATTAAAGGATCTTGTGAGGTAGTCTACATTATGCACAATTGTAGTTGTTTCCTTCAATATTGTAATGTCACCACTTTAGAGGCTCCATGATCATCCCCTAAACCCATTCATTCCCCATGGGTTCAGGACGAAATAAAATAAAATAGTTAGGATGAATATTGGTCCATGGTTATTTAGTTTAATTAAATTAAACTTTAGAGAAGTGATGAAGCTCATAGTTTGTAAATATTTAATTATTATTTAATATTGTGATGAGTTGTAGGTGCTTAGGTGGCCTAGGAGGGCACGTAGGACATTTAGTGGACCCTATGAGCTTTCTTCCACAATGGAAACTGGAAGAAAAGCAGAGAAAATCAAGAAATCAACTATAAAGCTGGAAGGCAGCATAAAAGCAAGAAAGCACAAAAAAGCAGAAAGCACCAAAAAAGCAGGAAAGTGTTAGATTTTAAGTGCAATAACAATATCGATCACTAAAAGATAAAAAATCACAACATAGACAATACTACACAACAAATTTATCCTGGGAAAACCCTCTCGAGGCAAAAAAACCTAGCAAACTTCTTCTATATAGATTTGTCAGAATGTACAATAGTATCTCGTGCAAAGACCCAAAAACAAGAAGACTCCAAAAGTAGCTATTCACTTGAATCTATTTCACCTAGTGATGTGCACTCAATGTGTGAGTGAGGGGACCAAATGAGGAGGTCAAACTCCTCATTTATACTAATCAAAAGACTTGACCTTTTCACTAACAAGGTCAGCTTGACTCACCTAACTGAGCCGACCTGTATTCTTTACAACAAAATATTTTTTTCTAGATCTTTCCAGGTAGACCTAACAGTTAGGGTTTACATTGAATCTTTCAATGAATTTTACATAATCAATCACATCAATAATAATCCTTGTAGGGTGTACAATAAAAGTGATACAAATAATACAAATAAGAATATCTTTTGAAGTTACATTCTTCAACAGTCCCTCTTAACAAGGAAGGTATTCTTCTAACATCGTCACCATCGTCTTCCAATTGCTTCACTTCGTGTGCTCTGACTATTGAAATATAACATATCCTGAACATATATATCATAAGAATTTTCACAGAGCCAACCCTTTTTCATGTTGGATGTAGCTCTCCATAGAGCCAACCCTTTTTCATGCTGGATGCGGCCTAGATCCAACCTAGGATTTTCACAATGGGATCTCCCTCTTGGTGATCGACCAGTCATACTGGGATCCAACCCCTGGATATACAACCAACCACAATGGATTCCACTAGTCAACATGCACTTGCTCAATCCAGTCCATCAGAGAGCCTACACTGGGATCTCCCATGGAGATACAAACAGTAACCACTACAGAGCTAATCCTTTTTCATACTGGATGTAGCCTAGATACAACATAGGGATTTCTCACCACAGAGTCAGTCTTGTTTCATATTGGATGTGACGTAGACCAAGTCTAGGGTTTTCCAACACATTGCCAATCCTTTTCATACTGTATGTGACCTAGATCAAGTCTAGGGTTTTCCACAGAGCTGTTCTCTTTCATACCAGATGCAATTGTCCTCATTCATAGACCGATCAAGCAATACGGTCGGTCCAGCCCAAGGGCGTCCATTACGTTGCACACCGCAACCACCTGCATTACCTCACCGCTCGTCCAAATCCTCTCATATACTAGGAGACTCAGTTACATCACATGTACCATGACTACCTACTACCTCATTATATCTCATCACACCCTCTTGATATGGACTACTCCAACCTTGTCCCTAAAGTACTCGAACTTCACCCTTAACAGAGGCTTGGACAACACATTGACTATCTGCTCCTCTGTTTCTATATACTGGAGTCTCACTGCTCCTTTCTGCACCATATCCTAGATATAGTGGTACCTGATCTCGATGTGCTTTGACTTGTCATCGAACACAAGGTTCTCCGATAACTTCACACAACTCTAGTTGTCACAAAAGACACAAGTCACCTCTAACTTGAGATCAAACAATCCTGATAGCAACTTATGAAGCCACATTTCTTCGCAACTTTTCGAACAAGCTTCTATATACTCGGCCTCGGCTGTACTGAGTACCACACTCATCTGCTTCCTATTGAACCATGAGATCATACTTGATCCCAAACTGAAGCAACACCCTGATGTGATATTTCTGTCTGTGACACTCCTCGCCCAATCCACATCAACATAACCCTATAGGTTAATCCTATGATCCGATGCATACTTGAGGCCATAATCAATCGCACCCTTCAGGTACCTCAAAACATGCTTTGCCACAACTAGGTGAACATGTCTCGGCTCTACCATATACTGACTCAGAGTGTTCACCGCAAAGCACAAATATGGCCTTTTGTTCGTCAAATACATTAACGAACCAATCATCTGCCTATATACTGTGGAATCCACCAACTCTTAAGAAGTATCACTTAGCAGCTTCAGATTCGATGCCATAGGTGTGGCCATGGCCTTACAATCCATCATCTTGAATCTCTTCAGGATATCTACTGCATACTTTCCTTGACTCAAGAAAAGTTCCTCTGGATTCTACTACACTTCAAGACCTAAGAAGTAATGCATCATACCCAGGTATTTCTTCTCAAATTCTACGGTCAGCTTGTTCTTCATTTATGCTATGAGCTTCTCTTCTCATGTCAAGAAAAAGTCATCTACATATAACAGTAGAATCACAGGATTTCCTTCTTCAACCTTGTAGTAAAATTTGGAATCTACTTTACTCTTAGAAAAGCCCAAGCTCGTCAAAAACCCGTTGATCTTGCCGTACCATGTCCTGGGTGCATATTTCAAACCATACAAGGCCTTCTTTAACCTGCACACATGAGTCTACCTGTCATGTATCTCAAAACCGAGTCGATGTTCCACATACACTTCCTCCTCTACTACGCCATTCAAAAAGGCAGTATTCACATCCATCTGATGTACCTTCCACTTCATTATTTTTTCTATAGAAAGTATAGATCTGTTCGAAGTGTATATATCCATGGGAGCAAATGTATCCTCATAATCTATGCCTACTTTCTAGGAGAAACCTCGAGCCACAAACCTTGCCTTATATTTATCAACACTTCCATCTGCCGCATGCTTGACCTTGTAGATCCATTTGGAAGACACTACTGACTTCCCTTATGGTCTCAGAGCCACCTCCTAGACATCATTCTTCATGATCGACTGATATTCCTCAATCATAACATTCTTCTAGACTTTCTATTCAGATGCCTCTTCATAACTGGAAGGTTCTACATCAATGATGTCACACAACAATGCCACATAGTTGGAGTATGGTCGAGGTTTCTTACTTTATATGGAAGTCCCTTCTGGAGCCCCATATCTTTCTGCATCATGAATAAGCTCTCATTCCCAGGCTAGTCTTCTTTGTTGTGTGTTCACATCTACTCTTCCATCATTATATATCGAACTCTGCGAGTCTTAGGTTCATCTTCATTGGAGTGAATCTGCCTTGATTTTTTGAAGGTTGTATCTTCATCAAAGGTTACATCTCTTCTAGTATCAATATTCTTGAATCCTGGTGTTAGCACTCAAAATGACTCTCAAGGTTGTGGGAAAGGGCACTTCGAGGTAACCACAAAACCAAGCTTTAGGAAAGAGAGTTGGCTTCTATCTTTCCAGAGAGGGATCTCTCAATGTTGGTCTATCAAGGCTAGATATATGAATTAGATTAAGATCAGATTGTTGTTTGGTTGAAGCAAGGTGAACATTCATTGGGAAATGGAGTCAAAATAATTAAGATGATAAAGGGGCAATGCTTTGCATAATAATTCTTAACAGAGGCATGGTAATTACTCATTTACAGTCAAAATATGTTTGTCTAGTGATAGGGGAGAAAATAAGAACAATCCATTAATACAGAGCATTATAAGATGAATTATGTATTAACTTTAGCAGAAAAAGATTTGTGGATGCTTGGAATCAAAGAAACAGAGCATAAACATATGAATTATGCTTCAACATACACTTATCCAAACATGAAAAGAAAACAATATGGCATAGATAACAAGGACACATTCACATGAAGAAAATGAGGTACAGATTGTAAAACAAATAACACAAGAATCTCTGCTTCAAAACACTTGCTCGACTCTACCCATTTCATTAAATAAGTATCAAATTTACATAGCACAAGGACTCACGGGATCCAACCAACAACCCTTTTCTTTCCATTACATATGAATATATATAAGAGATGATAACCTCAGTTCTTCAGCTCGAGATATTCTACCCTAGATTCCAAACAAAAAGTTGTTACAAAATTCGATGACACCTATATAGATAGTTTCATCCTCTTCGAGAATCAGTTACAACAAAAAACAACAAATGTTGACAGGTAGGCTTAACGGCCTTTACAAGTTCCCTCGATTATTTAATAGCTAGTAAAAAGCAAAAATCCTTGGTAACTATTTTTTTAGGCTGCAAATTTTCATGATCCTAGAATCTTTATGGATGCAGTGTTAGTTTGGCCTTTCCATACTTCTCAATGGTCTTCCACTGGTCTGGAGCTGGCAAGTCTGATGTGGCCACCTCCTTCAACAATAATCACATCTCTGTATGAACAACTCCGAAGGGGTGCACAAACTTCTTTGAAGACTAAAACTAGCTCAAATTCCTTTTCCAATTTATCCACCACTATTTTTCCTGACAGTGACTGGTTCATTCCAACAAAGTCTATATAATCTAACTTGCATCCTATCAACCTGCTTTTATATTCTTCTTGTGTCATTATGGTGCCATCCTCTTCCCAAAAGAGGGGAAGTTCCTTCTTGAATAGTGGATCAAACATCTCTCTAAAGAGTTTTACTTGATGTGCTAAAACGTCTATCCTTGCCTAAATTGTGTTTAGTTGGTGATGCTTGTTCACCACCTTCCTTGCCAAAATGATTGTAGACAATCTATCCTTGATGTTAGCATCCTTCAGCTCGTTTTCAATCAACTCGTTCAGAAACTCAATGGAATTTTGAGCACACTCCATGGGCTTCTTGTTCAATTTCTCTTTTACTGATGTTATGCTTTGCTTAGCCAACTTAATTACCTTTTCTTTGTCTAAAACAAAGTCAAGGTAAGGCCTCAATTTTTTAGCCTCAGTAATTATGTCATCCCAAATAACCTGCTTGGATTCCTACAATGAAGTCTGACCTGTAGCCCGCTTCACCAATTCATCATGCTTAACCTGTAATTCTAGGTACTTAGATTCCCAAGTCTTCCTCTTCTGCTCCTCCTCTGTAACCCTGCTTTCCAGGTCTGCCTTTTGATTCTGCAACCTTTCTACTTCTAAATCCCTTAGAATTTCCTATGCCATGGCTTTCACAATGGATAAGTCACCGGATTCAATGGAGGAGGGGGTGATCATGTTCTCTAATTCTTTTCTCTTCTCCTGCAATGTCCTTTCAAGGTCTTCGACTTTGGCTTTCAAACCTTTCTCACTTTCCACCACGAGAGTTATATCCACCTGCCACTGATTTTCGTTCTCTTAAAAATTCAACAATCTAGCTTTGCATTCTGTCAACTCATTCTTCAGTTCTTCCCTTTTCTCTTCCATCTCTGTTAATTCAGAGGATTCTACCAACTGGGTGGAGGTGATCTTTAACTTCTTTTTTAATGTCAAAATGGTATTGTCTTTTCCATTTAGCAGCTTCTGAATGCTATCCCTTTTGTCTTCATGGCCTTCAATAGATAATATGTCAGCCTGTAGCTTCTTGATTTGTGCCTTGTGGGCTTTGTTCTCCACTCTTTCTTGCATGAGCTGATTTCCAACCTTGTTCTTACTGACCTGCAGTTTGGACAATTCTAGTGCAGCCTTTAACAATTTGGCATAGATAACCTCCCTAATTTCTTTATGCAAGTGGATCATATCAGGAACATGGATATCTTCCAAGTTCATTTTCAACTAAGTGGCTTTGTTTTTGGTAGCTAAGGCCAAGTTCAAGGTGTTCTGGGCATGAATTATGCTAGCTACCAAAGACACATCTTTATTGGAAATATGCCTTACCTCTGCATACAACTTAGACTCCTCTAAGGTTGCTTCTGCACTCTCTTTATACTCATCTAGCAACTCTGCTCTGTTTTTTTCTTGTGTGGAAGGTTCAACAACTCTTCTGTTGAATACATATTCCTTAACCTGAAAGGCAGGATCCTTAGCCTTCACTTGCTTCTTCTTGCTTTGACCAGTTGTCACCGGTACCAACCACTAGTAGAAAATGAGAGATAAGTGACCAAAAAAATGACCAAAATCTGCATATAAATGACCACTTTTGAGTTGGTGACCACTCGTAGCAAATTAGCGGTCATATATCATGCGACCAAAAATGTGGTCATATTTAGCTTGGTCATTTATAGCTTATCTTGTGGTCTTATATTTGGTCGTATATTTGGTCATTAATTTGGTAATATATGCGGTCATTAATTGTCACAATTAATGACCACATTTTTTGTCACGTGATAAATGACCGCTAATTTGCTACCAACGATGACCAACTCAAAAGTGGTCATTTATATGCCTTTTTTGGTCACTTATCTCTCATGTTGTAATGGTGGTCGTTTATATGCAAAATTTGGTCATTTTTTAGTCATTTATCTCTTTTTAGTGGTTTTAGAATATAAATAGGGTACGGTGGAATCGAACCACCAACCTCCTGCCTATAAGGCAGGTGCTCTACCATTGAGCTAGCACCCTTAAATAGAACACAAGAGCTTGAAAGATGAGAACTTGCTTGCGTGTTGTGGACAACTTCTTGCACTTGTATCATGTACCATGAAAAATACCTCATGTTAGTTTAAAAGATAATAAAATTATAATTATAATAAAAACACCACATTACTGCTTCTATACATATCAATATATGCACCCTCCCATTATCTCACATTATTAATATCTTCACAAGTTGAATAATAGTATAGAAACCCTTCTGCTAAACTAAGATGATAGCAATTAGAAGCCTTGTTTGCAAGAATCAGATTGTTCCTATTGATTGACTTGCCTCTCAGAGGCACAGTCTGGTCTGAAATTTATTTTTCTGAGTATAATGGAAGGTCTTTACCCTAGGTCCGTTATCAGACTTGTTCATTAGATACTTTCCTAATGTTATAAATTTGTTTAATTTACACTAATGCTGCTGATTACATGTTAGTACACGTGTAGTACTAAGGACTCTTAATGCTTGTATTACAATAATTTCGCATTTATACAAGAAAATAATTAATTAATTTGCCTGACTTGTGTGTGTGTGTATATATATATATATATATATATATATATATATTAGCAAAAGATAACTAAAATAAAGTGTTTTCAGCCTGCATGTTTTTCAATTATTTTTTTAATATACAAATAATAATTAATTATTTATGACCTGTAAAGCTACCAATTACTAATATGGACTAATTTTATTTTAGTTTTCTGTACAATTAATAAGAATTGTGATTATTTATTTCTCTCAAGACACAAACAGAAGTCAAGACAACTTATCCAAATAATTTCCATCTCATAGTTTCCAAGCAAATGGTTTTCTTTTCCCTTTGCTACAGAAATATTCTCACACATTTACCTGAAGCAATGACATGTCTTTAACGAGATCAGTAAGAAATGCCCCAACATATGCATCACTGACACCTGTTGTATCAATTGTCTTGACTGGTATGCTACTAACCCTCCCCCGAAAAAGCCTACAATAAAAGAATCAGAAGAAAAATAAATCACAATATAGCACTCTAGATCAAGCAAAACACAACCAGTTTTGTGTATAATCATGATAGGAATGACTTCTTAGTCTTGACTCATAGTGAGTATTATCTCTTCGGACTATTAGGAATCGTTTGTGCTTACAACAATTTACAGGAAAGAGCTCTGGAGGTTCATCCATTCCTGAAGATACACCTAGTCATAAAGGGTAATATAAGAAGGGAAAATGTTGATAAGAGGGAGAATGCAAAGACTTAAGCAGGTTGTAGACCAATACCAATTTCTAACTTGTTTGTGTAAGACTAATTTAACACCTTCAAGTTGGTGCTATAAAAGGATTTAACTTTATATAGATATCTACCAATATGAATTTAATAATGAATCAAACATTGCTCAATTATTCACATGTACCAACCTTTGTATAATATCTGCAACCTTTTTCTCCCTTAGTTATGAGAAGTAACTTCAAGCCTGGATGCCAAAGTGACATGACTACCATGTCATTTTCATAGTCCCGTCCATTTGTAATGAATGCTACTTCATCCTCATTGACCTACTCAGAAGAAAAATATGATCAGTAATTGGTAGTATCCGGCACAGAAATATCACAACTAAGTATCATTTTGGATCAGAAACATCACAACTAAGAATCATTTTGGCTCAGAAACATCACAACTAAGAAACTTTTTAAGACTCTTCACTTGTCTTGATTTTTTATCCATGAGAAAAGCATATTGATTGTCCAATCTAAACTGCACTAAAGAAAGCTATGCATTAATGATGTCTATACAAATATCAGAAAATGATGCTTACTATGCAGTTTGGTTGTGTACAAAAGCCTATACTCTCAAGTTAAAGCATTTCACTTTTTATGTTTGAAATAATTTTCCTCATTAAGAATCAAGATGGTACCTTGATAAGGTCTTCCTTATCCCAGATGCTAAGAATTCCTTCACGAGCTTCCTCAGAAGATGACCATAATGGCAATCTAAGATTAGGATCATAAGATAACAAGGCACCAACATCATTTGCAATCTTCATAGCTAAAATATGAGCTGATCTGCATGGTTCTTGCAATCAGACTTATTGATCCAAAATGAAATATACTTTCCTGCAAACAAATTACATCATAAAAGCCTTAGTAAAGGGAACAATTTTTCATCATCATATAGTTTTCATCACCAAGTAGAATCTCGAATGGATTGAGTCCTAATATGTCAAATAGTATACATACAATGGAAAACCAAGAAATTAACAACTTTCAACAAAGCGAACTAGATGCTTCTTTGCACTTAAGGTCAGGACTATAGAGTGTGAACTAAAAAAAAATCGCTTAAAATTCAATTTACAACACAAGTCCAGCACATCAAGAACAAAAACCTTGAGGTATGGTTCTTCATAGATTGAATCAAGTTCGAACAATCTACACCATCTTTCAAGTTCCCATTGTATTTTGATAGAACATAGGATGTAAATAACATACTCCACTTCAACCTGTGCAAAAAATGAACTATTCATGGGTGTTTCACCAGTTTGTGGAAGGTTAGGCACATATGAATATACCCACTTCGGCCACAGTAAAAATCATTTGTTGGAGTATTTTTTGACTTTGTGTGAAGAATATATTGCTAATAAAACAATTGCAAGTCCATAGGTCGAGAAAGAATCCCATTGCAGGGTTTATTCTCTGCATGTTTTGTGGTCATTTGTTTGCAAATCATCTTCACCATCTTCTCTATTTCTCTACAAATATATATTATTTCAATAAATTACCAAAACTTTCCATACTTATCATACCAAAATCTAGTCCCTCGTACTTTCCCAATATATGTCGCACCTTTCATGCTGTGTTTGGTAGCAAAGAATAAAAAAAGTCATTGTTTGTCAGTTCTTATATCCATATACTGACTTTCCCAGAGCCATCGACATTTACAACAGGTTAAAAAATCCCTACTAAACAAATGTGAGACCCTTCAATAGGAAAATATTTTGAGAATTTTCATTGGTCGCATCCAAAAAAACAACTTATAAAACATGTATCCAGGCATCAATGTAGAACAAATATTTGGCATTTTGGAGAATTAGAGAAACATAAAAGGGAGTTGAGGCTGTGGCTCTACAATTTCCACCACTGTAAAGGTTTATAGTGCAGATATGTAGCAGTGCCTAAGGATATATTGTAGTGCAATCTTGAGCCGCAATATTAGCAATGTTGTGAATCCAAAAGGATCATGCCTATGGGACATCCTCAACGCCTTTCAGGGACTCTCAAAGAGAGGAGTTAGAGGTGAGGGGGGAGAAATCCTTCTTCTAGTGTTTGCAGTAAAACAAGAAACTTTGGGGAAGGGGTGTCTTGTTTGAATGCAGGCTCTATTATGTGATTTAAACACTTTCTTGAGCTCATGATGCAATTAAAGCATGCCAAACACTATGTGTAGATAATAAGTAGCCTAGCAATTATTGGCAAATTATTTGGCATTTTTCTTTAAAAAAAAAATTATATGAAACCTGAGCTAAAGTAACTGAAGGCTGCAAATAAAAGGCGCGATCTCTGTTTCCCTGTGAGAGGTTTTGTATAGTTATTTCACTAGAAGAATTTTCAGCAATGACCTACACTTCATTCCTGGAATTGGGTTATATTTAAGATATTAGTCCCACAACCATAATAATATTTAACTCCGCTATAAATCAAATTTCCTTTCCCTCAGATAAGATATTCAATACCATACTTAGAACAGCGGGGAATATGTTGGGATCTTCTTTCAAGATGGCAGAGACCACAATGGACAAGAAAAATATAGCAACATATCCCAAAAAAGGTGAGGTGACTTGAATACACAAATCTTATGTTTATTGTAGTATTGCACTGTAGAAGATGAAAAATAGTGACCACTCAATCAAATTATCTAGAAGGGACTATATGCAGACTTAAATCCACCCCGATGACCCTCATTCAGTTGTACCACAATGACATGATTCCATCAGGTCACCATCATACTCACAATAATAATAAGAATAGAGTCAATAGACTTGCTTCTAGCAATCACAATTTATATCATGGGCTAGGAAAAATTGAAAAAGTAAAAGATGTATATGATATCAAAAATCAAATTCTTCCCTGTATAGAACAAATAGTTTACAATATTTGTAATCTTAACTTGGGTGGTTTCTTGCAAGATATCGATAGCAAGTACCTAATCCTATACTCCTCAGAGGAAGAAAATTCATTTAGTAAATATTTTTAATGTTGAAATATTTTGATATTCTTATCCACCAATTTTTAAATCCATCAACTTTTGTCCAATAACAAAACCAAAATACCCTTTAAATTTCCTCATCACAGAAATTAGGGCAAGAATCTATGCCAGCAAAGTATGAAAATGCAGACCCTGCCAACTACAAACAATATCGAGAGCAAAAGAGATTCCATATCATACAAATGTCTTCAAGACCATATTAGAAAAACCGTGACAATAAAACATTCACTTTCTAAAAGTCCACCGTGTTACGGACCAGTGTAAATAACCCAGGTTCAAATCCCAGTGCAAACAAAGCCCTGATCATGTGTATAACATGTTTGATGGCCCCCACACTGAAGTGGCTTTACTGCAATAAGGAAGAGCTAGGGATCATAGCTCCCCACAAATCAAATAAACAACTGGATGTTTAACAACCAGATCTGCTACTAAATACCCTAATTACATGGCTACCTAGACCTATGTTGCCTCCTTTGCCAATAATGGTGCTCACTCCCTTGTTGTTTATATCTATGCTTTGGCTTGATTATCAATGTATGTATGGCTACCGCTTCTTTGTTACTATCTATTCTATCCATTTAGCATGCATTATGTCCATATTGTTCTAATTAATAGTCAAATGACTACCTTTTATATGTTCTTCTTCTTCACTCTCCGGTTTCTTCTGTAATATTGCATAGCGAGTACATGTTTGTGCCTACCTTTTCAAGTTTTGCGGTGAAGCCATGGCGGATGGGGGAGATGCTGATGTTATTTAAGAAAATCCCATTGCAGCGTTGGGAGAGCCTATGGAAATATTGACTGCTTTGCAGTTTGTTTTAAAGAAATCGTTGGCCCATGATGGTCTTGCTCGAGGTCTTCATGAAGGTGCCAAATCCATTGAGAAACATGCAGCTCAGTTGTCCATGCTTGCAGAGGATTGCAACCGACCCGATTACACAAAATTAGTGCAGTCTCTGTGTGATGAGCACAATGTGAAATTGATTTATGTGCCCAGAGCAAAGAAATTGGGTGAATGGGCAGGACTTTGCAAGATTGACTTAGAGGGAAAATCCCGCAAGGTGGTTTGGTGATCTTTCATGATGGTTAAGGACTATGGTGAGGAAACTAAGGGCTGGAATGTTATTCAAGAATATCTGAAGACCCATTAAGCCGTGAGGTCCCAATATTGTTTTGTTGCTTGCCATTGTGTACTATGTTTCACCCATATGTTATTTAGCTAATTATTATGGGTTCTTTTATAGAAGCCTAAGGTGGATTTTACAATTTTAGGCTTATCACATTCCTTTGTTATATGGTGGATTGTTTATGGACATGAGTTTATGTCAACAATTTTAGTCTTATCTTTCATTGCAAAAAAAAATAGTCAAATGACTACCTAATGTCCCAAATAAAACAAAACCGGTGCATAAGTTTTTATATCGAATTTGGGAAAGAAAAATTTGCAAAGAGAAAAGAACTACAAAAAATTTCCCATTAGCCTAGGCTCCTATACTTCTAACGAAATAAATATTAAGTAAATTATTAAAGAAATAGAATATCTACGTATATATAACAGAGCATATTGTGTGAGAAATATAGCTGTAGGTGGCTTCAAATAACTGGGCACTTACAAACTGACTGGATTCATGGAGCACCAGATCATTCAAATAAGAAGCATCACCAGGTTAAGTAGCACCAGCACAAGAATAATTCCTGGTGGCACCAGTATTAGCAGTTAAAAAAGTAAAGGTGGCAGCATCATTTATAGTATCTGATAGAATACCAGCAGCAGATTCATATGTCGTTGAAGCAGTAGTGGAAGAGCATGAACCCAAGGATGAAGAGCATGTTCGTGCTCGTGATTCAGTTACTTATGACCGAGATGAATACTTTCATTAGCAATATTAAAAGTTTAGAGATCGATATCTTGATGCTAGAGAGCAAGATGATTTTTGGAACTACCAACCACCTAGTTCAGAACTACTTCTATACCCCCTTTTTGGGAGATAAAATGCAGACCCGATAAACTACCCAATAACCAATGCTTAAAAATAGCTATTAATTATGACAAGGCTTAATGAGAGGTTTCTATGTGGTTATAAATAAATATATAGTTTTCCAGAGGTAAAATGCATACCTTACAAATTACCTAGAATGCATAAAATATGTCATGGGATTACCAATAATAGAGAATAATGCTGGTGTCTGTCCTACAATGCTCGGGCCTGTCTTATTACATCTATAAAAAACAATATTTAATTGCTTAAATCTATCTAATTTAAGGACCCTACTAAGGAAGAATCCTTCTCCTTTATTTCCTTGAAGAGCTCAACATCATAGCTCAAATCCTACTTCTTCCTAAAAGTTCTACCTCTACATCAACTCGAAGCTAATCACCTTTGCATTGCTCATCGAAGCTAATTACTTATCGTGTATCTCGACCTGTACCCTCCCAGGATCTATAAGAAAAATGTTCCGTTTCAGTAAGTGCAAGAAGGCAACAAGTAGTAACCATGTTCCATCTGGGTAAGGGAAATAGAGCAAGAAGTAGGAACCATGTTCCATACCATTCAGTGAAAGGTGATAGGAGACAAACAATAATCCATACCGCCGTGGAGGTAGGACTACTAATGTTCTGTATTGTTAAGTGAGTTCAAGATAGAGATTCTAGGTATAGGTTCAAGGGCTGGGGGATATGAGATACTATCGGGAATTCTAACCTGATCCTGTCAATGTGACTATCGATGTCGACCACAGCAGGCTTTAACCTCCTGTAAAATACTACCATCTATCATTGGAAATGACTCTTAGCAATGCCCTCCTAGCTATGAGTGCAAATTGTGAACATGGGGCATATGTACTAAGGTCTGCTGTGAACATGGGGGACATTTTCTGCCTCTTAGGGGTATGAAGCAACTATAGAAGAAGATTTTTGGGCGAGATAAGAGTGTTAAAACCCCTAAAACTGTCAAATAAAGAAAACCAGAAAAAAAAAAAAAAATAACCTCAATAGCACAGAATATAACAAGGCTTAATTGGTATAAAAGAAAAAAATGATCAAACGCATAGAATGTAGGCCCTAAGCCCTAATTTATATCACTAAAGTAACCTGTAACACTTAAAGTCTTGAAACCCTAAAATGAAACCCTAAAAATCAAAGCAAATAGAACAAAGGCCTCCAAAATTTTAATTGATATGCTTTGATTCGAGAAATAATTAGTAGATTTCATAGAGACATAATCCTCAAATCATTGACCTGTTGAAAAAGATAAATATTATAAAAAACAACCACAAATAGAAGGGTAAATTCGCATATTCACTTGCAATGGAGCCAATTCTAGTTGAAATTCCTTCAAAGTTGTAAAATGAACAGGGGGCTCAACGATCTGCGGAATCAAACTCTGTACTTTTAACATTCTATGCTTCTTTCTGTTTCTGTATCAATCGCGTTCTACTTTGGGTTTGAAATTTTGGAGGGACATTCATTAATAGAGCTAGATAGTGTCGAATATTCTAAAATTCATTTAAATATAACTAGCACAGCCACAAGTAATGTGTCCGGTGAAGGTGGATAGTGGATAGGTGTAGAGAACCATTTAGTTTTGTGGAGATTGTTGATTGTTAACCAAAGCTAAACATTAAATTAATTAATATAAACATTAAACTAACATAAAGATTAAATTAATTAATACAAACATAAAACAAATACTATTTAATAAACATGCCCTTTTTTTAACCACCATGAAATGAATAAAATCCAAAGATAATATCTAAATCCCTATTAATAAGTACTCTTAGTATTGCCATGTGAAATAATTTTTTTTTTTAATTACATATTATTTTTGTTATTACTATATGATTAAAATGCTTATATTTAATGTTATTTTTTTAACACACCATGTTATAAATACTCTTAATATCATGTGAAATTATTTATTTAAATTATTTAGGTCCTTAATGTTGTGATCTAAAAACCCCACACCTAATTAATACATTAAACATCACTAATCATATGGTGCAATCATGCAATGTAGTTAGCTATTTAGAAAGAATCCATGTTTTGAAGAGCAACTTAAATTAACTTTAATATTGTAAATTTGGAGTCACATTTCTAATAACATAATCAACGTCCTCTCCATGGGATGATGACAAATATTTGAATTTCCGTGTATCTAAGGACTCAAAAAAAAAATATTAAACTTATGAATACATGTATTAATCCATTGATCGTGACTTATATGTAGATGTCATCATGTTGATGGTAGTCAAGTAAGAAATATTTTGCTAAACTTAATTCTTCAGTTAAACTAACTCAATTCAACACATGTAAGTGCCATGAAAATGCATACAAATATTTCATGAGATAGTGGAAGCTATCATTATGATCGTTGCTTACACTAAAATAAGATAATGAGCCACCTGACTTGATCTACATGCAATGAAGACTTGTCACTATAAAGCATATCCTAAATAATTTACAAAAAAAAAATTGTTCATGATAGCTGCATAGAGCTTTAGATTGACATAGACATATCTCACACTTGCTCTAAATGGCTAGCCAATAAAGGTTTTTTTATATCTTTCAAATTAAATCCATTATAATATAAAAACATACTAAAATCTTACTGAGTACAGAAGAGGAACGAAATTGTGCCCAATATGTTGGGCATTGTCTCGGGAATAGACGGGCTTGGCCACCATTTTCCTTCTATTTTTTCACATGATATTTGAATCAATATACACGAGAGACAGTCATTATTTGAATCATTATACACCGGAGAGCGTCATTTAATTTTGTTTCCTTCTAGACTTGTTTTCATCCAAATTTTTGACACAGTAAGTGATGTATAGAATATCAGGCTGCCAACCATTGATACAAAAATATTCACTAAAAATGTGGAAGTCCCAAAATAACCAAACACATTGAAAAGAAAAATCCTCCATCATTTTACTCAATATTTTGAGCCTGCACAACACCCGACTGTGAAAATACTTAGTATGTATAGGATCCAACCCCTAGCACAGCACCCAACTACGAAAAGTATTGATAGACACAGAGATAGATGGACATAAATTACTCCTGACAGTACATTGTTGACTAGAACATTTTCAGTGCAAAAATTTTCTAGTATCAAAGCATTAGATCACAACCACTTGGAGGACGGCACAACAATCCAAATCAAGGATAGTGGATAGTCAAGTTTCCCTAGTGTCCCATATCAGGACCAATTTTATGCAACATCGACAGAAGTCGACGAATAATCGACAATCGATAAAGTTTAAACTTTGTGCTAAACACTGTCCTTTAAATTTATCCATCAAAATTTTCAAAACTTGTCCCAGAAGCTTTTCTGAAAAATCAAGGATAGAAAAAACTACTATGTTAGTGCTAAGCGCTTTCTTTTAAAGGGCCGGAAAAGATTTCTATTAAAATTTACAAGACATACCCCAAGAACATTTCTGCAAAACTCAAAAATGAAAAATACTCTTGCATTAATTTGTGCTAGATGTCTGCCTTCAATTTCCGAAGGAAATTTCCATCAAAATTTACAGGAATCGCCACAATATAGTTTCTAAATAATCAAGAATGAAAATAATACTGCGTTACTTTGTGCTAATCTCCTGCCTAATTTCAAGCTCCAGAGCCAATTTCCATTAAAATGTACAGGATTTGTTGACTACCATTTCTGAAAACTCAAGAATGTGAAAGAAAAAGACTCCAATAAAATTTGTGCTAAATGCATGTCTTTAAACTTCCATAGTTGATCTCCATCAAGACTTGTCCCAAGATCATTCCTGCTTAATATATAAATGTTTGTGAATTGTTCCTATTTAAAGAGCACCACGTGCATCATAATGACTCTCCACATCCACAAGCATCAGATTGGCTGCAGATTGGCAAAGGAAAGGACGGGATTCACTGGGTGTAGTTAGCACACGACATTCATTGTTTATTAAACCATTAGCTTAAACTATTCCGCCCTTAAACAATTAATTATGCTTAACTAAAATACGACGACCATAGAAACAATCCTCATCGCACAAGTGTCATATGAAACCTTAAATCTAGAAAATCTACTCTTCCTGGTCCATCTCCAAAATATAAGATATAAACGTCTATCGACGTAATTAATTTAATATGTTTGTTTGAATTCCAAGTTCCCATGTCCAACCATTATAGAGAATGCATGATTTCTGAGTTTTAATCACAATGGAGAAGGTGAATTCTTGAAGCAATAAAAGACCATCTTGATTTCCTTCATTTTATTTTAGGTAGGAAAATCAAAGCAGTTTGACTTCTTATATTCAACTTATTATTATTTTGAAAAATATAAATAGTAATAGTGAATTTTTAAATTTGATTATTTGAAGTTTTTTATTTGGCTAAAAAATTATGATGGGACTTAATAGCGCATAGGAATCATTTCTTGTGTTTTTCATAGTAAAAAATTATTTAAAAAAACTAAAGTTTTATAATTTTATGAATTCGTGTATGGAAATATTTATATTTATGTTGTATTTTTTTATGTGAGTAATAATAAATAATAATCTATTAATTTTAAGGTCACAACCAAGCCACATATTAATTTGGTGTATGAAACTTTAACAGACTGTCGAGATGGTCAAACGACGATGGTTTTGTTGAAACAAAATATGAACACAACCAGCACAACAAGCTGAATGGAGTGACACTAACTTCGAGACATGACAATTCCAAAAGGAAAAAACAACAAATATCTAAGACTCGACTCAACCACATGTACTAGAAGAACTCATCTATCACTTGCCAAACTATATGCAAGACATGATGTATTATCTAGATATCAAATCACCACACCCAAGGCACTAATTAGTAGAGAAACCCCTAAATGAGCATCTCAATGATTCTCCTATCATCTAACAGAATAGGTATCGGGATGGCCTCAAAGAAATGATCCCTTAGAAGACATGTATTCAAAAATAATCCAAGTTGTGTATTATTAATGTTACAATTTACTAAATTTTAACACTGCAGATGGATTCGGAGACCCCCCTAAGGGGGTCTACGAATCCATCTGCAGTGTTAAAATTTACACTGCAGATGGATTCGGAGACCCCCCTAAGGGGGTCTCCGAATCCATCTGCAGTGATAAAATTTAGTAAATTGTACAAATTCATTATCAAAATTATAATTTTCCATTGCCGGAATGACACAACTAAAAATGACCGCAAAAATGACCAATTTTTATGTAGTCATTTTTAGTTTAGTTCTTATCTCCTGACCAAATTGGTCATTCATCTTGGTCATTTTTAGTTTAGTTCTTATCCCATGACCAAATTGATCATTTATCTTGGTCATTTTTAGTCAGTTCACTTAAAATTTCTCAATTTTGGTCATTTATACATTGAAAAAGCTATGGTGACCAAATGTTTTGGTCGCTTGGTCACTTATCTCTCATTTTATAGTAGTGAATTGCTGCCCAGATTCTTCTACTTTCTACCTTTTGGGAGCTCTTTCTGTGTCTTCATCTATATCCATGACATCAATAGTTTCCACTCTGTTGGACTCTCCAGAGCCACTTGCAGGGGGTATGACTTCTCCAATTGTTGGATCCAAGCTAGAGGAGCCAAGAAGTGGGGGTATGGTTGTCTACACAAGAAAAGTGGAGTCATCTTGCAGATCCACATCCATCTGCCCTTTGTTGGGATATTGTAACTAGTTGGCGGTCTCTGCCATACCTGCAAGCTCAAAATGTATAAAACCCTTTCTAATGCTTTCCTTCCTTCTGTTTGAGATGATATGGTGGGGGTCATAGTTGATGGATTCCTTTGTTCGGAATCCCATCTCTCTTACCATACCATCAATGGCTAGAATGGCGGCCTTGCTCTTGACAATGAATGGGCCTACAAACCATCGGAATGCAATATCTGAGGCCTTTTTAGGGTCCAAAAAATGTTCATTTTCTACTCTCAGCTTCTACCCGATGAATTCCAGTGTAAATACTCTGGGGGTTAAGAAAGCTAGCAGTTCATAGGGTGAATGAGAAAACCAATAAACTCTGATTGTTTTGTTGTGTTCCGAGAGGAACCTGTCACCTATCTTCTTCTCAGGAGAAGGCTGCAACATCTCCTTCATTTCTGTTAACACTTTGGGCAGTTTTTTTTGAAAGAAAACATAGTAAACCTCAGACATGAGGTTGTTCATGAATTTACTGTAGTCTATGAGCATCTCCTTGGTAAGCATCAACTTAGGCAGCTACAAGTTCTCTTCATTAAAGGACAGGAACATTCTCAACAGATATGACTGGAATATGAAGCTTCTAGTTTTGTGGAAGTCCACTAGCTGAGAATGGATATTCTCAGCTAGCCACTCATTAAATTTAAGGAAGGCACACTAGATGGACTGATTGGGCTCATCAGACTCAAGTGGACATGTGTCGAGGACAAACATCAGGCTCATTAAAGGATCTGTGACATACATGTCTGTATCTAGTCCTAGGAACTAGCTTAACATAGTTATAACACATTTGGATTCTTTAGTAAAGAGATGGATTTCAATTGGGAAAGCATGGCCCTGCAATGGGACACTAGGCTTCAGGTAGGGCTTGTAAAAACTTTGCTTCAATTCAACTGGGGACTGTCTGAAATATTGAATTAGGGATTCTTCCTTGTATGTTTTGGATTTTTGGAAGAACTCATCCGGGATTGACAGGGATTTCCTAATAGTGAGGGGATTGAATGGGAACAAGATATTCGAACTAGATGCATCCATAATTACCCTCTCAGAGGAGGAGTAATTGGTGGTGCACCATTCGAAGAACTTGGGACAGTTGAGGGTTTCGTTGACTACAAATAAATGGAAAAATGACTGGTAAACCTTATGCACATCTATATTCCGCTCCCTAATCAGCTTCAATCTATCCTTTACTGTCTCAATGGTGCCATTTATCAAAACTGTATCATAAACCTCATCATCTTTATCTTCTAATAGTTCGTCTACCTTCTCATGTTCGAAACCTGGGGGCTCTACCTCTCCTAACTCAACCATTTAAATAGTTTTCTAGTGAGACAAGAGGCCTACCTAGATACTGGCAGCTGGTTTGAGCTCCTGGATGAGTTGTCTGCTTCTGTACAGTCATCTATTGTTTTCCAATGCAACTGAATCAAACAATACTCAGATCCCCGTGCATTCCATTTTTATATTATTTATCATTTTCTTATCCATCCTGCACCTTTAGTGACAAAGGGATTCTTTGGGTCGTCCATTGTGCATGATCGATCTGGTATCGTCGATCTCTTTCCCTTTTTAACTCCGCAGTCCCCCGCGGTCTTCATCCTTTCAACTGGCTAGCTCCTCGCACCTTAGATATGCGTAGTCACTATCAACCGTTGATTTGGATCTATTCTGCATCTCAACCGTCCAAAGATGTGACCCCTAACAAGGTTCACAGATTTGGAAAGTGTAAATAACATATGCATGTTAAATCTGTGAACTTCACAACAACCATCGATGCCTTTCCTCGCCAGATCTACACCATCAAACTATGCAGTCCCTACCAAAACTTCGCAGATTTGGAAAATCCATTTCCCTGTGCACTTCATAATTGCGAACAAAATAATGACCACAGATCCTTTTTTCCAACCGTCGATTTAATTTCCAACTTGCTCATTGGCTAGCACCATTCCACCCATGCTTAAACCCTTCCATCTTATTCCACAAGGTCATCTTTCAACCGTCAATCTCCATCTCCGCAAATATACTACGTCCATTTATGCACCCATATAACCTTGAGCGAGTTTTCACATTTTATCTACCTTTTCCATGTTAACGACCTAATACCCCCAATCATTTGCATCGTGAACCTATTTATAAACATACTAAGCTCTTATTTGCAACTTCTAGGTCGTATAACATGAAAAAATGGGACCTTATTCTTTATTTTCATGGATCTAACCCTCTCCAACCTTTCAACTCAAAACTAGTTCTAACAACTGGCTCCAATTGGGGATGCTATCCTCCCTGCGAGGTAGCAAAGAACCCCGTAGACCCAATGCCTAATCCATTGGGTCGCTCTCCAAAATTTAAACCATTGTTTCTGCTTTTCTGCATGTAAAAAACTAAATGAAATAAATGGCTACCCCTCAAGATCTTAGGGCCTTCTCTTCGGGCTTCAAATCTCTTGGTTTACCATCCACACAAATGCAACTATAAGGCAATATATACAAACTATGATACAAAGGTTACTTGTCATCCTTAGGACATGTAGTGCTTCAGAAATATGCCATTTACAAGGCCTCCTGTCAGTTGAGACCCATCTTGATTCTCCAAAATGAAAGAATTTACACCTCTGCATGCTGCAATGATGAATGGACCTGTCCACATATGGTCAAACTTTCCATGCTTATCCTCCCTAGGAGCATCCCATTTTAAGACCAAATCATCAATCTGGAATTGTTCTTCTTTCACCTTCCTATCAAAAGTATTTTTCATTTTCTCCTGATGAATTTGTCTTTTGTCATAGGCTTTGCCTCTCATCTCATTCAATTCTATTATCTGATTTATTCTTCTTTGCATATGATTTGGTTCATCTTCATGCTCCTGCAACAGCTTCATGACTGGCACTCCCAAAGATGTTGGAAAAACAACTTTAGCCCCATATACTAACTAGAATGGTGACATTGCAATTTCCCTTTTTGTGTTAATCCTGTCAGCCCACAGAGCATATCTCAGCTTTGTATGCCAAGCTCTTTTGTTCTCCTCTAAAAACTTCTTAATTATTCTTACCAGGATTTTGTTAGAAGACTCAACAATCCATTCCCTTGTGGATAATAGGAAGTAGAATGGTTCAGGTTTATCTAGTACTTATGGCAGAAACTTATCATTTTCTTAGATTTGAAGGAAGCTGCATTATCTGTCACAATTCTTCTAGGGCACCCAAACCTAGCTAAAATGTTATTCTCTAGGAAGTCCATAATTACAACATCAGTTTCTCTCCTTGTGGGAATGACTTCAATCCATTTTGTGAAATAATCTATTGCTGTCAGAATCCATCTGTGTTGACCTGAGGAATTTGGGTTGATTTCCCCAATGAAGTCTAACCCCCACTGCTGGAAGGTTGCCTCTACTGAAATTGGGTTCAGAGGAAATGAAACCAGTTTCCTCTTACCATCAATGATTTGACACTGGTGACATGTGTTAGTCTCTTTATAAACATAAGAGAACATAGTAGGCCAATAAAAACCATCCCTCAGAATTTTATTCACTGTTACCTTCCATGAGTGGTGCCCTCCACAATCTCCTTTATGAAAATCTTTCATGGTTTGATGTGCTTCATTTTCCAACAAGAAATTCAACAATACACCACCAGGGTCTTTTCAATACAAGTATTGATTCATGATGCAGAACTTTGCAGCCTTTAGCTTTACAGATCTAGCTCTTGTTTTACTCAATCCTGCAAGAGCTTGTAGATTTTGCAGTACATACACAACATAAGTATACCATGGATACATAGAAAACTCTGGCATTACCTGCATCCCTATGCCCTAGGTGGTTTGAATGAATGATCAAGAAGTTGAGCTGTAAAGATTCGCAATTAGCCTCTGTCATCATTTTGGCTAGCCCTTGTCCCTTAATCAACTTGGTAGGCTTGATCTCAAGATCATATTCCAACAATAAAACAATCCATTTTTCCCTCTTCCCATCTGGATCTGGTTGGGTAAGAGTGCTATTTACTGCATTATTGGGAACATGTGCAACAATGTGTGAATGAAGAATGTATACCTTGAAGTCTTTCAAAGATTTCACCAAAGCATAGGCCTGCTTTTCCATGATATCATATTTCAACTCCCCTTCTCTTGATACCTTGTTGAAGAATGCTATAGGCTACTCAACATTTTGGTTATTCTTCTACAATAGGACTCTAGCTATTGTATGCTCAGATGCATAAGAGAACACTAGGAAATCTCTAGTAAAATTTGGACATGCCAAAACTGGAGCTTCAGTGATGGTCCTTTGTTAACACCCAAACAGTGTTCATTAGCTCATTTCCCTATTCACATGACCCATTTGTCCACATTTCCTACCATTTTAGCCTCTAAAACCTTCAAAAGGTCACCAAAACGACCAAAATCCATCTTTTTTTCCTCAAAATATTTTTTTTTCCTCAAAAAATACAAAAAACCCTAAAAAAGGGTCCAAAATTCCCAAAAATCAATTAAAAGGGAATAAAACTCAAAAATATATTCAAAAAACGAAAAAAGATGGAAAAAGAGGAAAACAAACCTAAACCATTTTTACCAATACCATTGGTTTCCTTAAACCATAGTTGTATTCTCCATCACCAAAAAGCTATAAAAAGGTTATAGAGGCTCCTCACTATTGATCCACATTCATCTTATCCTTATGCTGCCAAATTCTTTTTTGAGAGCCCTAGCCTTTTTTTTGAGTTTGAAGATCCCCATTAGGATCTTGGAGAAGAAGAGATCATTGGAGCATTGGAGCACCACACCATTGCAGCTGCTCAAGCTCAACCATCCTCACCCTTTGAGGTAATATATGATTTGTAAAGCTATTTTTTCACAAATAAAAAATAGTTTTACATTGTAGATTCAAGTTTTTACTATTTACTATAGATTTATTTTCTTGCATATCTTAGATCAATATTTTCTTTTACGTTAGTTTTTATTGCTTTAATCGAGACTGCTACTACAAGTTAGTAGGTGCTCATTAGCACATGCTTGGGTGAAAACCCAAGCAACAGTTTTTGGCGACTCCACTGGATTTCGAATCTTTGAATCTTTCTTTAGATCTAGATTTCTTATTAATTTTGTTGTTATTTATATTTATTGTTGTAGATATGGCCTGATACTAAGCCCATAGCTTACTTCCCCATCCATTAGCCCTTTCTGTAGCTCACACAGTCCAAAAATTTAATTTTTGGCTTTCATTTTCGGTGACTTTTTCCATCCCAAAAATCGCAGGTTTTTACACCCATAGCCGCGATCCACATCGCAGGTTTTCCGCCAAAAGCCGCGATTTAAAAAACCCGTTTTCACCCGAAATCACGGGTTTCTTCCTGTTATCCGCGATCCAGATCACGGGTTCCAGACTTGCAGCCGCGATTCCATATCGCGACTTATCGCCCCCCAGTTGCGATCTAGATCACGTGTTTTGCCTAGATCGCAGGTTTTGCCACAGACAACCATGATTTCGTCCTGAACCTAGCGATTTTTCGTCTGAGTTTTCGTCACCCATTTCTGCCCATATTTTCCAGCCATATCCATTGCACTTTGATAGCCTACTGTTTTACTTGCAGCCTTAAAAGATTCATTTTTCTTTTCTGTTATTTGCTTTACTACATTATTTTGAAAAAATTTCAGTTTAGTGAAAGAAAAAATTATTAAGCATTTTTCAGTTAGAAATTTCATATTTTGCAAGTTGAAATCAGAATTTTAATTTTCTAGATATTTCGTCCAAGCGAGGCATCTTATTTTTGGTCCATAACCACACCTACACACACTCTGTCACAATTAATCAAAGTGAGCCTTAAAATCTATTTAACTCAACCAACATTCTAACCCCACTTGGGGAACATCAAAAGAACATTGTAGTTAGGTAAGATTAAGGGGATAGGTATCCAAATAACACCCCTCACTCACTTTCATTTGAGACATAGTGGTTGACATTTAGGGTACCAAAATCCCTTAGTACTTATTGGCATGGTTATACACCAACTTGTCGGAAAGGCCTCTCCCTTAGGAGGGTCGAAGTAGCAAGACTAGTTTCGGAGGCCTTAGTGGACTACCACAATCCATTCAGTCACCGAAGGATACCTACTCGTTGTTCTCGGTGTACTACCCATATGGGAGTACAACGGTGATAGAACAGGAGCTATAGATTCACCTTTCTGGACGTGTCATGAATGGGGTATCATAGTGGCCTTTCTTCTAGGATTGTCTACCCGGTGTCCCTCCTAGTAGGGGGGTATCATTAGCCTTTGGTTCTATGGTTCATGTTGTATGACTTGGATTTCATCACCTTGCAAATGATACGTCTTGTTGAATCATAATACCTTTTTAGTTAGGTGTTTGCATGCTCTATTACCTCCCCTTGGTTAGTGAGTACACCATTTTTATTTTTTAGGAGCCATTTGCTTGTTGGTATTTTGACCACCCTTTTTTATTACTCCACTTACCGTAGCACAGTTGTTACCATAAGTGTTTTGAGTTTGGTTATTGGCCTGAGCGCCATTATTTTTGCACTCCCCCCCTGCACACATGGTTACATTAGGGTTTTCAAGCTTTCCACTCACCACCACCCATTTTTTTTACTAGTCGACTGTCAACATTGAGTCTCCGAGATGTTCTTGGTGCTTCTGGGGTGAACCCCCACAGTACGGTTCACTTGACACCACTCGTCACAGACGAAGAGCATTGTCGCTTGACTCCACACGTCATCGGCATAGAGCCCAGTCATCCGATTCTGTGGCCCCTCATTTCACATCTGACTTTGAGGAAGAATCCAAAAACCCTACATACACAACACCAGCTAGCCCCATGGATGGTATGAATTTTGACCCCTTCTTCACAGGAAATGCTAGTGGAACGTCAACCACCCCCGCCACCACAATGGCCACCATGGTATCCATAGCTACAACAACTACTCTAGGTATGCCCTCAATGCAACCCACAGCTACTTTGGGTATGCCCTCCATGGGACATACCCTAGGCATGCCCTCTATGGGATCTACAACTACCATCCCTACTACTATACCAAATCCAACATTTACCATACCTAATCCCAACCCAACTGTAACCCATGTTACAAGTGGAAGTGCAGGACACTCCCATACCAGCTCCACACCTCTATTTGGGGGTCATATCCCCCTCGCGGCCAATATCCCCTTTAGAGGCAGTGGCCTAATCAATAATGCTACCAATAGCACATATGCCCCACTGACCATGTCAAACTCCTCTTCCAATTTTCCATTTATGGCTAGTCTTAACCTACCAGACCTGGCAAGACTAACAAATGATCCCATTAGACATGATCCTGCTTGGCCTCACATGCCCACTAAACTCCCATCTAACATCCCTAAGTTTGAGGGAAGGGCTTATGAGGACCCACAAAACCACATAATGTCTTTTCATCTATGGTGTTCCTCCAACTCCATAGTTAATGACTCTATTCGACTACGACTATTGCAAAGAAATTTCACTAGCTCGGCAGCCAAATGGTATATCGAGCAACCTCATGGGACACACCCTACATTTACATCCCTTGCCTCAACTTTCCTACAGTTCTTTCAACTACCCATTTGCTATGATGCGGGAGTGGAAATCCTACTGTCTTGTAGACAGAACATGGCTACCCATATCACAGATCAAATCCATGAGTGGCGTAAGCACTGTAGTCTATGCAAGATCAAGCCAGATGATCGTATTTTCCTGGATTGGTTCCTAAAATATCTCCTCCCAGCCATATCCAAGGATGTGGCTTCTGAAAGACCCCAGTCGGAAGAAGAAGCCATTTTAAAATCCCAGGAGTTCGATTTAATCTACGCTCAGTCAGGCTACCTATACACAATTTTACTTGATGCCCCCTGAGGAGATCCATCCCAGAATGGCACGTTGGGGGAACCCCATGCCACCGATGGTATCATTGGTCATGTTGTATCACACAACCAACCCTTTTCAATTATGACTAATAAGACTATCCTCAACCTTTCGCGGACCACATATCAATCTGGATCCACAAACCCATATGCCCCCATGGCACACTCTAATCACACTCATGGACCCTCATGTCCACCACAGTGTTACGAAAACACACTATCAACTTACACACCCCCTGCGTATTATCACCAATAGGCCACTCATGCTCCTGTTCACTCACAATCCCAATCGACTTATTACCCTCCGCAAGCAGCACCTGCTGCCCCAACACTTTCAATAGCTCAAAATTTCCAACAACCACTTGGACTACCTTTGAACCCTCCTGCTTACTAACCACCGCAATCTACTCTAGCACCTGCGCGAACTCAAAATGCGCCTACTACACAAGGGCAAGTATATGCACAGCAAAACCAACCCTAAAACCAAAACAACCAATGTAATCAAGGAGGTCAACAGAACCGCAAAAGAGGACGCAACCGGGGGAACAATCAACCTCAAAACCAAGGCAGTCAACCACCTAATCCTCTGAATAATAATAACACTGCTCCCGCCAACCAAAACCCTGATCGTCCACCGAAACAGGGAAAAAATCCTAAATTAAGAACAAACCAATGTTCCTTTTGTTCGGTATATAGCCACTACACACATAATTGCCCCCATTTGGAGAAATCACATCAACTTTGAATCGATGATGCCCAATGCCAAGGGCACACTGCACAGCCAGTGCCACCTCCTCAACTGCAACCCATGATATTGCAGAATCCTTTACCCAACCAAGGAGTAGTAAACACCTGTCCAATGGATCCCCCATAAGGATCCGCTGCACCACAACAGCAAATCACCTATGCTACAATTGATTACTAGCATCCGAATTCAGGTACTCACCATCTATTAATGATGTCATCAAATGATATCAATCTCCAAACACATCGAAACCAATACGGCTGAACCTCTGAAACCACTCCTACTGATCCAGCCACAAACACTCTTCCAGCTGATCAACCATTATGCATACCTACTATGCCATTGGATGGGGGCCCTAAATCCCCTCGCTTTCCCCTACGACGGATAAACAATAACCCCAACGCTCATGCCGCTGCAAATTATAGCATCGTAGAAGACATAGCCCAGTCCCCCACTGCTATGTCTGCCCTGGAAGTCCTAAAAAACTATCTTCACAGAGGAAATTATTGTTATCTGCCATTGGTGCAATAGACCCTAATGATTCACGAATGATGGCATTTGATTTGTACCTAGCCGAACCACATATTCCTTCGACACTAGATTTTCAAGTTTCTGTGTCCATTCAAGACCTTGTCATTCATCGATGCATCATTCATGAAGGTGCCTTAACCTGTGTGATGTCAACATTTGTTTGGCGGAAGCTCAGATCTCCCACATTTCAACCATCCATCACCTCCTTACGAGCTTACGATGGTTGTTCAGCGCAACCACAAGGCCTTTTGACTAATGTACCTGTCCAATTAGGTGGCAAAATGGTTCTCATAGACATAGAGGTCATCAATTCCCAGCTTGATTACAACCTCTTAGTAGGATGGAGTTACATGTATGCAATGAAAGTTGTTGCTTCATCCGTCGTCTACCTCATGATGTTTCCCCATGAGGGACGTGTAGTCAAAATTGATCAACTGACATATTATGATCCTAATGCCCCTGCTGCACTTGAAAATTTTCTACCCATGATTGAACAACCCGTTCAGAGTGCACCCACATCGTTCATCTCCACAGTCGGACCCGGGATATACTTAGATACTCCCATGACTTCCACGTTCCAATCCATTCAACCCCCTCTACGGATAACTGAAATATCTAATTTGTGCACCCTCTCGTAGGAACCTAACCAACAACCCCCTTTACTACCACAACCACCCTCAGTGCCCAATCATGTAGGTGCTACACCCATCCACACTATCTTGTTCCTATTTACTCCTTCAGGAGTAGTCAGCACCCCAATAATGGCTACGCTCAACCTTCCAGGGTTAACATTAGGAGTACCTGTGTGGTACCTTCCTGCCCCAACTCCTCCCCCGACACCAAATGTCATTTTACAACCGGTGCAACCCATCAATACCTCTAACCGTCCACCCCCCACTGTAGCAAACATCCAAAACCGACCACCTCCAACAGTGGCCACTGCATCAACATCTAGCAATGCTCCCCTGCAACTCCGCTACAGTGGGGGCAGAGGCCCACCAACCTACATCGCTGGACCCACAACCCGCACCGCCCCATCGACACCAAAGCTGGTGAAGAATCCCCCAACAATTCATGCTACCCCCAAGTGCTCTTTGTGTGACGACATAGGCCATGCTACCCATCAATGTCCACAATTACCAGCACTTCAAGAACACATGCAAATGTTCGATGATGACACTAACATCCCAGTTGTAAAACTTGAAATGCCCCCTCAACCTTGTGATAAATTGTTGCGTACCAATCACCCTTGTGCGATATGTGGCATTTATGGCCATTACTCACATCACTGCCTTGATCTCCCATATTATAAAGTAGCTCTATATGAATTGAATAATGCCGACCTAGAGATATCTCCTCCTCTCATTGAGGAAATATATCCCCCAATGTCTTCCTCTTCGGAAGATATTAATACCATTTATATGATCTCATCCACCAATGCACCCCAGTCAACTGATTTGACAACACAATGCTTCCGCAATGAGGAGGAAATACTTGAAGCACTTACTACACTAGACTACTCGTGGGATGATATGCACCATCGATCATACTTCATCCCTGAAGCATCTACCTCTTCCACGGCAAATCAATTCTCTGTTGAATCCAAAGATTTCCTTCCTACTAGGGTTGAATGGTTCAAGGATCAAATCCCAGCCCATGATGCCTATGAGGAAGGCAATATGGCCAACGTTTCACCCATTATTAAAGTTGATATCTCTACTAAGCCCAGAATACCTGAACTCATTTCCCTAGGCGCATCTTGTATAGAGGATGAGGTACAAGCTTACAAGGAACTCTTTCAAGAGTTCTGCGACGTATTCGTGTGGTCCTACATCGAGATGTCGGGTCTTGATCCCACTATTGTAGAACACCATATTGACATTTGGCCCAACATACCACCTGTTCGCCAAAAACAACTACCCATCCATCCATCTAAGATTCTTGCCATAAAAGCAGAAATTGAGAAGCTTCGCACAGTAGGGTTCATTTACCCCATAGCCTACACCACCTGGGTTTCTAACCCAGTACTAGTTAAGAAAAATCAAGGCACTATCCATGTCTGTATTGACTTCAGCGACCTAAACCTCGCTTGCCCCAAAGACAACTTTCCAACACCATTTATCGACCAACTTATCGATGCGTGTGCGTGGCATGAGATACTATCTTTTATGGATGGTTTCTCCAGGTATAACCAAATTCACATTCACAAAGAAGATCAGTACAAAACTGCCTTCACCACCCCATGGGACACTTTTTCTTACCACGTCATGCCCTTTGGTCTTAAAAATGTTGGAGCCACTTTTCAGCGAGCCATGACATATTGTTTCCATGACTTGGTCAACATTATCCTTGTCTACCTTGATGACCTCACGGCCCGATCGAAAAATGATTCGATCATCTTAATGACCTCCGGCAAGTATTCATACATTGTTGCAAATACCAAATCTAATTGAACCCCCTCAATTGTGTATTTTGCATTCCAGCAGGCCGGTTGTTAGGTTTCATCATCTCACAGAAAGGTATCATAGTTGATCTATTAAAGGTCCAAGCCATCTTAGACCTCCCATCACCTCGTACGCTTTGGCAATTACAGAGCCTTCGGGGAAAATCAAATTTCCTTCGTTGTTTTATCTTGATTATGCCACAATGGTCCATAGTTTCCTTCATTTTCTTCATACCCATATCCGTTTTGTATGGGATGACCAAGTGTAAGGAGCCTTCGATGACTTGAAGAAAGATCTCACCAATGCCCCCTTCATCTCCACTCTGTATTTCTCTAAAGATTTCAGTCTTTACGCTTCGGCATCCGACTATGCCGTTTCAGGAGTCCTCATTCAGGAAGACTCTGCTCGTCAAGAGCACGTCATTTATAATGTAAGCCAAACCTTATCTGGCCCACTTCTACGATACCCATATGAAGAGAAACTTACCCTCGCCATCATCTTTTCAGTACAGAAGTTGCGACATTACATCCTTATAACCCATACTACAGTAGTTGCAAATTCCAACCCAATGGTCTATCTCTTGAATTGCTGCCTTCTGCAAGGCTGTGTCTCTAAATGGGTGATTATCCTACAAGAATATGACCTGACTTTCAAAACCCCTAAGAGCACCAAATCCTTAGCACTTACTCAACTCATTACAGACCTACCATCCCTATCACCATCACCATCATTCAATACTAATCTAACTAACAACCATTTGTTCATCATCTCGTCAGATGACCCTTGGTATGGCGACATTTTGGTTTACCTTAATACATAAAAATTTCGACCCAATGTCGACCGGGACAAACGTCGTCGCATTTTCCACCATGCTTCATGTTATCTCCTCTTAGACGATGTCCTTTATCAACGTTGTGTCGACACCATTTTACGACGTTTCCTTTCTCGAGAGGAAACAGAACAAGTCCTTAGTGACTATCACAGCGGTGCCTGCGGCGACCATTTCTCTGGAATGGCCACTTCCCAAAAGGTGATCCGCACAGGGTATTTTTGGCCTTCACTATTTATCGATTGCATCACAACAGTCAAACATTGCCAAAATTTCTAGCTCTTTTCCCCCAAGGCAAGGACCCCCCCTCGCCCCCCTTCATCCAGTCGTCACCGTTGGCCCCTTTTACAAATGGGCCATCGACAACATGGAGTGTAATCCTACATTAGCTAGCAACCATAAATACATCATTGTGGCCGTCAATTACTTTACCAAATGGGAAAAATCCATGCCTACTTTTAACTGCAAATCCGACACTACAACCTGCTTCTTCTTCAACCATGTTATTACTCATTTTGGAATACCAAAGCAACTAGTCTTAGACCACGATTCTCACTTTGAGGACTCTATTTGGCGAGAATTGTCAACCCTCCTCAAGTTTGAACATCATTTCTCTTCTGCCTACTAACCCCCAAGGGAACGGCCAAGTCAAAGCTATTAACAAAATTTTGAAGACCATCCTCCAGGGCACTATCGACCGACATAAGTCCAATTGGCATCACATGCTTTTCCCCGCACTGTGGGCTTACCGCACGTCCACTAAAACCGCCACCGGTTTCACCCCTTTCAATTTGGTTCACGGCATGGATTCTATCCTCCTCATTGAGTGTTAGATCCCGACATTGCATATCGCTATCGAACTCCTCTTGGATACTTCACCAATTGAACAACGCTTACTTGTTTTGGAGCAAGCCGACGAAGATCGCCGTGCATCCCTCCAAACAATTGAAGCCGCAAAGAACCGATCCAAATTCAGTTACGATAAACATGTTCACCCATGAGCATTTAGTGAAGGAGATCTTGTACTCGTTTACGATCAAGCCCATGACAAAAAGGGAAAAGGAAAATTTGAATCCATGTGGCAAGGCCCATACATCATGCACACTTGCGTTGGACATGGAGCATACATTCTAACTGAATCAGAGGGTAACCCCCTACGCAACCCTCGTAATGGGTTGTACCTCAAACGATTTTATCCATAAAAATATTTTGGACACCATAATCGATATTGTACAGTTTTAATTTGTTTTTTCACCGTAAACTTTCAAAACCTTACATTTTCATTTTTTCCTGCATGACCACAGATGGATCCTATTCCACTTTATTATGTTGGCTTCGTTGACGGTGCAATTTGTTGGTCTCCAAATCTCATCTCTGCAGCTTGGGTACTCTATTCCCCCTCACACGAGTTGATCAACCTCGACGGAGTGTGTATAGGCGCTGCTACCAATAACTAGGATGAATACGATGCTGTGACCGGTCTCCTAACTGCTACCATGCAGATGGGCATAAGTCACCTTCACGTCTTCCTCGACTCCAAGCTTCTTGTTTCCCAAGTCAACAATTGTTACTAGGTATGTGACCCTTGTCACTTTAGAAAATACCTGCGCACTAAACAAATGATTAGACACTTTGAATCCATTTCATTCACTCATGTCCCAAGAAATCTTAACAGTGTAGAAGACCAAATGGCTAACAACATTCTAGATTGGCACATCAACCAAATCATGTAGGACATCAAAACATGCATCACATAGGCATAAAAAAATCCAATAAACGAACAAAAGAAACCATCATAGTATTGCATCAACGTGCATAAAATGTGCCTCCACGGGAATCCAAAAAACATAGTATTGCATCCACGTGCATAGAACATGCCTCCACGGGCATACAAGACACAAACAATTGCATCCACATGCAACAAAACATAAAAGCAATGACATATGTGAATCCACGTGCATACACGACTGTATAATAAAAACTGCATCCATGTGCATAAATATATATATATCATCATATAATCATCATGTCAAGAGTGCCCTTAGCACCCAAATATACAAAAAGTACATCAGCCATACATAATACATATCCACAAAAATGTCCCCATATGCTCATCAACATTTGGGGCAAGTAAAAGACATCCTAATCCTCGTCATCACGGACCGCCAACTCCTTTGGATCATACTGGTCCCTAGCCCTCCTCTCCGCTACCAACACAACTATCCGTCGCAAAATCGATCTCCACTCACGCAGAGCATCGAAACATTGGTCTAACACATGATGGTCCAAATATTTCCAACCCTCATCTGGCACACCATCCAACAGCTCATCAATGGTCTCACGTATTCCCTCTACATCATCGTCTCGACGGCGTAAAACTCCTCGCACTGGTGGTGGAGTTAATTGGGATGCCACCACCACATGACCTCTACAAACCGGATGCCCTGGTGGAGGCCTCAGACCCACATCTGCAAACACCAAACACTCGAAGATGTCAGTATCATGAAAACACCTCTAGCTATCATCATAACAAAACATAGAAAAATGATGTACTAAAAGAGAAAAACAAAAACAAAGAGTACCATCTGTCCCCCAGGCCTATCCCTGAGCTCAAGGCATCTCAATATCCCCCTGGAAATCCATATCCCGGTACGGATAGTCATCGAATAGAACTGGCATCTGCTCCCACTGCTCATACATCTTTGTCATGAAGAACTGTCGAACTGCACCGCCACCACTCCGACACATCATCTCTCCCCACTGCACCATCCATGACTTACTGATCAAACCATGTCAGACCGACACATGAGGCCAAAATGTAGGAACCCTCTCAAAAAAGAAGCAACACAGGAATGAAGCATAACTAAACTCTCCCCCCTGCAGCCTCACCTTGCCCAGCTCACGCCGAACACAAGCAAGGAACATCTTCCCCTAGGCAAAGTAGGTCCCAGTCATAGCTCGATGAACCAATAACATCCGCCCTCCTGACAATCGGTGGGGCACCTAGGCTCCAAGTACCCATAGCACACAAGCCGCGACGGCCCGCATGGCCGGCTCCCACAAATCAGAAACTAATAGTGCACTAGCATGCACATGAGACCCCTGATGGAAAAATATCTGAAGGAGATCCTCGATATCAACATCAACCGGTATCCCGGGCTGAGTATCTCCTATCTCACCTGAGCAAGAAGCCCAGTCAGAAAATATACATCCGTCAAGGTGAGATCCAATCTCTCACCTTGAACCATAAACGCCTGGATATCCGAGTCCCAAAACCCAATCAACTTGTTCAGCAACAAATTTGTTGAACACATAAGGGGAATTTGAGCGAACTTTAGTAGACCACCCAAAGCCAAAGCAGCCTGAGCATGATGGTCCTCCTGTATGATCTGCATCAGAGAGTCTGGAATCTCCCTCTCCCTCCATGATGCCCTCGGTAGCCTGAGCATCCTGCCAAGTAAACATGAAATTTTAAATTAGAAACATGCCAAAAGTTTCCCCTAGCAAACGATCTAGATCGCGGCTGTGGGGCTCACAGCCATGATCTAGATCATGACTGTGGAAGCCATAGCCATAATCCACATCAAGGTTTTGGATCCCACAGTCGCGATCCACATCGTGGCTATGGAGACTACAGTCGCGATACTCATCGCGGCTGTAGAAACCACAGACGCCATCCACATCATGACTATGAAGCCCACATTCGCGTTATGGATCATGACTATCGATACCACACCCGCGATCCACATCACGGCTGTGATGGCCAAAGTCGCGATCTAGATTGCGCAAATGAGCTCAAGAGCCGCAATAAACCACATTGGTCACCCAACGGGACCCATGTGCCACCCCGGATGCCGAGACTCCCCCCTAAAGTAAATAAAGTTGAAGATTAGGGCTAATAGGCTTACCTGGAACTTACGAAATGAAAGTTCGACGGTCAGTTCTCCCGCAAAAGATGAATTTGATCTCGCCAACTCAAATATCCTATCAAACTCAATGGTGAAAATGACATGTATCACTATCGGTCCACTTGCTATATATAGAGATTTGACCCATTTTTTAATCATCCATTCCGGAGCCATACGACGTCCGTTTTCAAAACTGTTGATACCATTGGATTCAACATAGCGAGAACGTCATGGTAGTCTAGTTAGTTTCCCGATTTCACCGGTCCCGTTTTCGGGCTTTTTTTGCACACACCCTCGTCACCTCGATTTGCATGCCACATCAACCATTGTCCATTTTTGACAAATTTTATGTCGTTGGATTCAGTGTTTCGTGCTTGTGATGATGCTTGAGACCATTTCTCTCTCTCACCACTATATTTTTCAGGCATCTTTCACATACCCGTCGTTGCCTCGATTTACGTGCCACATAGGATGTTGTCCATTTTTTATGTTCTTTATATCGCCGGATTCAGTTTTCCACGCTCGTGATGATGCTTGAGATCATTTCTCACTCTCACCACCATATTTGTTGGGCATTTTTTCCATGCCTGTCATCTCTTCGGTTTACGTGCCACATCGACTAGTCTCCATTTTTGACAAGTTTTATATTGCCGGATTCAGATTTCCACGCTCATGATGATGCTTGAGATCATTTTTTGTCGTCACCAGAAACCCTTTTTGACATTGTGTCCTCACACCTTATCGCCTCGATTTGCATGCCACATCGGCAACTATCGAATTTTACAAATTTTCTGCATCGCATCTTATACATGAGCCCTACACTCCATCCATACTGCAATTATGGCGTTGTTTTTCTATCATTCATCAACCTGCAAGGAGGCTCCATCAATGTTACCCCTATCACTATTCTTGGTCCCCATACTTATCCCTTGATTGAACACTTCCTCCTTGCTTCACCATTACTTTTGTTCGGTATAATTTTATCCATTTTTCAGACCAAGCAATTCCTTTATGAAAAAGGCACTTAGGGAGTTTCTGTTAAGCTCTTTTATGACTCCTAAAACAATGAAAATATCGCCGAGCAATCTTGCTTCCTTGCATGCTCGTTAAACGTATCTGAAAGGGCGTCTACCTGGTATAAGTTTACCCATTTTCCTGAACTTGTAGACTAATTACGAAAAAGGAATACTCTAGTCACATCGGCTAGAAGAGTTCTTCATTGCATTATTTTATGCTTTTTCGGGCATAATTTGGAGACTAACACACGAAAAAGAAACCCCATGGAGTCTTCTTATCGCTTTCAGACTCTCTAAAAATGAAAGCAACTATGAGCATGAACTGTCATGGGCTCATACAAATCCACACGATAGTACCATTTTTTAGCACACTTTTATACCTTCTTTGAGCTCCTTAAAACATGAAGAAGGCACCAGTGGTGCCCCTCGGTGCCATAAGCATATATAATCACACCATTATGGTAGCTTTCCCAAATTTGGTCGCCTTTGTTCAGAGTATTCTGCGATATGCCACCTTGAGAGTTTCCTGATGCCATACATCTGGTTTCCCTATTCAGCCTATCCCATTGCAGTACATACCTCTGATCCCTTAAGCTATGATCCCCATACCTAAATTCAGTTTCATATGATGCCAGATCATCCATGTCATCATGCTCTGAACAAAGGAAGTTTGAGTCCCCCCACTCTATGACCCCATTTATTCCCCATCCACACAGAATGTCAATCCCACCATCAGTACTATCACCTCTTGGTTCTACACCTTGCACTCCTATTAAGGAAACATCATTGCCTTGATAGTTGCAGGTCTCCCTCTGTCGACGCTAACTAATCTATTCCAGAGGATATACCTATAGGTCCCTATGCCTTGAACTCATCACCATTACTGGTGAGTGCCTACGGATAATTTTGAAAGGAATCCTTACTAACTCTCCAAATGATTGTTTCTCACATGCTCGACGACAACACCTTGATCTCATCATTGAGATTCATACAGGGTATCGGTCCTTTCAGTTATTAGTCAAAGACCTCAGATGTCACCTAACTCTAGCACATTTGTGAGTCTACTTGAGGAAACAACCAGTTACATGTTCCTATGGATATCTGGGTTGCGCTTGGCGACAGTATTCATAAGTACCCCAGTGTTATACTCCCTCGAGTATATAGTTCCATATACTCTTTAGAAGTTGACTCACAGTTATTGAGTCCCTGCAGTTGTTGGACACCTTCAGATTCAGTAGTTCATCAACCCTTCTGACACCTCATTCAGAATGGTTGTGGCTCTTTTCTAGTGTATCATTTCTTTAGATCAATCATGGTATGACCATGAGTATGTCCCAGCATTGTGTCCCCTCTGGACCATTATGATGTACACAGCAGGTTTATATGTATTATTCAGGTCCCCTTTTTGGGCCTCATTGTTATTTATATGTCTTGATACGAGCATGGGTATGCCCGCCTCGTCCATTATCAGAGATTATTCCTCACTTATTTTTGAGGACATGTATTTTTAGTTTGTGCAGTTTGCATAGGCCCATTATTTTTAGTCTCCAATCAGCCTCTTCTCTCCTCCAAACCCCAGGAAAAAGACAAAGAAACTATGATGTCTATTGGCCATATGATGAGCTCCTGCCCTCACACATCAGGGGGCAATCTGTTAACACCCAAAAAGTGCTCATTAGCTCATTTCCCTTTTCACATGACCCATTTGTCCACTTTTCCTACCATTTTATCCTCTAAAACATTCAAAAGGTCACTAAAAAGACCAAAGTCAATATTTTTTCTCAACATATTTATTTTTCCTCATAAAATACAAAAATCCCTAAAAAATGGTCCAAAATTCCCAAAAATCAATTAAAAGGGAATAAAACTCAAAAGTATATTCAAAAAAGGAAAAAAGAGGAAAAATAAACCTAAACCATTTTTTACCAATACCATTGGTTTCCTTAAACCATAGTTGTATTCTCCATCACCAAAAAGCTATAAAAAGGTGATAGAGGCTCCTCACTATTGATCTACATTCATCTTATCCTTATGCTACCAAATTCTTTCTTGAGATCCCTAGCCTCCTTTTTGAGTTTGAAGATCCCCATTAGCATCTTGGAGAAGAAGAGATCATTGGAGCATTGGAGCACCTCACCATTGCAGCTACTCAAGCTCAACCATCCTTACTCTTTGAGGTAATATATGATTTGTAAAGCTATTTTTTCACAAATAAAAATTTGTTTTACATTGTAGATTCAAGTTTTTACTATTTACTGTAGATTTATTTTCTTGCATATCTTAGATCCATATTTGTTTTTACATTAGTTTTTATTTTTTTAATCGATACTGCTACTACAAGTTAGTAGGTGCTCATTAGCACATGCTTGGGTGAAAACCCAACACCCTTTTAATAACCCTGAATGATTCTCTAGCATCTTCTGTCCATTTTATTTGATTCTCTTTTTTCAGCATATTAGTAATATTTCTCAATATCTCTGCAAAGTTGGGGATGAATCTCCTCAGGAAACCTACCTGTCCAATAAAGAACTGCACCTCCTTCTTGCTCCTAGGCTCTTCCACCTTTAAAATTGCCTTGACTCTGTCTGGATCGATCTTAATACCCTCCTTTGAAATGATATGCCCTAGCAATTTAGCTTCTTTTAGTGCAAAGTTATATTTTTTGGGGTTTAGTGAAATACCATACTTCCTGCACTTCAAAAAGACCATCTCCAAGTGCTTGATATGTTCCCTGTCAGATCTGGAATACACAGTGATATAATCCATGTAAACCACTACAAATTTGTCCTTTTCTTCTGCAAAAGCAATGTCCATGGCACACTGAAATGTAGCTCCTGCATTCATTATCCCAAAGGGAATTTTGGAATACATGAATGTACCCCAGGGTGTAGTAAAAACAATATTTTCTTGGTCTTCTGGGAGCACTTTGATCTGGTTATAGCCTGAGAAACCATCCATAGCTGAAATCCTTTCAGACCCTACCACCCTTTGTAGGATGTGCTCCATCTTAGGTAGTGGGTAATTGTCCTTCAATGAAACCATGTTGAGGTTTCTGAAATCAATACAGAGCCTAATCTCACCATTTTTCTTTCTGACAGGAACCAGGTTAGCCAGCCATTTTGAAAACTTCAAAGTTACAATAATCTTAGCATTGAACAACTTCTTGATCTCTTTTTCTATCACATGTAACAACTTGCGGTTTACTCTCCTTAACTTCTGTCTGAAAGGCCTTTCTCCAGGATTTATTGGAATGGCATGCTGTATGATAGAGGTATCATACTCTTTCAGGTATTCATAGCTCTAGGCAAATACATCTATGTATTTCTTCATCAAATTGATGTATTCTTCTTTCTCTTTGATAGGTAATTTATTGGACAGCTTTACGATTCGTGGTGCTTCTTCAGTACTGTTGTAGGCACAACAGATCCCATGTTTTCAATTAAACATGGGAGCCCCTAATTTTTATATGCAATGGTAATGATCAAATTCCTTAGAAATTTTGGGGTTTTTCATCCTACTTATCATGCTTTGATGTCCTTGACATGGTTTGATTTAGTTAACAATTTTCTTTGTTGAAAATTTATGCATTTTTGTGTGTGTTTTTTTTTGTGAGTTGCGGAAAGAACTAATTTTTCCCAAAAGTGTGTCTTTCCCGCAACCCACAATGCTGATTGCGGAAACATTTTTCAATAATCATGCTTGTTTGCACTCGCAACCCGCAATGCGGATTGCGGGAACACCTTTAAATTAGTTTTACGCTTTGCAATCCCACAACCCGTAACCCGCAAATTATGGATTGCGGATTGCAGAACATTTTGGTCACTTGTTGAGTTTGTTCTCTCTGCAACCCGCAACCCGTAATGTGGATCGCGGATTGCGGAAAGTTTGATTTATTTTATTTTAAATGTTGCGATCCCACATCCCACAACCCGTAATTGCGGATTAAAGATGAATGTACATATTTACAAGAATAAAACTTCTGCAACTCTGCTTCCACATGTTTTATCTTAACTGTTGATTTGTTTTGATCCTGCAGATGAGATTACACTGCGTGATTTGAATAATTATTTGTATTGTTTCCATTCTTATAGATTTCTTGCTTGTGTTTTATTTTTTGACCCATTTGAGTTGGTTCTATGATCCTAGTGGTTGACCTACCATGTTGTCTTTCACATTCCCCACCTAGATTTGATCTTCACTGCATAAACTGATAATTCAAGATGATGGCTGGTTGTTACCTTCATTTTGGGATTTTGATGGATCTTATGGTTTCTTCTCTCACGGTTTTGGATATTGCATTAGTTTGATATTTGATCTTGATAGAGTTTTATTTTACTTTTGCAAGCCTAGAATCATAATGTAAATATTGTAAATAATCTTATTCTTTGGGTTTGTTTGCTTATATTAGTTTAATATTTTTAATGTTTAGTTTAAGCTTGTTTGAAATCTTTTAAATATTCATGGTCGTGCTTTGACTTTCATTAAATTAATATGTGTATTTCATTAAATCCATATATTAAATTTATACACAATTTGATGTTATGAAAATTAAAAGAACACATGTTTTAGTTTGTTTGAGTTCTAATTTCCCTAATTTCTATGAGATTTGGTTTTATGATTATTTGGAAATTAGTGGGATTAAAATTCAACATTCACGAATGTGAAATTAGTATTGATCATCGATAAGTATTTTATTTTCAATAGGCTAATTTGATTTTAAAAATATAACTTCTATTTTTCCATTTTGCAATTTAAAAGAATTTCCATTTATTATTGTGTAAAATGAAACATTATTATTATTTTCTTGGTTTTCTATTCTTGGAAAATGGTTATGTTAGAATGTTAAATTTTGAGCATTAATTCACAATACTCTTGGATCTTTACTGAGAGAATAACATATACAGTATATCAATGCATAACAACCACAATAAGCGTGACACGCATCACAAGAATCAAAAGCATTAGAGACAAGAGACACAGAGTTTCCGTGGGGAAAACCGTAAGGTGAAAAACCCCACAACTTCCTCAGAGATAGAGAGAGCAATGGCTCAACCAAAGTACAACCAAAATACACTTGAGATAGTCTCCTAGAGCAGATGATCCTCCTCCTCACTAGTGCGCCACTTTCTGAGTGAGAGAAGTGTGTCTTTCCGAATGATACAAATAGAGATCTCCCGATCTCTATTTATACTTAACCTGTTTGCCCAGTTACACTATGGGGCCGACTTGTCTATCTAGATACATCCACAATATAATATATATTTCAGGGCCGACCCCACACATGGTGGTTGTCACGTCCCCTCCCATCCTACCAGCTAGATGGAGAGGATCGTGAGGTTAAACTGGGCATCTAGCCCCCCATATCCATTCATTAAACAAGCATTCAAATTCAAATGATTAAGAATATATATACATACACAAATGCATAACAGATGTGATATTAAACTGGGCGTCTAGCCCTATGAAACATTTAATCATAAGCATGAACATAATATAACAGAGATAGATGGAACTGTATGGTTTTAAGAAAATCACAGCGGAATATTAAGAATTTCACATCCATCATACATTTAAGATGTTCATCAAATAAGTAATTGCAATTTAACACAAGAGAATACTTATCTTATACAAAAGTAGTCGCATGCAACTGGCTATGCAACTGCAATGTTCCACCCAACCGTAGGCCAGTGTGCTCCTCAATCTCTCAGCACCACTGCCACCCCCGAGCTGGGCATGATCTCTACAAGGAACCAGGGAACAGCAAACTCACACATAGCCAAGCATACACCAAGATGAGCCAAGCCAATCTGCAATTGGGTTTATCAGGATGCTAGGAGATGGAAAGGAAGAGTTGCTAAGATAGTGGGCTCTAGCACAGAGCTAGGGATAACCTTGCAAGATCTATCTAGCTTGGCACCCACAATACCTACACACCCAGCACAAGGAAGTATTCTTTTCACTGTTGTTCAGTCCCTCAAGCCATACCTTCCCTATCTAGTGCTCTCAGGGTATGCATAGAAGAGTAACCAAAGCCCTCTTGATCTTCTTGAGAGGTTGCCTCCCCCACTAGGTTTATCAAGCCACTTCTATCCACTACCACTCCAAACTTCAATTCACAGGTTCAAACCAAAAACGAGGATGCACATAACAGCAGAACCCCACTTGCTGGGCATGAGAAAAACGTTTTCCACAGTGGGATGCATGAGATGGGGTTTCAACTAACCCAGAAAAACGTGGGAACCCACAAAAACGAAATGGGAAGGTGGTGAACAACCCAGGAAGCCAAATCCGTTTTTAGTAAAACGTCCAGGGTCAATTCGGGGAAAAAACGACCTCCCTCCTAGTCCCCAATTCGTGGCATTCCTCTCCCAACTATTATACCAGGCAAAAACGACTCCCAGGCATGGAAAAATGCAGTATTTAGATGAGGAACGTAAATGGAAAGACCCAGCTAACTCCAACTGCGTGAATGAATGAAGACTGCCCATTCCCCATGGCTTTGGGCACCATTTCGTGGGTGGTTTCTTGCCCCACAAGCAAAAACACGATTTTCCAAGTTAATGGCTTGCCCATGCACGAAAATGGCTTGCCCATACTCTTTCATTCCCAAGGCATTAACTGCCTTAACCAATTTCTTGGAAAAATTAAATGATTGGGTACATGAGACAAAATGGGTAGTTGGTGGTTTATGGGTTTCCCCATTGACACATGGATTAACACCATTGGCTCAAGGGTTTGGATAATTTCCCTCCCTATTCCTTGTAGAACCATGCCCCATCTCTTTTGTTGCATTGCATAGCTAGTTGTGGGTATTTTTCATTAAAATTCGTATTTACATGATGTCTTATATACATTGTGCCCATCTCGCACAAGAACCATAGGCATCTATTTTAATTGTCGATATATAAACGCTAAATCAATGGTGGGGCCTTGGCCTTGAGCTCCTCACCATGATTAAATTACAATATTTACATCATTTACAAAGGGGGTCAAAATGGGGACGTGACAGTGGTCTAATAACCCATCGGCAAGTACACACACTTGCGACACTTGTCAATCCACATGATGACACTTCCTTATAGAGGAATAACACATCTATTATAAGGGTACAATAAATATATATGAAATACATTCCGAAGTTACATATACATCAACACTCCCTCTTAACTAGGAAGGTATTTCTCGGCACAGTTCTGCTAGACAAGTCTTCTTCTCGGGATCATCGTCATCATCATCATCACTGCTGCTGCTATCTCAACCAATCTCTGATTCTACTCGTCATAGGAAGTTCTACAGAGCCATTCCTTTTTCATACTGGATGTAGGCCCACCACCTGCAGGTCTTCATCATCTGTGTGAACGGTCTGATAGAGGTGGCCTCTCAGGACTAATTTTATGTGCGGATGCAATACCGAAAAGAGTATCCCAGGAACATTTATGTGCCTAAGCATGACCGGAAAGATCTCCTAGGACTGATTACATGCATCTCCTCCACAATACCTTTAAAGAGCATCCCAGGAACATTTATGTGCTGTAGCACGACCGGCAAGATCTCTAAAGAGCATCCCAGGACTTATTATGAGCATACAGCTCAACCTCTCGGATCTCCAGGACTGATTACATGTGGATAGACAAAACCTTTAAAGAGCATCCCAAGAACATTTATGTGCCGCAACACGACCGGCAAGATCTCTAAAGAGCATCCCAGGACTAATTACGAGCACACAACACCTCTCAGATCTCCAGGACTGATTACATGTCTCCATAGTAATACCTCATCCCAAGACTGATTATGAGCACACAGCTCAACCTATCGGATATCTGAGGACTGATTACATACTACATAGCAATACCGGAAAGAGTACCCTAGGAACATTTATGTGCCGCAGCACGATCGGAAAGATCTCCCGGGACTGATTACATGCTATTTGCACAACCTGACACATATCATCTCGGACCTCCAAGTATCAACCTGATACTCATGATCCAACGGATCATCACCGCACAAGGCATCATCCTAATGCCCATGATCATATTGATCATCATCACTTGTACCATCCTGGTACATATCATCTGGAGCAACATCCTGAAGCTTATCATCATGATCAACCTGATCATACAATGCATCCACCTGATGCACACCAAGTATCTACCTGATGCATATCATCATACATGATCCACCTGATCATACAGTGTATCCACCTGATACAAATACAAATATATGATACATATCAACATACATGATCTACCTAATCATACAATGTATCCACCTGATACAGATACATGGTCCAAGCATCCAACATGATGCATATACAAATACATACAAATGATCCAACCGATCATATCCAGCATCCAACATGATGTGTACATACATATAAATGATCCAACTGATCATATCTAGCATCAACATGATGCGTACATACATACAAATATAAATGATCCAACTGATCATATCCAACATCAACACGATGCGTACATACATACAAATATAAATGATCCAACTGATCATATCCAGCATCCAATATGATGCATATTCAGAGCAGTAACTAGAGCATCGTCCTGATACTCATCATCCAGTGCTTACATCCATAGCCATGTGAAGGATCCTCCTTCCAACATGCTTGGAATGGCTTTAGAAAATGTGTCGATCACTTCTTCCTCGAAGTGTCGTCGATCTGAAGAACACCAAGCCTCTCCCTGAAGTACTCGAACTTCACCCTGGCTAGTGGCTTCGTCAGCACATCTGCAATCTACTCGTCTGTCGCAACATACAGGAGCTTCACGGCTCCTCTCTGCACCATATCCCTGATATAGTGATATTTGATCTCTATGTGTTTCGACCTATCATGAAACACTGGGTTCTCAGATAGCTTCACACAACTCTGGTTATCGCAGAATATACTAGTAGCATCCAATGGGAGATCAAATAACTCAGACAGTAGCTTCCGTAGCCATACTGCCTCACAACTAGCTGAATAGGTTGCAACATACTCTGCCTCATCTATACTCAGTGCTATGCAGGACTGCTTCCTGTTGAACCAAGAGATCACACCTGATCCCATACTGAAGCAGCACCCAGATGTGCTCTTCCTATCTGCAGCACTGCCAGCCCAATCTGAATCAACATAACCCTATAGGTTAAACTTTTGATTCGCTTCATGCTTGAGCCCATAATCCACTGTACCCTTCAGGTACCTCAGAACATGCTTTAAAGCAACCAGGTGAACACTCCTTGGATCCGTCAGGAACTGGCTCAATGTGTTCACTACAAAGCAAATATATGGTCTCGTGTTCGTCAGGTACATCAAGGACCCAATCATCTGAAAATACATAAAGACATCAACCAGCTCAGATGAAGCATCACATAGAAGCTTTAGATTTGATGCCATGGGTGTGGCCATGGCCTTGCAATCCATCATCCCAAATCTCTTTAGAATATCTACTGTGTACTTCCCTTGACCAAGGAAGATCCCACCTGAATTCTGCCACACCTCCATACCTAGGAAATAATGCATCATTCCCAAATCTTTCATATCGAGCTCAGCAACAAGCTTCCTCTTAGTATCTACAATCAATATGTTATCTCCTGTTACAAATAAGTCATCCACGTACAGAAGTAGAATCACAGGATTCCCTTACTCAACGTTGTAGTAAAGGTTGGAATCCGCTTTACTCTTGGTAAAGCCCAAGCTAGATAGGAAACTGTCCATCCTACCATACCAAGTTCTGGGAGCTTGCTTCAAGCCATACAAGGCTTTCTTCAATCTGCACACATATGAATCCCTGTTGTGTATTTCAAAACCGAGTGGCTACTCCATGTATACATCCTCTTCAACTACACCATTCAAGAAAGCAGTCTTGACATCCATCTAGTGTATTTTCCATTTCATTGCTGTAGCCAGGGCAAGTACTGTTCTGATGGAAGTATACCTGGCTACAGGTGCAAAATTTTCTTCATAATCTATTCCCTCTTTCTAAGAGAAGCCACGAGCTACGAATCTTGCTTTGTATTTCTCTACACTGCCATCTGCAACATGCTTGATTTTGTAGATCCATTTGGAAGTCACAATAGACTTCTCTTTAGGTCTTGGGACAACATCCCAAACATCATTTTTCATTATTGATTGGTATTCCTCAACCATAGAATCCTTCCATTCTTTCTTTTCCGCTACTTCTTCATAACTGGAAGGTTCTTTGTTCATAATGTCATAGAGTGAAGCAACATAGCTGGTATGTGATCTGGTTCTCTTCTTTGCTCCGTGTTCTTCTTCTGGAATGCCAAATATTTCTGCATCTTGAATGAGCTCTCTAGCCCATGCAGGTTTCCTCTTGTGAGAGTTATCCTCACGGGGTGGATCTACAAGTTCTTGCGGATCGTCAAACTCACGAACAACTTCTGGAATTGCTTCAGTCATGGTAGTGTCTTGAAATCTAGTTTCCTTAGGTTCTTCATAAACTTCGATAGGTTCCTTCCTTGATTTGATGAATGCTGAGTTTTCATCAAATGTTACATCCCTACTGACATCAATCTTCTTGAACCCTGGAAAGTATATTCTGTAAGCCTTCGAGCTTTCACTGTAACCCACAAAGATACCCTTCTTTCCTGAAGGATCTAGTTTGGTCCTCTTTTCCTTTGGGACATGAGTGTATACTGGACAACCAAATATTCTGAGATGGTTGACTTCAGGTTTCTTACCAGAAAAGTCCTCTTCTGGTGTCTTGTTGTCCAATATCTTGTGGGGTGTTCTGTTCTGCACATATATAGCTATTCTAGCTGCTTCTGCCCATAGATGCATAGGTAGATCCTGGTCGTGCAGCATTTCCCCTGTTGCTTCCATGATTGTTCTATTCTTCCTTTCTGCAACTCCATTCTGTTGAGTATTATAAGGAGCAGTCAACTCCCTCTTAATCCCTGATTCACTACAAAGCTTCTTGAAGTCACCTGAGGTGAATTCTCCACCATTATCAGATCTGAATGTTTTGATCTTTTTGTCAGTTTGATTCTCCGTCAAGGTTTTGAATTCCTTGAACTTATCAAACACCTCATCTTTGTTTTTCAAGAAGTATACCCAAGTCTTCCTGGAGAATTCATCAATAAATGAGACATAGTAAACATACCCACTTAGAGAACTGGATGACATAGGACCACATACATCTGAGTGGATGATTTCCAGGATATCTTTTGCCTTGCTTTCACTGCTTGGGAAAGCCTTCTTAATATTCTTACCTTTTGCACATCCTTTGCAAACACCTTCATGTTTGGTCTTGATTTCAGGAAGACCCTCTACAACCTTGCTTGCAATTGGAAGTGCCCTATAGTGCATATGAGCAAGTATTCTATGCCAAAGTTCACTTGGCTCCATGGATTTATGCACCATGGCATGTTCAAGTTGTCCTTTTAATTTATACAAACCTCCCTCTTGTTCTCCAATCACAACTGCATCATCTATGGTCTTTCCCTTTGGCCACATTAGGACTTGGCCATCCACAAATGCAACCCTCATACCTTTTGCATCCAATGCAAAGATGGAGAGTAAGTTCTTCTTGAGCCCAGGTACATAAAGGACTTCTTTCATCTTTAAATATTTTCCAGAATCTAGGTTGTAGGAGGCTTCACCACTTCCTTTGATGGGATATTGATAATCATCCCCAAGTTTCACTTTATGGGGTGATTCATGTTCAGACAGATTTACAAAGGATTCTTTAAACCCAGTCATGTGTTTGGAAGCCCCATTGTCAATTAACCAATCATTACAACCATGGGAGATAGTACCTGTGAGAGTAGAGATTAGAACATACTCTTCTTCACTTGATGAGTCATCATTACTATCATCACTTTCTACCCTAGCCTTCTTCTTTGGAGGTTCATGATCTTCGGTAGCATGAGCATGGTACCTTCTTTTGTTGCCCTTCTTCTTCTTGCTGGAGTTGTTGTTGTTGTTGTGGTTGTCCCTTTTGTTCTTGGGACATTCTGAAGCAAAGTGACCCTTCTCATTACAAGTGAAACACCTTAGATCTTTCTTGTCTTTGTGAAAATGATGAGAATATTTCTTCTTATGATGGGATGGCTCCCTCTTGAACTTGCCCTTCTTAGTGTGAGCTGTGAGAGCTTGATATTCATTTCCCATCTTCTCTTCTCTTGCCACAAGCCTTTCTTCTTCTTGAGAACATTCCTCCCATAATTTGGTGAAGGAGATTAACTTCTTTCTGGCACAGATCCCCTGGATAAAAGAGTCCCATGACCTAGGTAGGCCATTCAAAGTAGTCAGAACAATTTCACCATTCTCCACCATTTCTTCTACAGCTTCAATTTGTTCCTTGATCTGAGAGACCTTGGAGAAATAGGATTGAATGGTTTCTCCATTCGACATCTTGACCCCTTTCAATTGATTCCGCAAGGTCATCTTCCGATTTATGTTATTTCCTTCAAATAGCTTGGTCAAAGAGTCAAACATAGCCTTGGGTGTCTTTAGAGAAGACACATGGGGTATGAAATGGTCTTTGATAGAATCAACAATGATTCTCTTTGCCAAAACCAAGTTATTCTTATGAAGTACTCATTTTCTTCCAGGATTAACCCAATCCTATACTTCCAAGCTCAGAAGTTATCAGCCCCTTCAAGCTTATCCTCAAGCTTGGTGTGGTGAGACATCCTAAAGAGTAATTCAAATGGAAATAGAAAAGATTTAGGTCTTACCAATTGAAATGCTGAAAACTGGATCTAATCCCGGATTAGGGTTTGTCGAAAAAACCCTAAAAATTGAAAATGTGAATTTCAACTTTCTGAAAGGATAGAAAGATGTGCGTTGATGAGCTGATCAACCTGGTGTATTCAGAATTTGAGATCAGCAAAGCTTTACCCTTCAGATTTTCTTTTTTGTCCTCCTGGGTTCACTAGGGAGAGCCCTGAATTAGGGTTTGCGTTTCCTAGAGATCTACCCAGCCAAAAATCTCGATCCAAAGCTCTAAACTTCGATTTTTACAAGGCGCTTCCAGCTATGTCTTCAGATTTCAGAAATTCCTATTTTTGTGGAAACCTTAATTTTTAGGGCCAAATATGAAAATACTTAGAATTGAATTCTGATTGGACAGATAGATTCGCCTTGATGAGTAGAGTCAATCTACTATACTTCTTTTCCAAAAACTGTGGAGAGAAACCCAATAAATAAGAAACTCAAGTTTCCATCACTGCAAAATGTCTTCTTCTCAGGTTAGCTCTGATACCATGTTAAATTTTGAGCATTAATTCACAATACTCTTGGATCTTTACTGACAGAATAACATATACAGTATATCAATTCATAACAATCACAATAAGCTTGACAAGCATCACAAGAATCAAAAGCATGAGAGACAAGAGACACAGAGTTTCCGTGGGGAAAACCCTAAGGTGAAAAACCCCACAACTTCCACAGACATAGAGAGAGAAATGGCTCAACCAAAGTACAACCAAAATACACTTGAGATAGTCTCCTAGAGCATATGATCCTCCTCCTCACTAGTGCACCACTTTCTGAGTGAGAGAAGTGTGTCTTTCCAAATGATACAAATAGAGATCTCCCGATCTCTATTTATACTTAACCTGTTTGCCCAGTTATACTATGGGGCCGACTTGTCTATCTAGATACATCCACAATATAATATATATTTCAAGGCTGACCCCACACATGGTGGTCTAATAACCCATCGGCAAGTACACACACTTGCGACACTTGTCAATCCACATGATGACACTTCCTTATAGAGGAATAACACATCTCTTATAAGGGTACAATAAATATATATGAAATACATAGATGAAATACATTCTGAAGTTACATATACATCAACATAGAAACCTATTTATGGAATTCATTAACTCTCCTATATTATAGGAGTGATTCTTTTTCTATATACATAACTTGTTTCTAACAATTATTTTCTTAAGAATTAACTTGTAAATGATTTTGGTTTTTACTTCCAGGTTTAAGGTTTTTTGGTATTGGATTTTCTTTCTAATCTTCTCTCTATTGTTGTTTTATTTTTATCTACTTCATTCAACATTAGAAAAATTAAAAAAAATTGCATTTTTCCAAGTTTTTCCAATCATTTTTATGCATTTTTGCGGATTGCGGGAACCTTTAATTTTGTTAAATTTCAACCTTCCTGCAACTCGCAACTCGAAATTGTGGGATGCGGGAACTTTGATTTTGATTATTGACATTTCTATATTCCCGCAACACGCAACCCAAAACTTGAAATTGCGGGATGTGGAATGCGGAAACTTTGGTTTTTTTTTTATAGATTTTTGACATTCCCGCAATCCGCAATCCGAAATTGCGGAATGCGGATTGCAGGAATGCCTTTTTCACATTTGCATTTCCGCATTTCTTTGGAAACTAAGTTTATATTATGTTATGTTTTAATTTGATTTCAAATCCATAAATTTTGGTAATTTTATTTTTAGTTAGGGTTTTGATTTTTGATTTTTTCCGATTCTGATTTGTTTAAATGATTTTTCCAAATTCGAAATTTTCCTTCACGACATGTAATTTTTGATATTTTGGGAATATTGATTTTGGTTTTTATTTTGTTTTGGTTTTATTTGTTTTGGAAAATGATTAATATGGATAATGGATTTAATTGTTAGATCAATGGCCATAATTCATTCCGCAATGAAATCAATGGCTACTGAGTCTTAACTTCCAAGAGCAATATCTTGAGATTTACAAGTCCAAATCAAGCCCAAGATAGCTCATTGGAAAGATGGAAGGATGAGGAATGATTTGGGAAGATTAATTTTTTCCAAATGAATAGCTTAACCACCCTAAAAATCTTCTTGAACAGTCAAATTTGGATTTGCATAAGATTTATTCATTTTCGTTATTTTTGTTTTGTAAATGAATTGTTATTAATTTAGATTTATGTCATTAGATTTGGAATGTTGTTTTAATCCCTCTTTTGAATTGTACAAGTGTGGATTCGGACTTGGAAAAATCAAATTGAACAAATTACATCCCAAATTTTGAGTGATCAAAACGTGCCAAGTGGAAAGTAGTGATCTTTGGACGCGATTTCTGGAGTGATGAAGATGAATCTGGAAAATCCAAGACATGGGTTTTGTGTAGAATATGCCCAATTCATTTGTTGTTGTGCAGAATCCTCAGAAAGTTCTTCATTTGGGAGATTTGACTGGTTTTTTCAAAACGGATTTTCCCATATTTTTCTCATGGACAGATATGGAAAATGAAACAACTCAGCTAGTTAGCTCAGCAATTGGAGAGATGGATCTTATCTTTGTCTTTATTTTTCTCTGTATAAATACCTATCTTCTATGATCTAGAGAAGGGAGAGGAGAGAGAGGGAGAAGAGAGGTGGTCTTTGCAGACCAGAAGGATTTTAATTTTTCTAATAAACTCTTTTCTGTGTATTTCTACTCGAAAGAGAGCTAGACTGAGGAGCCTGCTGATCATCAATGTTTAGCTTTGTAAATTTCTTTATGAAACTGAAATGGTGACGTGAACCTTTCTTTTTCTGTAGTTATTCTTCATTTGTTCATTTGTGTATAATAAGATTTCTCTGTTACACACTTTTGGATAGTAATCAAATTCATTTTTCTGCATTTCTGTAGTATTGTTAATCTGATTATGTTTAATGATTTGCAGAAATGATTCTATTTTGAAATAGTTTTAACACGGTGAAGATAATGTTTTACTTCTCATGTTAGAATTGATGTGCAAATGATGTTAATGATTTAACAATTTCTTTTTAAATTATTAACAATCCAATTATTCTTTTGAGCATTAGATAACCCTATCCATTTTAAATTACTTTGCTCTTGGGATAGGTTATTAGTTTAATTACCATTTAGATAGGTTAGTATTCTGGTTCATATATGTATTTATGTAACTATAGAATTTCTTCTAATAGTTGTAGAATTATTAATTGTAGATTCCATTCAAATCACATTTAGGATTAGTTTCAGATCTAATTCAAAGTCTCGCTTTCGAGGAGCAAACTCACCGAATCAAAGAGTGCCAGTGGAGGATGAATATCCGTGGGTGTTAACCACACCAAATAACTCGAGGATAGGGTAATACTTGGGTACGATTATCTGAAGCCTTCGGCTAGGTTTTCATCCCCTGTTGTTTTCCTTGGACACCATTCCAACACTTGCACAACAGAGGCATCAACAAATGGCACTAGAAGGAGGGCCATCCGACATGTAAGTTCATTTGAGCTATTTTAATCAGATTATCTTAAAATGGCTCCAGCCCGAAAATATGTATATAGTTCCTTTTCTGCTCAAGAATCTGTATTTTAGTTGTTTTTCTAGACAGATTAGTTTTCATTTTCAAATAGATTTGCTGAAGCATTTGATAGAAGTAAAATTCGATGGTGAGGGGGAAATTTTAGCACAAGAACATGTTCTTCAAATTACTCATAATTGTCTTGTTAACAAAATTTTGGATCAAGATGTATTGTGCAGATTGTTAGCCTTCACATTCAAAGGACGAGTCAAAGAATGGTTTGTAACCTTACCTTTTCCCTCTGTCCATTCTTTTGAACATTTTTTAGATCTTTTTATACTTTCTTTTGGACACTATGATTTTGTTGGATTATGTGATGAATGGAAGCAACACACTATTAAAAAAGATGAATCATTAGAAGATTTTGCAATTAGAAATTGTAATCTCTATTGTAGATTCCCTTTAATAGATTGTCCTTTGATACTTGAATGGTTTCAACATATTATTTCTGGTTTGCATAAATCTGATCAATTAGCAGATGATAAATCTGAATTATACAATGATAATCATCCACCCCTTGGTTTAGATTTGCATGAAGAATTTAAGGATTTAAAAATTGTAGAAATGAATTCCTTCTCTTTCTTAGATATGGATCATAATCAATGTGATGATTTGAGTTATTTAAATCTTGATATGCCCATATCTGTTTCATGTGAATGTCAAACTTTAACAAATTGTGAAGGAGATCATTTTTCTATAGAAGATTCTTCTAAAGTAAAAGAGAATGGTTATAATCATCATGTTAGATTTTCATCATTTAATTCAATAGATCTAGGATCTTAACTGAAAGAACAACATGTACAACATATCAAGCATAAGAGACAAGAGACACAAAACATTTCACTGGGGAAAACCAAGAAGATGAAAAACCCCGCAACTTCCTCAGAGATAGAATAAGCACCAATACAAAGATCACAAAGATCAAACCCAAGAGATAGATATCTTCAGCATCATAATCCTCCTCCACTTGTGCACACTGTGAAAATCCTTACAGCAGATCTAAGAACTAATGTAAAACTCACAAGAGTAATTATGATTAAGCAGGAAAATAGAAGAAGAGTGGTCAATACAGTATAATGAGCAACATAATAATATGGTACAGTAGAACTCGGATAGAAGCAATAATACTTCACAAACACTAATTAATTAATCACAGTATGGACAAATAAATAGTACAATGGTAGAGAGGATTCAAATGCCTAAGGTGGCAATTCGAATTAGCCTCTCAGAGTGATCATAAGATCAACAGAGTGTCATCGGAGCACAGCTAGGTGTCCTCGTGATCATCGGAGCACAACTGGAAGTCTTCATCATCATCAGTGGAGTCATCAATGCTCAAGTACCTGTCAACCATCATTCAAACTAACTCTAGTAGGTGTAACTAAGTGTAACTCAGTGAAAATGAGTGTAAACTGAAGACAACTGGACTAGTAGGTGAAGAAGGGTGAGTTGCTCCCTAAAATCAAGGAAGAAGGCACATTAAGCAACTGGAGGGCTAAAACTGAATAGTGAGAAGCTCTTGGGGGCTGGCTAACTGAGGGCTAGGTGATGGATTGATGATTGGGATGCATGCAAAATGCATGCACACCCTAGAATGCATGCAAACCCTAAAAGTGCATGCATGACTGAAAATGTAAAGGATCAAAATACTGGTGGGACTCGGATAGAGTATAGGAATATCCTAACACCCCCCCTTAATCCATCCTAGGCCCTGGTAACTAAGACCAAAGGTCACCCAATACAACGAATAATAACAATCAATAAACCAAGGAAGTGGAAAAATTTCATGGGAAACATACCCCCTCCTCAAAAACAGACTGTAAGGCACACAAAAAATTAAATGCTCCAAACTCAAGCAGGTGTGATGCTTGGTCATATGTCTGGAGGTATCTTCTTCTTGGGAAGAAGTGGATCATGCTCAAAAAGCATGTGCTTGTACTTGCTCTTCAGATCGAATGTGATGAGAACAAATCCAACAGTATGAGAATGATCCTTGAACCTGTGATTCGAATCAGCTGAGGTAGGATCAAATATGTGAAAGTGCATATAGTCTTTTGTCTTCTCCTTCGAACCACCATGGGTGAGATTATGCCAAAAATAACTATTACATGTTTGCTTGAAATCAAAATCAGATTTAAGATTTAAAAAACAGTTTCTTGAGATCTCCTTTGAACCAGCAGGGGTGAGATCAAAACTATCATATGCATGAGAAATTATCTCAAGTAGTAATTGCTTAGAACCCAATTTAGATACAAGACTTGAATCATGGTTTCTTTAGATCTCCTTTGAACCATGAGAGGTGAGATCAAAACCAGTAATTGCATGAGAATTCATCCCAAGCAAATGGCAATGGCCATAATCTTCAATAACCTTCTGAAAGCATGAATTTATGATCATATAGTAGTATAAAAGAGGAGATAGCTGAAGAGGAGTGAATGCATTACCTTCAATAGCTGTTTTGGCCTCCGAAATAATCATGTGATCATGATGCAAACCAACAGACTTTGGTGTAAGAGAGGATTTAGGACCTTCTGCAATATCTAGAATGTGAGTTGGCACAGAAAGAGAAGAAAGTTTGTGCATGAGTGTAGAATCTGCAAGTTCTTTGTGAACAACTTCAATGTGAGATGATACTGGTTCATGATCTGAGAGACCATCAAGAGGAGTGAATACATCACTTTGTTTGCTTTCGAATGGGTTGGGACTAAGTCCTTCATTCTCTCTGCCAAATATTTCATCCAGGTGAGCCCATATCTCTTTTGGTGATGAAAAATTAGGGAGTTCATATAACATCCAATCAGACATAGCATCCAACATTGATCCAAAGGCTTCATCAACTTTATTTAACCAATCAATCTTCTTTTCAGAAGATTCGAACTCTCTTTCAAAACAACAGTCAAAGAGATCATGGCTCTTCAAGTATGCTATCATTTTTGGTTTCCAATCATCATAGCTGAGAGGAGAGAAAGGAGAAGGAGGAGTGATTTCTTCTAAATTCATTGAAGGTGTAGAAGACCTGCAAAAACAATATAGAATAACTGCAACTGCTACTACTGCAAAAATGCAGAAACTGTTGCAACTGTTGCACTCGAAATCTTGGTAATAACCTACAAAAAACTCTCAAGAATGGAGATAAACAATACTCTCAACATGCTCTGATACCATGTGAAAATCCTCACAGCAGATCTAAGAGCTAATGTAAACCTCACAAGAGTAATTATGATTAAGCAGGAAAATAGAAGAAGAGTGGTCAATAGGTTATAATGAGCAACAGAATAATATGGTGCAGTAGAACTCGGATAGAAGCAATAATACTTCACACACACTAATTAATTAATCACAGTATGGACAAATAAATAGTACAATGGTAGAGAGGATGCGAATGCCTAAGGTGGCAATTCGAATTAGCCTCTCAGAATGATCATAAGATCAATAGAGTGTCATCGAAGCACAACTAGGTGTCCTCATGATCATTGGAGCACAATTGGAAGTCTTCATCATCATCAATGGAGTCATCAATGCTCAAGTAACTATCAACCATCAGTCAAACTAACTCTGGTAGGTGTAACTTAGTGTAACTGAGTGTAACTGAGTGTAATTGATTGTAACTAAGTGTAATTGAGTGTAAACTAAAGACAATTGGACTGGTAGGTGAAGAAGGGCGAGTTTCTCCCTAAAATCAAGGAAGAAGGCGCATTAAACAACTGGAGGGCTAAAATGGAATAGTGAGAAGCTCCTAGGGGATGGCTAACTGAGGGCTAGGTGATGGATTGATGACTGGGATGCATTTAAAATGCATGCAAACCCTAGAATGCATGCAAACCCTAAAAGTGCATGCATGACTGAAAATGTAAAGGATCAAAATACTGGTGGGACTAGGATGGAGTATAGTAATATCCTAACACACACTCCTCCTCTCTCTCTCACTAATGCGAAGTGGGTGAATGAGAGAATATGTAAAATGAGAGAGACACACTCTCTATTTATTCACTACTTCACTTGTATTTTTAACTTTATCTAGGTCGACCCCAACTTAACCACTTAACATAATGTTGACTGGGCCGACCCCTCTAGGGTGGTCTAATAACCCATCAAGTATAAGTTACAACACTTACAATATAACTTGCGACACTTGCAAGTACGAATGACGAAACTTCCAATTGGAGGAATAATACATCTCCGTTGGGGATACAATAAAGTACAAATGTAATACATATAATATACAAGTGAATATCTTCCGAAGTTACAAATACATCAACACTCCCTCTTAACTAGGAAGGTATTCTCTTGAAACAGGTCATCATTACATATCAGCACAAGTCTTCAATTCTGGAGTTGGATCATCGTCACTAGATCATGGAGCATCATCATCATCACTGCTGCTATACTCATTATCTCGATCACTGGGCTATCTCTGAATTCTTCTCGTCATAGGAAGTTCTACAAAGCCAACCCTTTTTCATGATGGATGTAGGCCCATCTCCTGCAAGTGTTCATCAACACTGACCATATTGTGGAATCCTCAGGACTTATTACGTGCGTCAAAACCTCGAAAGAGTATCCTAGGATCCTTTATGTGCCTAAGCACGACCGACAAGATCTCCTTGGGAAATATTATATGTGACCCCACCACAAAACCTTAAAAGAGTGTCCTAGGAATGTTTATGTGCATAGCACAACCAACAAGAACTCTAAAGAGCATCCCAGGAACATTTATGTTCCTAAGCACGACCGGCAAGATCTCCAGGACTGATTATATGTGGTCACCACAAAACCTCGAAAGAGCATCCTAGGACTGATTACAAGCACATAGCTCAACCTATTCGATCTCCCAGGGAAAGATTACATGTGTTCATGGGAAAACCTCGAAGGAACATCCCAGGACTGATTACGAGCACACAGCTCAACCTATCGGATCTCCCAAAGCGCTATTATATGCCATAGGAAAAAACCTCAAAAGAGTATCCCAGGATCCTTTATGTGCCTAAGCATGACCAGAAAGATCTCCCAGGGAAATATTACATGTCCTCCCAGAGAAAAACCTCGAAACAGTATCCTAGGATCCTTTATGTGTCTAAGCATGACTGACAAGATATCCTAGGGAAATATTACATGCTCATTTGCACAACCTATCCACGACCATGGAGTATCAACCTGATACTCACCATGCATCATCCTGATCATCATCATAGCATCGTCCTGATGCATATCATCCAGAGTATCATCCTGATACTCATCACACATGATCATCCTGATCATCATCATAGCGTCATCCTGATGCATATCATCCAGAGTATCATCCTGATACTCATCACACATGATCATCCTGATCATACAAAGCATCCAACTGATGCATATACAAAGCAGTAACTGGAGCATTGTCCTGATGCTCATCACACAGCGCTTACATCCACAGCCATGGAAGGATCCTCCTATTACCATTCTTGGAATGGCTCCTGTAAATGTGTCCCATCACTTCTTCCTCGAAGTGTCTTCAATCTGAAGAACACCGAGCCTCTCTCTGAAGTACTCAAACTTCACTCTGGCTAGTGGTTTCATCAACACATCTGCAACCTGCTCATCCGTCGCAACATACGGGAGCTTCAATGCTCCTCTCTGCACCATATCCCTGATATAGTGATATTTGATCTCAATGTGCTTCGACCTGTCATGGAACACTGGGTTCTCTGACAACTTCACACAACTCTGGTTGTTACAATAGATACAGGTAGCATCCAATGGGAGATCAAATAACTCAAAAAATAGCTTCCTAATCCATAATACCTCACAACTAGCCGAACAAGCTGCGACATACTCTACTTCGGTTGTACTTAGTGCTACGCAAGATTGCTTCCTACTAAACCAAGAGATCACACCTGATCCCATACTGAAGCAGCACCCAAAAGTGCTCTTCCTATCTGCAGCACTGCCTGCCCAATCTGAATCAATATAACCCTCTAGGTTAAACTTTTGATTCACATCATCCTTGAGACCATAATCAATTGTACCCTTCAGGTACCTCAGAATATGATTTACAACAACCAGGTGAACACCTCTAAGATCCATCAGGAACTGGCTTAATGTGTTTACTGCAAAGCAAATATCTGATCAAGTGTTCATCAAGTACATCAAGGACCCAATCATCGGATGATACACAGTGACATCAACCGGATTACATGAAACATCACACAGAAGCTTCAGGTTCGATGCCATAGGTGTGGCCATGGCCTTGCAGTCCATCATCCCGAACTACCTTAGGATCTCTACTGCATACTTCCCTTGTCCAAGGAAGATTCCATCTGCACTTTGCCACACCTCCATACCTAGAAAGTAATGTAGCATCCCTAAGTCCTTCATCTTGAACCCGGCAGCAAGCTTCCTCTTCGGTTCAGCAATAAACCCATCCTCACCTGTAACAAACAAGTCATCCACATACAGTAATAGTATCATTGGATTTCCTTCCTCAACCTTGTAGTAAAGGTTGGAATCCGCTTTACTCTTAGTAAATACCAAACTGGATAGAAAGCTGTCTATCCTACCATACCAAGTCCTAGGAGCTTGCTTCAATCCATACAAGGCTTTCTTCAATCTGCACACATATGACTCCCTGTCATGTGTCTCAAAACCGAGTGGCTACTCCACATACACTTCCTCTTTGACTACACCATTCATGAAAGCTGTCTTGACATCCATCTGGTGTATCTTCCACTTCATCACTGCAGCTAGAGCAAGTATTGTTCTGATGGAAGTGTACCTGGCTACAGGAACAAAAGTCTCTTCATAATCTATTCCCTCCTTCTAGGAGAAGCCACGATCTACAAACCTCGCCTTCTATTTATCTATGCTACCAACTACAACATTCTTGATCTTTGTAGATTCACTTGGAAGTCACAAAAGACTTCTCATCTGGTCTTCGGACCACATCCTAAACATCATTCTTCATGATCAACTGGTATTCCTCAATCATGGCATTACTTTATCCCGAATCCTGGGAATTTCATATTCTTCAATATCTTCAATAGATAGTTTTCTTGAACTTTGTTGCTGGAACAAATGTTGTTGTCCTTGTAGGTGATTATACACAATCTTTCCTACAAGTCAAATTCAATTGCATGATTAGAAACTTCTCATAGTTTTTCAAAAACACATTCTTATGCATAAAGACATATGTCATACAGTCATGCAATTATCTTAGCCAATGCTTCAATACAACATTTATCCATATACTGTAACTTTCTAGATGCCTTCCATCTCTACTATAACATTTGTTAAGAGTGTGCACAACTCCCAACATGTTAGCAAAGAGGTTTCATTCTAGATAAGTAGCAATGGAATGTTGTACAGTACCATAGGCCACTTACCCATTACTTGCATATTAGTAGTATCTTGTTCATTAATGCAACTTTTCTAATATGCATAATACATATCCTAAATCTAGAAACATAAGTATGTACATGACTGGACAACATCATTTAAGTAATCATATATATACAAGAAATGACAATTCAAATACTTATCTTTGTTTAGTTGTAGGGTGGACTTGCTCTCAATCTTTGCTTCCTTGCAGGAACAACTAGAGTGTGCTCCCTCTTGATCTTTGCTTCTTGGATTATCTGTCCTTGAACTTATATCCATCCTGGACCACTATGCATGCTTAAGTGTGCACTAGTGTCATAATTGTGTCATCCTCAAGTTCTCATACATGATCATACATTCATTAGTATAATATTAATACTATCAAAACATTATGATTTTAAATAATCTTGAATATGTATGGTCATGATCATTTCATACATAGGTAATAAGCATTAGTATTCAAGGTTTCAGGGAAGACTTCTTTTACTCATGCATATTCTTATTTGACCATCGGACTCTTCTGGTTAGTCATATCATCAATCAAAGTAAGAAACATAATATGCATAAACCCTTGATTACTTAAACTTCTTAATTCAAGAATAATCATTATCATTCATACAAAAGTATAATATCCTAACACAAGGTAGGATTCTAACTTGATATAGGAAAAACATACCTGGTTATCATGTTTGCTATTTATGTCTAACACACCCAAACAATGTCTTATTGTTCTCTTCAATGACTTGTGCTTAGTGACCTGTATATATCATAAGTTAACCATTGGAGAACCAAATTATACATACCTCGTAAGTAGAGCTTCCATGTGATTCATGACTATGGATGAGTCTTTTGTCTTCATGTCACCATGATCATATGTTCTTGATCTAGAACTTGATTTGTCTTTCTTGATGCACCTTTCATGTTAGCGGACAACATCAACCTCATACAACACCACAGTGCATTAGTAGAATCATAACTGTCATAACCCTAACGAATGAATGTTTTCTATCATTAACATGCATTCATACTTTTACTAGGGCGATAAGACAAGTCTAACATTAATCAAGATTGTACTAACCTTAATAATATGAAGACAAACATATCGTAAACTTAATCATGAACATATTTCAAAACATACCTGTATCAGTCATACCTGTCGAGATTGCTTGTAGTCTTCTTATGTAAGGCCTTAGCCTCATCTTCCTTTGGAACTAGAACTTCTTGATTTATGCAGGTGTTCCAATTCATTCTCTTCTAGGATTAAGCCAATCCACTTTGATTTGCTAAAACTAGATCTGAAGCTGGATTAGGGTTTGCCAGATAAACCCTAAAAATTCAAAATTTGAATTTCAAACTTCTGATTGGATGAAAAGATGTGCCTTGCTAAGCTAATCAAACTAGTATACTTCAATTTTGAAATCTCCAAAATTTGACCCCTCAAAATTGCCTTTGAAACTTCCGGATCTTTTGGACAGGATCCCGAACTAGGGTTTGATAAAGCCCGGTCTTCTGCCCAACCAAAAGGTTCAATCTTGTACTCTAAACTTCAATTTTTCTGAGGAGCTTCCAGCTGTCATCACAGATTTAAAAAATTCCAACTTTTGCAGAAGCCCTAATTTTCCACCTTTCCGATCAAAATCCTGAATTAGGGTTTGATCAAGCCCAACCTTCTTCCCAACCAAAAAATTTGATCTTGGTCTCTAAATTTAGATTTTGATGAGGAGCATTCAGCCGTGGACTTCGATTCCAAAAATTCCAACTTTCTCTAAAGCCCTAAATTCCTGCAACAGTGACAAGCCAAGAATGAAGGTGCTCAGAATCCAATTTTGTTTTGACATAAATATGCACTTGATTTTTTCTAGTGTATCTCTAAAATTATGAATCCACAGGGTCTGAAACTTTGGCCTGTGGTAGCTTGAACTGTCATATTTCGAACCCCACGGGTCTGACCTCAATTAATTTCTCTGAGAGAGGGTTATTCCAAGTGTCGCAACTTGACCTGTTTATGGGATAAAATAGGAGAGAGAACTTGTACGGCGTGCCACCTATCACTGGTTAAACTTCGGCCTCTAAAAAGAGGAACTGTGAAAGTACAGTCTATGCCCTACCTGTCACTTTTTACAAAATTTCATTTGGATCTTCCTATCCCAAGTTGTGACATTTTTTCCTAGGTCACCTGTTTATGACTGAGATCTGGAAGAGGCAGAAACCCTAGATTGTATAGGTCATAAAACATAAATTACAGCGAATTAGATGCTTTGCTTCAGACACAAGGTACATGGGGATGTTATATATGACCTATAGGAGTTTCAAAACCTGATCCTTCTCCAAAAATGGATTTATAGAGAAAGTTCCACAATGACTAGTTTTTGGTATATCAAGCCCTAGCTTCCAATTTGTCGCAAGTGCAACAAGTCTCATAAATGCCATACCATGCCTTCCTTCGGGATAGCTATGATACCATGTTATATGTTCATCATTTAATTCAATAGATCTAGGATCTTAACTGAAAGAACAACATGTACAACATATCAAGCATAAGAGACAAGAGACACAAAACATTTCACTGGGGAAAACCAAGAAGGTGAAAAACCTTGCAACTTCCTCAGAGATAGAATAAGCACCAATACAAAGATCACAAAGATCAAACCCAATAGATAGAAATATTCAGTAGCATACTCCTCCTCCACTTGTGCTCACTCCTCCTCTCTCTCACTAATGCGAAGTGAGTGAATTAGAGAATATGTAAAATGAGAGAGACACACTCTCTATTTATACACTACTTCACTTGTCTTTTTAACTTTAGCTAGGTCGGCCCCAACTTAACCACTTAACATAATGTTGACTGGGCCGACCCCTCTAGGGTGGTCTAATAACCCTTTGATCCACATGACTCATACAGGGTCGACCCCATCAAGGTGGTCTAATAACCCATCAAGTATAAGTTACGACACTTACAATATAACTTACGACACTTGCAAGTACAAATGATGACACTTCCAATCGAAGGAATAATACATCTCTGTTGGGGATACAATAAATTACAAATGTAATATATACAATATACAAGTGAATATCTTCTGAAGTTACAAATACATCAACACATTATGTCGAACAATCTTCTTCTAGCATAAGTAAAGAGATTCAAGATTCTGATATTTATTATTTCGTTAAACCTTTGATAGATCTTGAATCAAATAATTGTTTTGAAATTTATGATATGTTTTCCCAATTACCATTTTCTGACCTAAGTGATTTTGTAGGAGAACATATTTCACAAAATGATGATACTACATTAGAAGAAGAAGCAAATTCTGATTTGAAACCTTTCATACATATCCCTTTTGAAGAGAAAATCTCTCTTAAGGAATCTCAATCTGAAAATATTCTACTTGTAAGAGATGAATTTCATACACTTATTTCCTCTTCATATTTTTCTTTGTATCCTAATGTATTTGATAACAATGACATTCAATCATATATTTCATATTCTAACTCTCCATTGTTAAATCTGAAAGAGGTACAAGTTAATTATGAAATACATGAAGAAGATCAAGAAGATTCTTATCTTTGTCATCAATCTATGTTTTCTTGTCATTCTTTTTTGCTAGAAATGAATGATATTTCTAAGGGTAATTTTCAGAATTTTTCTTTTTATGATTCATCATTCAATGAAGAAGCATTTTCTTCTTACAATTGATTATTTGATGAAGATGATTCTTATGATAACGTTAAAGATACTAGTTCTACACTTATAACTTCTCATATCTTTAGTTCTTCCCAAGTAAATACTCAAAGGCAATTTAATCTCTATGAAAATTTCCAATTTAATCAGCCAATTTATGATGATTTTTGCAATGATAATTTAGAACAAATTTGTCATGTCCCAAATTTGGAATTGGGTCACAATGGCTTAATCACATTAGCCATATTCATTAGAGTTTGCAAAGTTGATGTTAAGGGTCAAATAATTGCCAAGGAGGAAAATTACTAGTTTCCTAGGTTTGGGGTGGAAGCTTTGGGATTTGGAATAATGGGGATAATAAATGATGTTTGAACATTAGAATGGCATAAATATTTAATAAAGGAGCTAAATAAATATATACAAGTGAAAATCAAAGTGGCATTTCATCATGAAGACACATGGAGGAAGTGGGACCCACATATGGCTAGATTTCCCCACTACATTTGGCATCATTCTCTCACCAATTCGAATTCAAGGTGAATGGTAACATACTTGGGGAAGTCCAAAAGTTATTATTCATGGCATAACTCATCCAAGGTCGAAATATATAGGAAGAGTAACTCCCATGGAAGAGGAAGAGGCAATTTGGAGCTAGTGAGACACTTGGGCTAGATTCCCTAGCTCTATGACAACAATGATGAAGATGCTATGACACCTATGACACAAATCAGACCTGAAGGCTGACATATGACATTTATGACATGTCAGGGCTAAAAATAGACTCCAAGAGGGCGCTCAAGGGTGTTAGGGCAGCTAAGATGCTTCCACATGTGATTTGGTGGAAGTGGGAGACTAGGAATTATTGTACAAGTGGCGTTCTTTGGAATCTCTTCCCAACTTGAGTTGGCATGAGTCTCTTGGAAGGAATTCGACCCATGGAGGCCATTAGAACTTTATAAATGTCAATAACAAAGAATGAAACCAGCTTTTGATCATTTGTAGAATTTGCAATTGCATTTGTGAAGAGGGAGAGCTAGTGGATGACTAGTTTCTTGCCTTAGCCAATTTCGAGGGTGAAAGATTCCCATCCAAGTTGGTAATTGGAAAGGCCATTCAGACCTTTCATTTGGAGCTTTAATGGAGTCTTTATTTGCAGGTGTAATCTACAGGGCAGCTCATGGTTTCTTCTATTGCAGCTCACTCCTTCAACCATTTCCAATTTTGATGGCATATTCTTGATCCTTGAGGGAGGGCGTTTTTGGTGAGCTATTGTACTCTTTGGGGAAGCTATTAATGCCCCATTTATTTTGTAATATGAATTAAATACTCTTTTCTGCATCTCCAAGAAGTTTCAGGTCGAAATTCCAAGTAGAAATGTATAAATCTCATTTTTAATGGAAGAACAATGCCATTTCCCCACTACCTTGTTGTGAGCCAATGTATTGATGATTATTTCGAATGAATGAATGATTCTCTGATATATTTGTGATAAATATACTGCCATGGATGTCTTATACAAGTTTCATGTACTGTACTTGAGCATTTGAAGCATTTTTACTCAGTTTAATTGCATTGGGAGAAGAAATAGTGCCATTTCCCCAAGGGTCGAATTGGTGATTTTTGCAGTTGAATGGGAGAGGGTGAGAACAGTTGTAATAAACCATTAATGGTGCATATGAGACCTTAATAACATACTTAACACATTACATACTTCTGTTCATAAATTTGAGTGGGTTTGGAGGCATTTGGGAAGCCATTTTCAGTACTTACCTAAGGGGGATTTGAACCCCAAATTACTAGTAAAATTGCATACTTGGTCCAGAATCTTAAGAGAGTTTGCAGAGGTCTTTTGATGGCCATATGTTATCCCTGAACATCATATTCAATTCCTAATATCATTCATAAACCTTCCTTGAATATTTGAAGGCATTTGGAGTCAATTTGAGACCTAGAGACCAATACTAGTCAAAGGGAAATCACTAGTAAAGTTACCTACATTGACCAGAATTGAAAGAGTATTTGCAGAAGTGTTTTAAAGGTACAAAGGCATCCCTGAAACACATATTTATGTTCTAATATCATTCATATACCTTCTCAGAATATTTGGGATCATTTGGGGCAAATTTGGGACCTAGAGATCGAAACTAGTCAAAGGTCGAATTAAGGAAAAAAGTGGAAAATTGCAATTTTAATAAAATTCCTAATAAGGGACCATTACAGTGGTATCAGAGCATGGTCCTTGCACCTGTGTATTAGGTACATACATTCAAGAATAATTGGCAGCCATGTCTTACTATTATGATGAATCCTATGAGTACAATTCTTATGATGAATATGCAGATGCTTATGAGCAATATGAAGCAGAATGTGAATGGTATGAGGAAAAGGTGCCATCATGCAACACTTCTTACAATTTCAAGAGAAATGAAGATTATTCTTATGACTTTAAATCTGATGAATATGAATGTGTCACACCAACCAAGGATAATTCTATGAGTGAGTTCCAAAGATGGAGAGCAAATTATAAAACCTTGCCCCAGCAATATCAAAAATATCAAGAATATCTTGCTTCGAGCAAAAATACACAAAATGCCATGTCTTTTGAGTACTATGCTAAACATGTTTTTGAAAATAGGCCCAAAAATGAAGATGTGGAGTTAGTGAAGAAAGGTTTATGCCCTTCTTGTAAGAACCCTTGGAGCGAGTATCATATATGTGTGCATGAAATGATGTCCTCTTTGATGAGAGCTTTTGAGATTTATTCAAGAAGGGATTCCAAATATACCGATCCTAAGGAAAACAAGGGGAAAAATGAATCAGCTTGCTTGAAGGAGAAAAATGAAGAGACATCACAAGAGCATGAAGAAGATTCTATTGAAAATATGGAAGATCATTTCGAGACACCTTCTAGCTTAGACATGAACCAAAGAGCATCTACTGATGGATGCTTAAACTATGAAGGAGTACCTACTGATGGGTGCTCACACCTCTATGTTGGTGACATAGAGATCACTTTTGAAAGTGTTGCTGCAAGCCCAAGTTCCATTAAGCATGATAATTAAGACCTTGTAGCAGTTGAAGAAGAACCAAGATCAACTTCCCCATCACCACTTGAGCTTCATGAAGTTGGTCCAAGCAAAAATGAAGAATATGAGGAGGTTCATTTGCAAGAGCCTCATTTTCTTGAAGGGTCCTTAAATATGAATGAAAAGAAGATCCAAGAGTCCCTCAGCATTCTCCATGAGACTCAAGCATTGGTGTCAAATTCTTGTTGGAGAGCTACTTCATTGGAGGAAACATCCTTCCTTGAAGATATGGAGAAGATTCAAAGAGCAATGTGCCACATCAAAGGTAATTTCATGTCTTTGCTTTTTGATAGAAACCATTTGTTTGAGCTTAATGAATTGTTACATGATGCATACTTGAAGAATAATGAGGATATTCATAAGCTCACAATTCAAAATGAGCAACTTCTTGAAAAGTTGCAAGATACTTGTTTTTCCTCCTATGTTTCAGATTGTCAAATGGTAGATTGTTTGGAGGATTCTCATGACATGGTGGATCATGAGAAATGTGAAAATTTGAATGTTCTTGATGTGTTTGGAGATGAACTTGAAGAGATCCAAACACTTGATGTGGTGGAAGAAGAATTTGAATTGCCTCTTGATGAAGGTTGTGCAATTTTTAAAGAAGAGCATGATTCATCTACATTGGAACCAAACTATGACAAAGAGTTCACACTTTTGAAGGAGCTGCATGATACTACCCATATGGATCCTCCCAATGATGAAACTTCTGTACTTTTTGATCATTTGGGTGATTTGGTTCATTCTCCTACATCCTACAATTCCATGTTTTGCAACATTAGTCTCAATGAAGTATGGGTGAAAGGGTTCTTTTTGATGGTGCCACATGAGGAGTATGATATGGTTGGAGCACATTCTTATTCACATTTGCAGCAGCATACTTTATTACTTTATGATGATGCACATCTACATGGATGCACCTATGATATGCATTTGAGTCACTTGAAGACTCATGGTTTTTCTTGCTCAACACTTGATTCATTTGATGTTGGAGGAACTTCATCCAACACTTGGGTGAATAGATTTATGATTGGAGAACATTTTTTTTGGAAGCCACATACTTTGTTATATCTTTATGATAATCACATTCAGGGATGTATGGGTGAGACTTCTTTGAGTCATTTGAAGTCTCCTTGTTTTTTCTGCTCATTATTTGGTTCAGATTTTAGTGGAGATTCTTCATTCACTTCTTGGATGAAAGAATACATGGCAGAATATTTTGATGCATATCACATCCTTTTGGAGCAGCTTTATAGGACATGGGATCCTCACCTATGTCATTGGAGCAGATTTGATTGGTCACTTGAAGCTTGTATGCACTTGGAAAACGGTGGTCTACTTGCTTGGAGGTATAAGCACTTTCATGATTCTTTGATGAAGCACCTCCTTGATATTAATTTTCATTATGTAGTTATGTACTTTGATGATATATATTTTGTACTCATGATGTTTGGAAGAATGCATACAAGAAAATGGGATCCAGGAATCCTCTTATATGATGGTATGGGTTGGAGAGCACTCTTAATTGTTCGGGTGCAATACAAGCAATGGGACCCTGGAATAATTTTTATCTCATTGGTTTCAAATTTTTTGGGGAAACAAGCAGTATGGGAGATGGATTTCCCCACTTAATAAAGTGATTTTTATCAGAGTAGTGCAGCATCAAGCATGTTGGTTCCTCTCTAAAATATTCATGGAAACTCAAAGACTCAAGGTTTGGCAATTCAATGGCAACTTCAAAGAATTATACAGAAAGCAAGTTCTTCAACACCCATGTTTGAAATTGCTTGAGGACAAGCAATATTGGGAAGGGAGGATTTGTCATGTCCCAAATTTGGAATTGGGTCACAATGGCCTAATCACATTAGCCATATTCATTAGAGTTTGCAAAGTTGATGTTAAGGGTCAAATAATTGCCAAGGAGGAAAATTACTAGTTTCCTAGGTTTGGGGTGGGATTTGGAATAATGGGGATAATAAATGATGTTTGAACATTAGAATGGCATAAATATTTAATAAAGGAGCTAAATAAATATATACAAGTGAAAATCAAAGTGGCATTTCATTATGAAGACACATGGAGGAAGTGGGACCCACATATGGCTAGATTTCCCCACTACATTTGGCATCATTCTCTCACCAATTCGAATTCAAGGTGAATGGTAACATACTTGGGGAAGTCCAAAAGTTATTATTCATGGCATAACTCATCCAAGGTTGAAATATAGAGGAAGAGTAACTCCCATGGAAGAGGAAGAGGCAATTTGGAGCTAGTGAGACACTTGGGCTAGATTCCCTAGCTCTATGACAACAATGATGAAGATGCTATGACACCTATGACACAAATCAGACCTGAAGGCTGACATATGACATATATGACATGTCAGGGCTAAAAATAGACTCCAAGAGGGCGCTCAAGGGTGTTAGGGCAGCTAAGATGCTTCCACATGTGATTTGGTGGAAGTGGGAGACTAGGAATTGTTGTACAAGTGGCGTTCTTTGGAATCTCTTCCCAACTTGAGTTGGCATGAGTCTCTTGGAAGGAATTCGACCCATGGAGGCCATTAGAACTTTATAAATGTCAATAACAAAGAATGAAACCAGCTTTTGATCATTTGTAGAATTTGCAATTGCATTTGTGAAGAGGGAGAGCTAGTGGATGACTAGTTTCTTGCCTTAGCCAATTTCGAGGGTGAAAGATTCCCATCCAAGTTGGTAATTGGAAAGGCCATTCATACCTTTCATTTGGAGCTTTAATGGAGTCTTTATTTGAAGGTGTAAGCTACAGGGAAGCTCATGGTTTCTTCTATTGCAGCTCACTCCTTCAACCATTTCCAATTTTGATGGCATATTCTTGATCCTTGAGGGAGGGCGTTTTTGGTGAGCTATTATACTCTTTGGGGAAGCTCTTAATGCCCCATTTCTTTTGTAATATGAATTAAATACTCTGTTCTGCATCTCCAAGAAGTTTCAGGTCGAAATTCCAAGTAGAAATGTATAAATCTCATTTTTAATGGAAGAACAATGCCATTTCCCCACTACCTTGTTGTGAGCCAATGTATTGATGATTATTTCGAATGAATGGATGATTCTCTGATATATTTGTGATAAATATACTGCCATGGATGTATTCTACAAGTTTCATGTACTGTACTTGAGCATTTGAAGCATTTTTACTCAGTTTAATTGCATTGGGAGAAGAAATAGTGCCATTTCCCCAAGGGTCGAATTGGTGATTTTTGCAGTTGAATGGGAGAGGGTGAGAACAGTTGTAATAAACCATTAATGGTGCATATGAGACGTTAATAACATACTTAACACATTACATACTTCTGTTCATAAATTTGAGTGGGTTTGGAGGCATTTGGGAAGCCATTTTCAGTACTTACCTTAGGGGGATTTGAACCCCAAATTACTAGTAAAATTGCATACTTGGTCCAGAATCTTAAGAGAGTTTGCAAAGGTCTCTTGATGGCCATATGTTATCCCTGAACATCATATTCAATTCCTAATATCATTCATAAACCTTCCTTGAAGATTTGAAGGCATTTGGAGTCAATTTGAGACCTAGAGACCAATACTAGTCAAAGGGAAATCACTAGTAAAGTTACCTACATTGACCAAAATTGAAAGAGTATTTGCAGAAGTGTTTTAAAGGTAAAAAGGCATCCCTGAAACACATATTTATGTTCTAATATCATTCATATACCTTCTCAGAAGATTTGGGATCATTTGGGGCAAATTTGGGACCTAGAGATCGAAACTAGTCAAAGGTCGAATTAAGGAAAAAAGTGGAAAATTGCAATTTTAATAAAATTCCTAATAAGGGACCATTACAAAATTGGATTTGATTTTGTTGATCTTGTTCAAGGAAATATTTCTAAGGAGAAAATTGTTCAAGAAGAGGTTTTAGATCCTTATAATACTGATGTTGTTTTTCTTTCAAACAATCCATTTCATTTCATAAATCTTTCAAACTCTTTATGTCATTCTTTTGATTTTCATTGTACATACCACGATTGGGTTGTTGATTGGCTTGAGAAATCTTTCCTAGCAAGATCTCATCATTATGGTATGGATCCATTCTCTTTATTTTTACATAAATATCATCTTATTTGCTTTAATGCATTCTTTTTCCATTTTTATTTGCAAGCATTCATACCATGCCTTCTGATTATTCACTTCTTCCTTTTTGTAGGTTTTCATATGCTTTCATGGTTGCATTGGAAATTTGATTACACTTAGTTTTTGTTTACTTTTTAGGAGTAGGTGTAGAATATACTAGTTTTGTTCATTTCTTTAATAATTAGATTACTGTTTTGGTTTTCTTCAATAAATATTTGCGACGACAAGCCAAGTCCAAGTTGGAAACGACACTTCTTCAAATGCATTTAGGGAAGTATTTTAATCCTCTTTCACTTTCTATTATTCATGCTCTCGCTTATTATTTCATTGTTTCAAGGAATTCATAATTTGAATTATGTCTTTAGTTTTAAATTATAATGATCTTGTCATGAAATGTTTTGAATTAATTCTTTTCCAAGTTTTAAGAGCAAGAATATTTTTGACATGAGACAAAGTGATTAGAATTAGGACATCTTCATTACACTCGAATTTTGATCTTTCCTTTGTATGCACTTAAAAAACAGGTTTTCACATATTTTGTTGTCACAAATTGCACATAATTTAGTTTAGTATTATTTTAGTTTGTTTCTTTCTATACATAATCTTTAATAAAGAAAGGCCTTATTGTCCTAAACAACTTTATGCGACAAATAACAATGTTGATCATAATTCTTCAATCAAAGGAGAATGAATTTATTTTAAGAGTTTTATTATAATCAATTCAATACATTTTCATTTTATGAATTGATGTAGTTACTCTCTTTACAATAACAAATTCCTTCGATTTTACAAACATGACAACAAATCTCACTTTCTTCGCATAAGGCAATTTGTTAAGGCCTATTTTTTGCAATTAATTTATATTTTAGTTTTCTAAATAAAAGGGCTCCAATTGGTTCAATATCTCATGTGGTGAACAATACTATCAATCAAAGATTCTTTTCTACCACAAAACTTTAAACAGATATTCTTCCACATGATTTGTTAGTCATCCTCGTTTGCTTTGATTTTATTTTGATTAGATCACTTTTCATTTCATTTTCGTTTTGTTTGATTAGGCTTGGATTTTCTTAGTTTGATAATCATTTGCATTGGGGTGAAAGGTTGAACTGTTAATTATGGAAAAAATTGATTCCAATTATTCTACCATTCTTTATTTTTAATCATGTTTTATTTATCAAACCTTTTCAAAATTTCATTGATAGGGGATTGTTGATCCTTAGTTAATGATACTCTGGGGCAAGTTAGTCATTCCAAGCTTACATATTTTGAAGTCTTGTACGTAAAGGAATCTTTTTAAGGTGATTTTCAACAAGAGACTATCCATTTTCCCATGGTGGAACACTGTCCAAGTTTTACCTTAATACATAAACTTAGTTGCATTGATTATCTTTCTCCTTTTAATTATTACAGATCAATATGCAAAGCTATTTTTAAACTAAATTATGCAATTATGTTCTAATTGGATCCTTCTTTAGGAGCAACTAAGTGGGGCTTGTATTGTTATCATCTCAAATCTCTTAACGCCATCTCACTCTCTTAAGGAGTATAGTCGCTTCCCCATCCATTAAGTAATCTCTTATGATATTAACATTAAACATAGCTCAATCCTTTTCTTTAACATCTCTGGGAGTGAGCTGGGAAACAAGAGGTCTTATCATAAGTCGACCTGCTCATGGTCATGCTTTCTTATGGAATGACTTTATCAAAATATAGTCACCAAGCCAGGATATTGGCTTGTAGCCACAAAAACAGTTGCAATATGGGGGGTCTCATCACGAACCAGCCCGCTCATTATCTGTAAGTTGGTGTGAATGACACTGTCACAACCTGATCACCAAGTCAGGACAATGGTTTCCAGTTTCTTTCCAAGGATGCAAATATTTAACAAGGATTGATAAGCTTTGTATATTTAACTAGTGGATGGGATAAAAGCAATGTTTTGGGTTAAAAGTTAACTTTGTTGAGGCTATAGATGCTTGCTAGCAGCAGGGCCATGCCTGTGGTATTAGAAGTAAAAAATTCAGATAACATCTTCTTGCCATCACAATTTGTTCATTTAGAACATGTTTCCATGAAGACCATATTTTGTTGGAAAGCTAATCAATTAAGTATTTTTCTTTGCATTCAAAATGATAGTTATAATGACATCATTAAAAATCAATTGCAGCTGGGTAAATCTTTAAAGGGTTGACTTGTTAATGTGGTACAAATGTTTTGGGGAAAGTTTTCTTCTTGTCAAGAGCTTCATATTTCATCTCCTTATACATGTACAACTCCTATCTTTTCAAGGAAGAGATAACTGCTTCGTCCTAGCATGTCACCATTTGTTGTAGGCACAACAGATCCCATGTTTTCCATAAAACATGGGATCCCCCAATTTTTATATGTAAAGGTAATGATCAAATTCCTTAGTCATTTTGGGGTTTTTCATCCTACTTATCATGCTTTGATGTCTTTGACATGGTTTGATTTAGTTAACAATTTTATTTGTTGAAAATTTATGCATTTTTGTGTTTGTGTGTTTTTTTTTGTGAGTTGCAGAAAGAACTATTTTTTTCCCAAAAGTGTGTCTTTCTCGCAACTCGCAACCCGCAATGCAAATTGCGGATTGCGGAAACATTTTTCAATAATCATGCTTGTTTGCACCCGCAACCTGTAATACGGATTGCGGGAACACCTTTAAATTAGTTTTGCGCTTTGTGATCCCGCAACTCACAAATTGTGGATTGTGGATTGCAGAACATTTTGGTCACTTATTGAGTTTGTTCTCTCCGCAACCCGCAACCCGCAATATGGATCGTGGATTGCAGAAAGATTGATTTATTTTATTTGAAAGGTTGCGATCCTGCATCCCGCAACCCGCAATTGCGGATTGCAGATTGCGGGATGAATGTACAGATTTGCAAGAACAAAAGTTCCGCATGTTTTATCTTAACCGATGATTTGTTTTGATCCTACAGATGAGATTACACTGTATGATTTGAATAATTATTTGGATTGTTTCCATTCTTATTGATTTCTTACTTGTGTTTGATTTTTTGACCCATTTGAGTCGGTTCCATGATCTTGGTGGTTGACCTACCATGTTGTCTTTTACATTCCCCACCTAGATTTGGTCTTCACTACATAAACTGATCATTCAAGATGATGGCTACTTGTTACCTTCATTCTGGGATTTTGATGGATTTTATGGTTTCTTCTCTCACAATTTTGGATATTGCATTAGTTTGATATTTGAGCTTGATAGAGTTTTATTTTACTTTTGCAAGCCTAGAATCATAATGTAAATAATCTTACTCTTTGGGTTTGTTTGCTTATATTAGTTTAATATTTTAATGTTTAGTTTAAGCTTGTTTGAAATCTTTTAAATATTCATGGTCATGCTTTGACTTTCATTAAATTAATATGTGTATTTCATTAAATCCATATATTAAATTTATACACAATTTGATATGAAAATTAAAAGAACACATGTTTTAGTTTGTTTGAGTTCTAATTTCCCTAATTTCTATGAGATTTGGTTTTATGATCATTTGAAAATTAGTGGGATTAAAATTCAATATTCACAAATGTGAAATTAGTATTGATCATGGATAAGTCTTTTATTTCCAATAAGCTTATTTGATTTTAAAAATATAACTTCTATTTTTCCATTTTGCAATTTAAAAGAATTTCCATTTATTATTGTGTAAAATGAAACATTATTACTATTTTCTTGGTTTTCTATTCTTGGAAAATGGTTATGTTAGAAACTATTTATGAAATTCATTAACTCTCCTATATTATAGGAGTTATTCTTTTTCTATATACGTAACTTTTTTCTAACAATTATTTTCTTAAGAATTAACTTGTAAATGGTTTTAGTTTTTACTCCAGGTTTAAGGTTTTCTGGAATTGGATTTGCTTTTATTATGTAAATAACTTCTAGATTTTCTTTCTAATCTTCTCTCTATTGTTGTTTTATTTTAATATACTTCATTCAACATTAAAAAAATTAAAAAAAATTGCATTTTTCCAAGTTTTTCCAATCATTTTATGCATTTTTACGGATTGCGGGAACCTTTAATTTTGTTAAATTTCAACCTTCCCACAACCCGCAACCTGAGATTGCGGGATGCGAGACCTTTGATTTTGATTATCGACATTTCTATGTTCTCGCAACCCACAACCCGAAATTTCGGGATGCGGGAGGTTAATTTTCTCATTTAAAAAAAAAAAATTCCCCAACCCGCAACCCAAAATTGTGGGATGCAGAATGCGGAAACTTTGTTTTTTTTTTTTAGATTTTTAACATTCCCGCAACCCGCAACTTGAAATTGTGGAATGCGGATTGCGGGAATCACTTTTTCACATTTGCATTTCCACATTTCTTCGGACCCTAAGTTCATCTTATGCTATGTTTTAATTTGATTTCAGGTTCGTAAATTTTGGTAATTTTATTTTTCGAAATTTTCCTTCTCGACATGTAATTTTCGATATTTTGGGAATACTAATTTTGGTTTTATTTGTTTTATAAAATGATTAATATGCATAATAGATTTAATTGTTAGATCTATGGCCATAATTCATTCTGTAATGAAATCAATGGCTCTTGAGTCTTAACTTCCAAGAGCAATATCTTGAGATTTACAAGTCCAAATCAAGTCCAAGATAGCTCGTTGGAAAGCTCAAAGGATGACGAATGATTTGGGAAGATTATTTTTTCCAAATGAATAGCTTAACTAGCTTGAAAATATATCTGAATAGTCAAATTCAGATTTGCATAAGATTTGTTCATTTTTGTTATTTTTGGTTTGTAAATGAATTGTTATTAATTTAAATTTTTGTCATTAGATTTGGAATGTTGTTTTAATCCCTCTTTTGAATTGTACAGGGGTGGATTCGAACTTGGAAGAATCAAATTGAAGAAATTGCATCCCAAATTTGGAGTGATCAAAGCGTGCCAAGTGGAAAGCAGTGATCTTTGGACATGATTTCTAGAGTGATGAAGACGAATCTGGAAAATTCGAGACATGGGTTTTGTGTAGAATATGCCCAATTCATTTGTGAATATGCAGAATCCTCAAAACGTTTTTCATTTGGGAGATCCGACTGTTTTTTCAAAACGCATTTTTCCACATTTTTCTCATGGACGGATCTGGCAAATGAAACAACTCAGCTAGTTAGCTCAGCAATTGGGGAGATGGATCTTATCTTTTTCTATATTTTTCTCCTTATAAATACCTATCTTCTATGATCTAGAGAAGGGAGAGGAGAGAGAGGGAGAAGAGAGGTGGTATTTGCAGCCCAGAAGGATTTTAATCTTTCTTCTAAACTCTTTTCTGTGTATTTTTACTCGGAAGAGAGCTAGACTGAGGAGGCTACTGATCATCAATGTTTAGCTTTGTAAATTTCTTTATGAAATTGAAATGGTGATGTGAGGCTTTCTTTTTCTGCAGTTATTCTTCATTTGTTCATTTGTGTATAATAAGATTTATCTGTTACACACTTTTGGATAGTAATCAGATTCATTTTTCTGCATTTATGTAGTATATTTGTTAATCTGATTATGTTTAATGATTTGCATAAATGATTCTATATTCAAATGGTTTTAACACAGTGAAGACAATGTTTTACTTCTCATGTTAGAATTGACGTGTTGATGATGTTAATGATTTAACAATTTCTTTTTAAATTACTGACAATCCAATTATTCTTTTGAGTATTAGATCATTCTCTCCATTTTAAATTACTTTGATATTGGGATAGGTTATTAGTTTAATTAACATTTAGATAGGTTAGTATTCTGGTTCATATATGTATTTCTGTAACTATAGAATTTCTTCTAATAGTTGTAGAATTATTAATTGTAGATTGCATTCAAATCACACTTAGGATTAGTTTCAGATCTAATTCAAAGTCTCCCTTTTGAGGAGCAAACTCACCGACTCAAAGAGTGTAAGTGGAAGCTGAATATCCATGGGTGTTAAGCACACCAAACAACTCGAGGATAGGGTAATACTTGTGTAGGATTATCTGAAGCCTTTGGTTGGTTTTTCATCCCTTGTTGTTTGCCTTGGACACCATTCCAGCACTTGCACAACCGAAGCATGAACAAGTACCTAATTTAGACTCTTCAACGACATCATTAGCAGGTTTCACTTTAGGGTCTTTGGCCACATTGTTCTAATCAAACAAATTATCTAGGGGAATCAGGACTCGTGGAATAAAATTACTTTTCAACTAGATTATGTCCTTTCCTACCAACGTATTATGCCAAGCTTTGTTTTAAGCTTTTTCATCTTCAACCGATTCACCATCTTGGAAGCATTCTAAATTTTCATTTTCTAAATCTATCTGAGTGTTCACAAATTCATCCGACATTTCCAAAAATCTCTTTCTTTGCATATCATCAAAAAAAACTTGCCAGTATTTGGAGTTGTCTGGTATTGAGGGTCTGTTTACAACTTCAACTTCATACTTTTTTTGAGAATAGATAGGAGTCTTGAAACCATCAGTAGTTGTAGCCAAAGAGTCTGCTACTTGATTTTCAATTCTGGGAACCACTTTGATTTTATGCTCTGTGAAATAATTACCAAACATGTCCCAAAATTCATTTTTGTAAGCTCTCATTCTGGGATGTTTAGTTTGGTAACTATCAATCACTTGGTTTACCACAAGCTTTGAATCCCCAAAAAATTCTATTCTTTTTGCTCCCATATATTTCAAAGCCTGCAAACCCAACAGTAGAGCCTCATATTCAACCACATTATTAGTACATTCAATGTTGATGTATATGTAACTTCGGAATGTATTTCATATATGTATGTTGTATGTACTCCTATAGAGATGGTATTATTCCTCTATAAGGAAGTGTCGTCATTTATATTGTAAATGTCGTAACTTATACTTGATGGGTTATTAGACCACCTTGTTGGGGTCAGCCCTGTATAAGTCATGTGGGTCAAAGGGTTATTAGACCACCCTATTGGGGGTCGGCCATGTGGTTCGAAGGGTTATTAGACCACCCTATTGGGGGTTGGCCCAGTCAGCATTATGTTATGTGGTTAAGTTCGAGCCTGCATGATTTATGTAAAAGGCAAGTCAAGTCAAGTATAAATAGAGTGCGGGAGGCACTCTATTTTATCACTCACTTCTCACTCATGCACTCAAGGAGGAGTGGCACACTTATGGAGGAGGAGGATCTGCTGCTAGGATATATCTATCTCTTATGGTTGGGTTGTATCATTGCTCTATCTATCTCTGAGGAAGTTATTGGGGTTTTTCACCTTTATGGTTTTCCCCAAGTAAATCTTTGTGTCTCTTGTGTGCTTGCATTGTTGTCTCCATGATTAATATGTTGTAGATATGTTGTACATGTTGTTCTCTCAGTTAAGATCCTAGATCAGATTGAAGTAAATTCTGAAAAATTTAACATGGTATCAGAGCTAGCCTGAAAGAAGGCATGATATGGCATGTATGACACTTGTTGCACTTACTATGCTAGGGCTTGATATAGCAAAAACCAGTCATCGTAGCACTTTCGCTATAAATCCGTTTTGGAGAAGTTTTCGGATATGAAATATTTACAGGTCGAAGATTAAATACCCATGTACCTTTTTTCCAAAGGACAACCTCTAATTCGTTGTACTTTGTGATTTATGATCTGTACAATATAGGGTTTTTGCCTCTTCTAGATCTGAGTCAAAATTAGGTGACCTTGGGAAAAAGGTCATAACTTGGGCTAGGAAGATCCAAATGAAAGTTTGTAAAAAGTGACAGGTACTACACAGAATGTACTATCTGAGGAAAAATTTTTAGAGGCCGAAGTTGAACTAGTGACACATGGCATGCCGTACAAGTTCGCTCTCCTATATTATCTCATAAACAGGTCACGTTGCGACACTTGGAATAACGCTCTCTCAGAGAGTCCAATTGAGGTGAGACCTTTCAGTATGGAAATATAATAGGGCAAGATATCTTAGAAATTTTTTTCAGAGGCCGAAGTTCAAACAGTGACACGTGGCATGCCATACAAGTTCGCTCTCCTGTATTATCCCAAAACAGGTCACATTGGAACACTTGGCATAACTCTCTCTCAGAGAATCCAATTGAGTTCAGACCTGTCAGTATGGAAAGATAACAGGTCAGGCTATCTCAGGAAACTTTTTCAAACCCTGTGGATTGAAAATTTCAGAGTTACACCAGAAACAATCAGGTACATATTTCTGTCAAAACAGAATTATTTTTGAGTACCTTCATTCATGGCTTCCAGAATTTAGGGCTTTGGAGAAAGTTGGAATTTTTGTAATCAGAGACCACGGCTGAATGCTACTCATCAAAATAAAAATTTAGAGACCAATATCAGAATTTTTGGTTGGGCATAAGGCCGGGCTTGATCAGACCCTAATTCGGGACTTTGATAAGAAAAGTGGAAAATTAGGGCTTCTGTAAAAATGGGAATTTTTGAAATCTGTGACCACGGCTGGAAGCTCCTCAGAAAAATATAAGCTTAGAGCTTTGGATCAAACCTTTTGATTGGGCAGAAGAGTGGGCTTCATCAAACCCCAGTTCAGGGTCACGTCTAATGAATCCAGAAGTTTCAAAGGCAAAATTGAGGAGTGAAAATTTGCAGTTTTCAAATTCTGAATATACCAATTTGATCAGCTCATCAAGGCGCATATTTCTATCCTTTTGGAAGTTTGAAATTCAAAGTTTGAATTTTTGGGGTTTCTTTGACAATCCCATATCTAGCTCCAGGTCCAGTTCTTGCAAATCAAGTGGATTGGGTTAATCCTAGAAGAAGATGGATTGATCATTTGCATAAGTGAAGAAGTTCCCGTTTGAGAGGGAGATGAGGCTAAGACCTTACATAAGAATATTATAGGTGATCTCAACAGGTATGACTCATCGAGGTATGTTTCGATATTTGTTCATGATTAAGTTTATGGTATGTTTGTCTTCATGTTATTACGGTTAGTACAATCTTGATTTTAGATTTGTCGTATCACCTTAACAAAATTATGAAGATATTCATTGGTTAAGGTGTTGACACTTATGATTGTACTAATGCATTATGGTGTTGTATGAGGTTTATGTTGTATGCTAACATAAAAGGTACACCAAGAAAGACAAATCATGTTCTACTTCAAGAACGTATGATCATGGTGACATGAAGACAAGGATTCATCCATTGTCATGGATCACATAGAAGATCTACTTTCGAGGTATGTATAACTTGTTTCTACAATGGTTAACTTATGAGACATGCAGGTTACTAGCACAAGTCACTAAAGAGAACCAAAAGACATTATGCGAGTATGTTAGACATAACTAGCTAGCATGTTAATCCAGGTATGTTTTTCCTATATCAAGATAGAATCCTACCTTGTGTTAGGATATTATACTGTTGTGTTGTTGATAATGATTATTCATGAAGTCATAGGTTTGAATAGTCATGGTTGTATGCATATTATGTTTCTTACCATAATTGATGATATGACTAACCAGAAGAATCATGAAGGTATAGGTTTGAGTAATCATGGGTTTTATGCATATTATATCTCTTATCTTGATTGATGATTTAACTAACCAAAAAGAGTCCTATGATCAAATAAGAATATGCATGAGTAAAAGAAGAGTTCCCTAAAACCTTGAATACTAATGTTTATTATCTATGTTTGAAATGATCCTGACTATACATGCTTGAGATTATTGTGTTTTGATAATATTAAGATTATACTAATGAATGTTTGATTACGTATGAGACCTAGAGGATAACAAAATGATGATACTAACAAGCATGCATAGGGATTGAGAATGAATATAAGTTCAAGGACAAGTAATCCAGGAAGAAAAGATCAAGAGGGAGTACGCTCCAGTGGTTTCTACAAGGATGCAGATATTCAAAGGGAGTTGACCATCTCTCTACATTCCACAACAGAAAGGTGTAGAAGAAGCTACTGCAGATTAGGACTCCAGTATTTCCTGCAAGGAAGCGAAGACTCAGAGGGAGTCCACCCAACAAACAAACAAAGATAAGTATTTGAATTGTCATTACTTGCATATTTTATTGTTTAAATAATACTGTTCAATAATGTATATACTGATGTTCCTAGAATTAGGTTGTGTATTATGCATATTAGAATAGTTGCATTGATGAATAGTATACTACTAATATGCATGGGTAAGTAGCCTATGGCACTGTACAACATTCCATTGCTACTTATCTAGAATGAAACCTCTTTGCTGACATGTTGGGAGTTGTGCACACTCTTAACAATGTTCTGGTAGAGATTGGAAGGAATCTAAAAAGTTACGGGATATGGATAAATGTTGTATTGAAGCATTGGCTAAGTTAATTGCATGACTCTATGACATATTTCTTTATGTGTAAGAATTTGTTCTGAAAACTATGAGATGTTTTCTAATCATGCAATTTAACTTGTTGTGTAGGAAAGATCGTATGCCATCACCTACAAAAGAAGAACTACAACATTTGTTCAGCAACAAAATTATCTATTGAAGATATTGAAGTTCCCAGGATATGGGAAGAATTCCATGATCCGTCGATCATGAAGAATGATGTTTGGGATGTAGTCCCAAGACCTGAAGGGAAGTTTGTTATGACTTACATATGGATCTATCAAGATCAAGGATGCTACAGATGGCAGCATAGAGAAATATAAAAGTGATGAAATAGAAGATACACCAGATGGATTTCAAAACAGCTTTCTTGAATGGTGTAGTTGAAGAAGAAGTGTATGTGGAGCAGCCACTTGGTTCTGAGACACATGACAGGAAATCATATATGTGCAGAACTTGGTATGGTAGGATAGGTAGCTTTCTATCCAGTTTGGTATTTATCAAGAGTAAAGCGGGTTCCAACCTTTACTACAAGGTTGAGGAAGGAAATCCAGTGATACTACTATGTGGATGACCTATTTGTATCAGGAGAGGATAGATTGATTGCCGACACACAGCGAAATCTTACTGCTGAGTTCGAGTTGAGGAACTTGGGGATGATGCACTATTTTTTTTTGGCATGGAGGTGTGGCAAAGTGATGGAATCTTCCTTGGACAAGGGAAGTATGAAGTAGAGATCTTGAAGAGGTTCGGGATGCTGGACTGCAAGGCCATGTCCACACCTATGGCATCGAATCTGAAGCTTCTATGTGATGCTTCATCTGAGACGGTTGATGTCTCTATGTATCATCAGATGATTGGGTCCTTGATGTACCTGACGAACACGAGACCAGACATTTGCTTTGCTGTGAACACATTGAGTCAGTTCCTGACAGATCCGAGGAGTGTTCACATGGTTACTGTAAAGCATGTTCTGAGGTACCTGAAGGGTACAGTGGATTATGGGCGCAAGTATGAAGCAAATCAAAAGTTTAACCTGCAGGGTTATGTTGATTCAGATTGAGCTGGCAGTGCTGCAGATAGGAAGAGCACATCTGGGTGCTGCTTCAGTATGGGATCAGGTGTGATCTCTTGGTTTAGCAGGAAGCAGTCCTGTGTAGCACTGAGTACAGCTGAGGCAGAGTATGTTGCAGCCTGTTCAGCTAGTTGTGAGGCAGTATGGATACAGAAGCTATTGTCTGAGTTATTTGATATCCCGTTGGATGCTACTGGTATCTTCTGTGATAACCAGAGTTATGTGAAGCTATTCAAGAATCCAGTGTTTCATGATAGGTCGAAACACATAGAGATCAAATATCACTATATCAGGGATATGGTGCAGAGAGGAGCTGTGAAGCTCCTGTATGTTGCGACGAACGAGTAGATTACAGATGTGCTAACAAAGCCACTAGCCAGGGTGAAGTTCGAGTACTTCAGAGAGAGGCTTGGCGTTCTTCAGATCGAGGACACTCCGAGGAAGAAGTGATGGACACATCTGCTAAAGCCATTCCAAGCATGTTGGAAGGAGGATCCTTCACATGGCTGTGGATGTAAGCACTAGATGATGAGCATCAGGATGATGTTCTGGTTTCTGCTGGATATGATCAGTTGGATCATTTTTATGTATGTATGTACGCATCATGTTGGATGTTGGATATGATCAGTTGGATCATTTATATGTGTGTACACATCATGTTGGATGCTAGATATGATCAGTTGGATCATGTGTATGTATTTTGTATATGCATCATGTTGGATGCTTGGACCATGTATCTATATATGTATCAGGTGGATACATTGTATGATCAGGTAGATCATGTATATTGATATGTATCAGATATGATCAGGTAGATCATGTATGTTGATGGATACATTGGGTGGATCATGTATCTATGTATCAAGTGAATACACTATGTATGATGATATGTGTAAGGTAGATACGTGGTGTGCATCAGATGGATGCATTGTATGATCAGGATGATCATGGATGACGAGCTTCTCCAGATGACATGCAACAGGATGTTGCTGTTAAATTTTCTGAATTTACTTCAATCTGATCTAGGATCTTAACTGAGAGAACAACATGTACATCATATCTACAGCATATCAATCATGGAGACAATAATGCAAGCACACACAAGAGACACAAAGATTTACTTGGGGAAAACCATAAAGGTGAAAAACCCCAATAACTTCCTCAGAGATAGATAGAGAAATTATACAACCAACCAATAGAGATAGCCATAACCTAGCAGCAATCCTCCTCCTCCATAAGTGCGCCTCTCCTCCTTGAGAGCATGTGTGTGAAGTGAGTGAGTGAATAGAGTGCCTCCCGCACTCTATTTATACTTGACTTGACTTGCCTTTTTACCTAACTCATGTCGGCTCGAACTTAACCACATAACATAATGCTGAGTGGGCCGACCCCCAATAGGGTGGTCTAATAACCCTTTGACCCACATGGCCGACCCCCAATAGGGTGGTCTAATAACCCTTTGACCCACATGACTTATACAGGGCCGACCCCAAACAAGGTGGTCTAATAACCCATCAAGTATAAGTTACGACACTTACAATATAAATGACGACACTTCCTTATAGAGGAATAATACCATCTCTATAGGAATACAATATACATATATGTGAAATACATTCCGAAGTTACATATACATCAACACTCCCTCTTAACTAGGAAGGTATTTCTCAGCACAGTTCTTCTAGCACAAGTCATCTTCTCTGGATCATCGTCACTGGATAATCGTCATCGAGTCATCATCATCGTCACTACTGCTGCTATCTCAATCAATCTCTGAATCTACTCGTCATAGGAAGTTCTACAGAGCCAGTCCTTTTTCATACTGGATGTAGGCCCACCACCTGCAGGTCTTCGTCATCACTGGCCATACTGTGGAATCCTCAGGACTTATTACGTGCGTCACAAAACCTCGAAAGAGCATCCCAGGATGTTACGGGTACACAACTCCGACCTGTAGGATCTCCCAGGGCGCTATTACATGTGACCCCACCACAAAACCTCGCAAGAGCATCTCAGGATGTTACGGGTACACAACTCCGACCTGAAATCTCCCAGGGCACAAATTACATGTGGTCCACCACAAAACCTCGCAAGAGCATCTCAGGATGTTACGGGTACACAACTCCGACCTGAAATCTCCCAGGGCAACGAATTACATGTGGTCATGGCAAAACCTCGCAAGAGAATCCCAGGACTGATTACGGGCACACAGCCCAACCTATCGGATCTCCCAGGGAAACGAATTACATGCCATAGGACAAAACCTCGCAAGAGCATCTGCCAGATATCCCAGGGCGCTATTATATGCCATAGGCAAAACCTCGAAAGACTATCTGCAGATCTCCCAGGGCAACGAATTACATGTCCTCCCAGAGCAAAACCTCGAAAGAGCATTTGCCAGATGTCCCAGGGCACCGAATTACATGCCATAGGCAAAACCTCGAAAGACCATCTGCAAATCTCCCAGGGCAACGAATTACATGCTCATCTGCACAACCTGATCCACGACCATAGAGTATCAACCTGATACTCACCATACATCATCCTGATGTATCCATGATCATCCTGATCATCATCACTGCAACGTCCTGCTGCATGTCATCTGGAGCAACATCCTGAAGCTCGTCATCTATGATCATCCTGATCATCACTGCAACATCCTGCTGCATGATCCACCTGATCATCAATGCATCTACCTGATGCATACCAAGTATCATACATGATCCTCCTGATCATCAATGTATCCACCTGATACAAATACATGATACATATCATCATACATGATCCTCCTGATCATCAATGCATCTACCTGATGCATACCAAGTATCTACCTGATACATATCATCATACATGATCCTCCTGATCATCAATGTATCCACCTGATACAAATACAAATACATGATACATATCACCATACATGATCCACCTGATCATACAATGTATCCACCTGATACATATACAGATACATGGTCCAAGCATCCAACATGATGCATACATACATACATAAAATGATCCAACTGATCATATCCAAGCAGAAACCAGAACATCATCCTTATGCTCATCATCCAGCGCTTACATCCACAGCCATGTGAAGGATCCTCCTTCCAACATGCTTGGAATGGCTTCAGCAAATGTGTCCATCACTTCTTCCTCGAAGTATCCTTGATCTAAAGCATGCCAAGCCTCTCTCTGAAGTACTCGAACTTCACCTTGGCTAGTGGCTTCATCAACACATCTGCAATCTGCTCGTCCGTCGCAACATACAGGAGCTTCACAGCTCCTCTCTGCACCATATCCCTGATATAGTGATATTTGATCTCTATGTGTTTCGACCTGTCATGAAACACTGGGTTCTCGGACAACTTCACACAACTCTGGTTATCACAGAAGATACCAGTAGCCTCCAACGGGAGATCAAATAACTCAGACAGTAGCTTCCGTAGCCATACTGCCTCACAACTAGCTGAACAGGCTGCAACATACTCTGCCTCAGCTGTACTCAGTGCTACGCAGGACTGCTTCCTGCTAAACCAAGAGATCACACCTGATCCCATACTGAAGCAGCACCCAGATGTGCTCTTCCTGTCTGCAGCACTGCCAGCCCAATCTGAATCAACATAACCTTCCAGGTTAAACTTTTGATTCGCCTCATACCTGAGCCCATAATCCACTGTACCCTTCAGGTACCTCAGAACATGCTTTACAGTAACCAGGTGAACACTTCTCGGATCCGTTAGGAACTGGCTCAATGTGTTCACAGCAAAGCAAATGTCTGGTCTCGTGTTCGTCAGGTACATCAAGGACCCAATCATCTGACGATACATAGAGACATCAACTGACTCAGATGAAGCATCACATAGAAGCTTCAGATTCGATGCCATAGGTGTGGCCATGGCCTTGCAATCCATCATCCCGAACCTCTTTGGGATCTCTACTGCATACTTCCCTTGTCCAAGGAAGATTCTATCTGCACTTTGCCACACCTCCATGCCAAAAACAAATAGTGCATCATCCCGAAGTTCTTCATCTCGAACTCGGTAGTAAGCTTCCGCTGCGTGTCGGCAATCAATCTATCTTCACCATACCAAGTTCTGGGAGCTTGCTTCAAGCCATACAAGGCTTTCTTCAATCTGCATACATATGACTCCCTGTCAGGTCTTGGGACTGCATCCCAAACATCTTCTTCATGATCTACGGATCATGGCATTCCATTTCTTCATCCCGGATCCTGGGAACTTCAATATCTTCAATAGATATCTTTCTTGCTGGAACAAATGTTGTAGTCCTTTTGTAGGAGATGGCATATGATCTTTCCTACACAACAAGTTAAATTGCATGATTAGAAAACATCTTATAGTTTTCAGAACAAATTCTTACACATAAAGAAATATGCCATACAGTCATGCAATTATCTTAGCCAATGCTTCAATACAACATTTATCCATATCCCGTAACTTTCTAGATGCCTTCCAATCTCTACCAGAACATTGTTAAGAGTGTGCACAACTCCCAACATGTCAGCAAAGAGGTTTCATTCTAGATAAGTAGCAATGGAATGTTGTACAGTGCCATAGGCTACTTACCCATGCATATTAGTAGTATACTGTTCATCAATGCAATTATTCTAATATGCATAATACACAACCTAATTCTAGGAACATCAGTATATACATTATTGAACAGTATTATTTAAGAAATGACAATTCAAATACTTATCTTTGTTTGTTCGTTGGGTGGACTCCCTCTGAGTCTTTGCTTCCTTGCAGGAGCTGCTGGAGTCCTAATCTGAGGTAGCTTCTTCTACACCTTTCTGTTGTGAAATGTAGAGAGATGATCAACTCCCTCTGAATATCTGCATCCTTGCAGAAACTACTGAAGTGTGCTCCTTTGCTTTCTTGCAGGAACAACTAGAGTGTGCTCCTTTGCTTTCTGGCAGGAGCAACTGGAGTGTGCTCCCTCTTGATCTTTGCTTCCTGAATTACCTGTTCTTGAACTCATATTCATCCTTGGTCCCTATGCATGCTTATTAGTATCATGAATGTGTTATCCTTGTGATCTCATATAAAATCATACATTCATTAGTATACTATTAAAACACAATAATCTCAAGCATGTATAGTCATGATCATTTCAAACAGAAATAATAAGCATGAGCATTCAAGGATTCTTATGGTTAGTCAAATCATAAGAAACATAACATGTCTAAACCTGTAATTACTCAAGCCTATGACTCTTCAGGTTAGTTGAATCATCAATCAAGATAAGATATAAAATGCATAAAACCTGTGATTATTCAAGCCTATACTTTCATGATTCTTCTGGTTAGTCATATCATCAATTATAATAATATACATCCAACCATGATTATTCAAACCTATGACTTCATGAATAATTATTATCAACAACAGTATAAGATCCTAACACAAGGTAGGATTTTAGCTTGATATAGGAAAAACATACCTGGATTAGCATGCTAGCTATTTATGTCTAACATACCCGCATAATGTCTTCTAGTTCTCTTTAGTGACTTGTGCTAGTAACCTGCATGTCTCATAAGTTAACCATTATAAAACTAAGTTATACATACCTCGAGAATGGATCTTCTATGAGATCCATGGCAATGGATGAATCTTTGTCCTCATGATCATATGTTCTTGAACTAGAACATGATTTGTCTTCTTGGTGTACCTTTCATGTTAGTAGACAACATAAAACTCATACAACATCACAATGTGTTAGTACAAACATAAGTTTCATACTCCTAATAAATGAATGACTTCTATCATGCATTCATAATTTTATTAAGGTGATATGACAAGTCTAAAATCAAGATTGTACTAACCGTGATAATATGAAGACAAGCATACCATAAACTTAATTATGAACAAATCTCAAAACATACCTCGATGAGTCATACCTGTCGAGATCACTTGTAATCTTCTTATGTAAGGCCTTAGCCTCATCTTTCTCTGAAACAGGAACTTCTTCACTTATGCAAGTGATTAACCCAATCCACTTGATTTGCAAGAACTGGACCTTGAGTTGGATATGGGTTTGTCAGAGAAACCCCAAAAATTCAAACTTTGAATTTCAAACTTCTGATAGGATAGAAATATGTGCCTTGATGAGCTGATCAAGTTGGTATATTCAGAATTTGAAAACTGCAAAGTTTCACTCCTCAATTTTGCCTTTGAAACTTCTAGATTCACTGGACGTGACCCTGAACTGGGGTTTGATGAAGCCCACTCTTTTTCCCCATCAAAATGTTTGATCCAAAGCTCTAAGCTTCTATTTTTCTGAGGAGCTTCTAGCTGTGGTCACAGATTTCAAAAATTCCCATTTTTACAGAAGCCCTAATTTTCCACTTTTCTGATCAAAGTCCCGAACTAGGGTCTAATCAAGCCCGGCCTTCTGCCCAACCAAAAATTCTGATCTTGGTCTCTAAATTTCTATTTTGATGAGTAGCATCTAGCCGTGGTCTCCGATTACAAAAATTCCAACTTTCTCCAAAGCCCTAAATTCCGGAAGCCATGAATGAAGGTACCAAAAAATAATTCTGTTTTGACAGAAATATGTACCTGATTGTTTCTGGTGTAACTCTGAAATTTTTGATCCACAGGGTCTGAAAATGTTTTCTGAGATAGCCCGACCTGTTATCTTTCCATCCTGACAGGTCTGACCTCAATTGGATTCTCTGAGAGAGAGATATGCCAAATGTCGCAACGTGACCTGTTTTGGGATAAAACAGGAGAGCGAACTTGTACGGCGTGCCACATGTCACTGTTTTAACTTCAGCCTCTGAAAACGTTTTCGGAGATAGCTCGGCCTGTTATCTTTCCATCCTGACAGGTCTGACCTCAATTGGACTCTCTGAGAGAGAGTTATGCCAAATGTCGCAACGTGACCTGTTTATGGGATAATACAGGAGAGCGAACTTGTACGGCATGCCACGTGTCACTGGTTCGACTTCGGCCTCTGAAAAAGTTTTCTGAGATAGTGCAGACTGTGTACTACCTGTCACTTTTTACGAAATTTCATTTGGAGCTTCCTAGCCCAAGATATGACCTTTTTCCCAAGGTAACCTGATTTTGACTCAGATCTGGAAGAGGCAGAAACCCTATATTGTACAGATCATAAATCACAAAGTACAACGAATTAGAGGTTGTCCTTTGGACACAAGATACCTGGATATCTTAGCTTCGGCCTGTAACAATTTCAGATCTGAAAACTTCGCCAAAACGGATTTATAGCGAAAGTTCTACGATGACTGGTTTTTGCTATATCAAGCCCTAGCATCGTAAGTGCAACAAGTGTCATACATGCCATATCATGCCTTCTTTCAGGCTAGCTCTGATACCATGTTAAATTTTCTGAATTTACTTCAATCTGATCTAGGATCTTAACTGAGAGAACAACATGTACAGCATATCTACAGCATATCAATCATGGAGACAATAATGCAAGCACACACAAGAGACACAAAGATTTACTTGGGGAAAACCATAAAGGTGAAAAACCCCAATAACTTCCTCAGAGATAGATAGAGAAATGATACAACCAACCAATAGAGATAGCCATAACCTAGCAGCAATCCTCCTCCTCCATAAGTGCGCCTCTCCTCCTTGAGAGCATGTGTGTGAAGTGAGTGAGTGAATAGAGTGCCTCCCGCACTCTATTTATACTTGACTTGACTTGCCTTTTTACCTAACTCATGTCGGCTCGAACTTAACCACATAACATAATGCTGAGTGGGCCGACCCCCAATAGGGTGGTCTAATAACCCTTTGACCCACATGGCCGACCCCCAATAGGGTGGTCTAATAACCCTTTGACCCACATGACTTATACAGGGCCGACCCCAAACAAGGTGGTCTAATAACCCATCAAGTATAAGTTACGACACTTACAATATAAATGACGACACTTCCTTATAGAGGAATAATACCATCTCTATAGGAATACAATATACATATATGTGAAATACATTCCGAAGTTACATATACATCAACAGTTGCAGTGATGATGATCAGGGTGATCATGTGTACATCAGGATGATGTATGATGAGTATCATATGATACTCTGTGGCCGTGGAACAGGTTGTGCAGATGAGCATATAATTTGTTTCCCTGGGATATTTGCAGATAGTCTTTCGAGGTTTTGCGTATGGCATGTAATTTGGTGCCCTGGGATATCTGGCAAATGCTCTTTCGGGGTTTTTCTTTGGGAGGACATATAATTTGGCCCTGGGAGATCTAAATATAGTCTTTTGAGGTTTTTCCTATGGCATGTAATTCGGTGCCCTGGGATATCTGGCAGATGCTCTTTCGAGGTTTTGTCCTATGGCATGTAATTTGCTCCTGGGAGATCTGGACAGGATGAAAAAGGCCTCAGATGCTTCAGCTAGGTTTTGCCATGACCACATGTAATTTGCTCCTGGGAGATCTCGACAGGATGAAAAAGGCCTCAGATGCTTCAGCCAGGTTTTGTGGTAGACCACATGTAATGTGCTCCTGGGAGATCCGACAGGTAGAGCTGTGTGCTCGTAACAACCTGGGATGCTTCAGCCAGGTTTTATGGTGAGATCACATGTAATGTGCTCCTAGGAGATCTGACAGGTAGATCCGTGTGGTCGTAACAGCTTGGGATGCTTCAGCCAGGTTTTGTGATGGGTCACATGTAATGTGCTCCTGGGAGATCCTACAGGTAGAGCTGTGTGCTCGTAATAGCCTGGGATGCTGCAGCTTGGTTTTGTGACGCACGTAATAAGTCCTGAGGTTTCCACAGTATGGCTAGTGATGATGAAGACCTGTAGGTGGTGGGCCTACATCCAGTATGAAAAAGGACTAGCTCTGTAGAACTTCCTATGACGAGTAGATTCAGAGATTGATTGAGATAACAGAAGCAGTGACGATGATGATGACTCGATGATGATTATCCAGTGACGATGATCTATAGAAGATGACTTGTGCTAGAAGACCTGTGCTGAGAAATACCTTCCTAGTTAAGAGGGAGTGTTGATGCATATGTAACTTCGGAATGTATTTCATATATGTATGTTGTATGTACTCCTATAGAGATGGTATTATTCCTTTATAAGGAAGTGTCGTCATTTATATTGTAAATGTCGTAACTTATACTTGATGGGTTATTAGACCACCTTGTTGGGGTCATCCCTGTATAAGTCATGTGGGTCAAAGGGTTATTAGACCACCCTATTGGTGGTCAGCCCAGTCAGCATTATGTTATGTGGTTAAGTTCGAGCCTACATGATTTATGTAAAAGGCAAGTCAGGTCAAGTATAAATAGAGTGCAGGAGGCACTCTATTTTATCACTCACTTCTCACTCATGCACTCAAGGAGGAGTGGCGCACTTATGGAGGAGGAGGATCTGCTTCTAGGATATATCTATCTCTTATGGTTGGGTTGTATCATTGCTCTATCTATCTCTGAGGAAGTTATTGGGGTTTTTCACCTTTATGGTTTTCCCCAAGTAAATATTTGTGTCTCTTGTGTGCTTGCATTATTGTCTCCATGATTGATATGCTGTAGATATGCTGTACATGTTGTCCTCTCAGTTAAGATCCTAGATCAGATTGAAGTAAATTCTGAAAATTTAACATTCAAAAGTCAGTTTATAAGACAAAGCTTTAAATTCTCTGATTGGGGATATAATCCAAACACCTGCCCCAACTCCATTTTTACTTAAAGATCCATCAAAGTACATAGTCCACAACCCTTCTTCATTATGTTTCTTCTCCAAGGCCTCTTGTCTTTTTGCAAACTCCTCATCCTCCTTAACTTCAATCTGTATAGGAACTTCAGGATCAATGGGTGGTCCATCACTAAAAAATATAGAAGATCCCAAATTAGTATCAACAACATAAATGGGATGATTTTCAGGCTTATCTTGACTACTGACCACATAGGCTAACCTCTTGTCTCTATATAACCTTCTGGTTCCTCCAAATAAAGGTATAGTGGCATATGACATATCCATTTGCAAATTTCCTTTCAACTTCGATGCCCAAGACCTTGATAACAACATGCCAAACTTGGCAGGAATCTCAGCTACTACAACATCCATCACAATGCCTTTTGCTGGAAGTTGTGCCAGGGTTACCACCGTATCCTTTATCAATCCCAGACATTTGCCTTTCTAGAATCAAAAGAGTATAGGTCTTTGTAGGGCCTAGTAACCTCCAAACCCAAACTTTCCACTACTGTCTTTGGCATTAGATTATGAGATGCACCAGAATCTATTATAGCATTGTGTAGAATCATATCATGGATATTCAGACTTTGATAAAAAGGGGGGACTTCTTCATCATTTGTATCTTCGATTTTGGGTCAAAAGACAATAGTGGGAGCATCATCTATCACTTCTAAAATATCTGGTTGACACTCACCTTAGTTCTTGACCATCTTAGTGATTTCTTCCCTGTATTCATTATTCTTCAACAACTCATTAAAGGGGATAGAAATATTAACCTTTGACAAATCTGTCTTCAGGCTGAAGGATTAAATTGGTTTATCCACATCAATTGGCCTTGACTGTTTAATTTCTTTGGTTGTTGTTCCTTATTTTTTGGGTTGTCTTGTACAATAGCCTCCTTATGCTTTCCCTTTTGTTTTTCTGAATTCTGTTAGGTGTTGGAAAGCTGGTTTGGAATAGACTTTCCTCTATTTGTTATCACATCATGGTTTCTCAGCTTTAGTTTTCTCTGAAAGTCATCAATGGCATTCTAATAGCCTATCTAATATTGTTTTGAATCCAGCTCTGGAATGGGACTATCATTTTCCTGGGTGAAGAAATCGTGTTCTTTTTAAGTCAAATATATTTTAGGATCAATGTCATGAAAGTGATGAATCTGGTTATCCATTGGATATTCTTTTCCTTCATCATCAACCAAATTTTCTTGGAATGGTGGCCTTATTTGCTCATCTTCGGGGTTTCTTTGGTTTCTTTGAGGAAATAGTCTTCTAAAATTTGGATTTCTTATTTGATTTTCAGGTTTCTCTCTATTAGGTGGTCTATTAAATAGGGCTAGCCTGCCCATCAATTTATCCATAGTCTTCATCATCATTTCAAACTTGACATCATTTGCATAGGAGGAAGCAGAAGTGGATGGTTGGGCTTCTTATCTCTTCTTATCTGTCTCAACTCTACCTTTCATTTTCCCTGAAGCCATCATATTTGCTTCTACTTCTAGAGCATCCTTCAACATAGATGACAGAGTAGCTGACTTCCTCTCCCTCAACATACATGAAAAGTATCCATCAAAGCATCAACATAATGAAGCTTGGAAGCACCTACCAAGGTTTTAATATCAACTGGGATGGAGTTGTATACCCTCATAAATCTGCTGGAAATTTCATGGACAGACTCAAAGTTTCCTTCTTTAAATGGTCATATTGAGATAATATTTGCAGAGGGCTCTTTTTTCCCTCCCACCTATCTAAAAATAGTGTTTGAAAAGCTTCATAGGTAGGGATAGATGCTGCTGGTAAATCTTTAAACCATCTCTTAGCTTCCCTAGACAAACTCTGTGCAAACAACCTCATCTTTTCATCATCATGATCCACCTCCTCTAAATCAATAAAATCTTCAAACCTATCCATATGTTATCTTGCTGTAAAATTTCCATATCCATCATATAGAGAAATTCTCCGTGAGTAATTTTGGGGGAGATCATGCAAAAAAACTCGCAAAGCTAAGGGTGTAAACCTAACTACCATTGGTCTAGGTGTATTCTGATGTATAGGAGGGTCTTGGGAAGGATTCTGAGGAGTATTTTTAACAAGGTTTGTAATATGAGGCTGAGGGGTCTGAAAATGAGAGCTTCTTTCTTCAACTTTAACAGTGTTTGGCAAGTTATACCATAAGGGATCTAGCAAGTATGACTCAAAACTATTTGGATTTGCTTCTGTTTGCTCTAGGTATGACTCTGATTTTGATCTTAATAAATACTTTCTAACACTTACTTATGAATCCAAATCTTGAAAACCATAATACTTTTCCTGATATAAAGAGCTTTCAATATTAGAAGTGCTAGCTTTCTCTTTTCCACTTCAATGTCAAATCAAACTTTCTGGGTTTTTTACACCTAGTAAAATCTCAGGATTAGGATTACCTCTTGTATGCATCCTTCTAGGGGCCATGATGCCTTCTGAACCCTTCTTTGGAAATCACCGTGGAGTTTCCAATCTCCCCAATGGAGTCACCTTTAATTGAAATCCTAATGAGTGGAGTCACCAGGGAAAATGTACAATCTTCTTCAAATGCAGAAATCTCTATTTGCCCATAGAAATCCTTTCTTTCTATGAAAACTTGAAATCCGTGTCGTTTCTCCAAGGGATAATATAAATTTCGCTCCATGGAAGCGGCGCTAATATGGCACTCAAAATGACCCTCAAGGTTGTGGGAAAGGGTACTTCGAGGTAACCACAAAACCAAGCTTTAGGAAAGAGAGTTGGCTTCTATCCTTCCAGAGAGGTATCTCTCAATGTTTGTTTATCAAGGCCATATATATGAATTAAGATTAAGATCAGACTATTGTTTGGTTGAAGCAAGGTGAACATTCATTGGGAAATGGAGTCAAAATACTTAAGATGATAAAGGGGCAATGCTTTGCATAAGAATTCTTAACAAAGGCATGGTAATTACTCATTTACAGTCAAAAGCTGTTTATCTGGTGATAGGGGATAAAATAAGAACAATCCATTAACACAGAGCATTATAAGATGAATTTTGTATTAACTTTAGTAGAAAAAGATTTGTGGATGCTTGGAATCAAAGAAATAGAGCATAGACATATGAATTATGCTTCAATATACACTTATCCAAACATGAAAATAAAATAATATGGAATAGATCACAAGGACACATTCACATGAAGAAAATGAGGTACAGACTGTAAAACAAATAACACAAGAATCGCTACTTCAAAACACTTGCTTGGCTTTTCCCATTTCATTAAAGAAGTATCACATTTACACGACACAAGGACTCATGGTATACAACCAACAACCCTTTTCTTTCCATTACATATGAATATATATAAGAGGTGATAACCTCAGTTCTTCAGCACAAGATATTCTACCCTAGCTTCCAAACAGAAAGTTGTTACAAAATTTGATGACACCTATACAGATAGTTTCATCCTCTTAGAGAATCGGTTACAACAAAAAAAAGCAAATGCTGATAGGTAGGCTTAACAACCTTTACAAATGCCCTCGGTCATTTACTAGCTAGTAAAAAACAAAAATCCTTGGTAACTATTTGCTTAGGCTTCAAATATTCATTATCCTCGAATATTTATGGATGTAGTGTTAGTTTGGCCTTTCCATACTTCTCAACGGTCTTCCAATGGTCTAGAGATGGAAATTCTGATGTGGCCACCTCCTTCAACAATACTCGCATCTCTGTATGGTCCCTGTATGAACAAATCCTAAGGGGTGCACAAACTTCTTTGAAGACTAAAACTAGCTCAAATTCCTTTTCCGATTTATCCACCATTGTTTTTCCTAACAGTGACTGGTTCATGCCAACAAAGTCTGTATAATCTAACTTGCATCCTATCAGCCTTCTTTGATATTATTCTTGTGTCATCATGGTGCCATCCTCTTCCCAAAAGAGGGGAAGTCCCTTCTTGAATAGTGGATCAAACATCTCTCTGAAGAGTTTTAATTGATGTGCTAAAACGCCTATCCTTCCCTGAATTGTGTCCATATGGTGATGCTTGTTCACCACCTTCCTTGCCAAAATGATTGTAGACAATCTTCCCTTGATGTTAGCATCCTTCAACTCATCCTCAGTCAACCCATTCATAAACTCAATGGCATTTTGAGCACACTCCATTGGATTCTTTTTCAATTTCTCTTTTACTATTGTTATGCTTTGCTTAGCCAACTTAATTACCTTTTCTTTGTCTAAAACAAAGTCAAGGTAAGGCCTCAATTTGTCTACCTCAATAATGATTTCATCCCAAATAACCTGCTTGGCTTCCTACAATGAAGTTTGACCTGTATCCCACTTCACTAATTCATCATGCTTAACCTATAATTCTAGGTACTTGGCTTCCCAAGTCTTCCTCTCTTGCTCCTCCTCTATAACCCTACTTTCTAGGTCTTCCTTCTGCTTCTGCAACCTTTCTACTTCTAAATCCATTAGACTTTCCTGTTCCATGGCTTGCACAATGGAGAAGTCACTGGATTCAATGGAGGAGGGGGTGATCATGTTCTCCAATTCTTTGCTCTTCTCCTGCAATTTCCTTTCAAGGTCTTTGGCTTTGGATTTCAAATCTTTCTCACTTTCCACCACAAGAGCTATATCCACCTGCCACTACTTTTCCTTCTCTTAAAACTTCAACAATCTAGCTTTGCAGTCTATCAGCTCATTCTTCAGCTCTTTCCTTTTCTCTTCCAGCTCTGTCAATTCAGAGGCTTCTACCAGTTGGGTGGAGGGGATCTTTAACTTCTTTTTTAATGTCTGAATGGTATTTTCTTTGTCATTTAGCATCTTTTGAATGCTAGCCCTTTTTTCCTCCTGGCCTTCAGTAACCAATATGTCATCCTACATCTTCTTGATTGGTGCCTCGTGGGATTTGTTCTCCACTCTTTCTTTCCTTAGCTGATTTCCAACCTTGTTCTTACTGACCTACAATTTGGACAATTCTAGTGTAGCCTCTAACAATTTGGAATAGATAACCTCCCTAGTTTCTTTGTGCAAGTGGATCATATCAGGAACAGGGATATCTTCCAAGTTCATTTTCATCCCAGTGGCTTTGTTTTGGGTAGCTAAGGCCAAGTTCAGGGTGTTCTGGGCATGAATTTTGCTAGCTACCAAAGACACATCTTTAGTGGAAATCTGCCTCACCTCTGCATACAGTTTAGACTCCTCTGAGGATGCTTCTTCACTCTCTTTATACTCATCCAACAACTCTACTGTGCTTTTGTCTTGTGTGGAAGGTTCAACAATTGTTCTATTTAATACATATTCCTTAACCTTGAAGGTAGGAGCCTTAGCCTTCACTTTCTTCTTATTGCTTTGACCAGTTGTCACCAGTACCAACTGCTACCCAGATTCTTCTACTTTCTGCCTTTTGGGAGCTCTTTCTGTGTCTTCATCTATATCCATGGCATCATTAGTTTCCACTCTGCTGGACCCTCCAGAGCCACTGGTAGGGGGTATGACTTCTCCAACTGCTGGAGCCAAGCTAGAAAAGCCAGGAAGTGGGGGTGTGGTTTTTTGCACCAGAGAAGTGGAGTCATCTTGCACATCCACATCCATCTACCCTTTGTTGGGATATTCTAACCAGTTGGCAGTCTCTGCCATACCTGCAAGCTCAAAGTGTATAAAAACCTTTCTGTTGCTTTCTTTCCTTCTGTTTGAGATGATATGGTATGGGTCATAGTTGATGGCTTCCTTTGTTCGGAATCCCATCTCTCTTTGTTGATGTATATGTAACTTCGAAATGTATTTCATCTATATATTATTGTACTCCTATAGATATGTATTATTCCTCTATACAGAAGTGTCGTCATTTGTATTGACAAGTGTCGCAAGTGGTGTAACTTGCTAATGGGTTATTAGACCACCTAGTAGAGAGGTCGGCCCGATATAATGTAACCTAGGGTTATTAGGCTGAGTTAGACAAGTCATCCCCATAGGTTTATTAGGAAGCACAAGACAAGTATAAATAGAGATCAGGAGATCTCCATTTCATTCATCTCATTACTCACTCTTCTATCACTCGGAAAGTGGCACACATGTGAGGAGGAGGATCAACATCTAGGAGAAGACTATCTCTTGTACTTTCGTTGTACTTTGGTTGTATCATTGCTCTCTCTATCTCTGAGGAAGTTGTGGCGTTTTTCACCTTTATGGTTTTCCCCAGTGAAACTCTGTGTGTCCATTGTCTTATGTGATTGTTTGATATGCTTGATACATGCTTGATATTATTGATATGATGTACATGTTATTCTCTCAGTAAAGATCCTAGAGTATATTGAATGAATGCTCAAAAAATTAACATGGTATCAGAGCTAGCTTGAGAAGAAGACATTGTGCAGTGGTAGAAACTAGGGTTTCTTGTTTATTGGGTTTCTCTTCATAGATTTTGGAAAAGCAGTAAGGTAGATTGACTCTACTCCTCAAGGAGAATCTATCTGTCCAATCAGAATTCAATTTTGAGCACTTTCAGTTTTGGCCCTAAAAATTAGGGTTTCCTCAAGAATAGGAATTTCTAAAATCTGAAGACATAGCTAGAAGCTCCTTGGAAAAATCAAAGGTTAGAGCTTTGGATCGATATTTTTGGTTGGGTGAAGCTCCGGAAACTCAAACCCTAATTCAGGGTCCTCCCTAGTGAATCCGAGAGATTGAAAAGCATTTATGAAGGGTGAATCTTTGCAGTTTTCAAATTCTGAGTATATCATGCTGATGAGCTCATCAAGACGCATCTTTCTATCATTTCAGAATTTTGAAATTCACATTTTGAATTTTTAGGGTTTCTCTGACAAACCCTAATCTAGGACTAGATCCAGTTTTCAGCAAATCAAGTGGTAAGACCTATATCTTTTCTATTTCCATTTGAAGTACTCTTTAAAGATGTCTCACGACACCAAGCTTGAAGGGGCTGATAACTTCCGAGCATGGAAGTATAGGATTGGGTTCATCCTGGAAGAAAATGAGTTGGACTCTTACATAAGCTCTGAGGTCCTTGTCCCAGAGGGAGAAGAGGCTAAAGCCCTCCACAAGAAGAACTTGGTCAAGGAAAAGAGGATCATTGCTGATTATAGGTAGGACCATCTCATCCCACATGTGTCATCTCTGAAGACACCCAAAGAGATGTTTGATTCCCTAACCAAGCTATTTGAAGGGAAGAACATAAATCGGAAGATGACCCCGCAGAACCAATTGAAAGGGGTAAAGCTTCAGAATGGAGGAACCATTCAATCTTAATTTTCTAGGGTTTCCCAGATCAAGGAACAACTTGAAGCTGTGGATGAAATTGTGGACAATGGTGAAGTTGTCATGACCACACTGAATGGCCTACCTAGGTCATGGGATTCCTTTATCCAAGGAATCTGTGCGAGAAAGAAGTTGGTATCCTTCAACAAACTGCGAGAGGAATGCTCACAAGAAGAAGCAAGGCTTGTGGCACGAGAAGAAAAGATGGGGAATGAAGATCAAGCTCTCACATCACACACCAAGAAAGGCAAGTTCAAGAGGGAGCCATCCCATCACAAGAATAAATCTTCTCACCCATACCACAAAGAAAAGAAAGATCTGAGGTGCTTCAATTGTAATGAGAAAGGACACTTTGCCTTAGAATGTCCCAAGAAAAGAAAATAAGATACCAACAACTTCAACAACAAGAAGAAGAACAGCAAATGAAGATATCATGCTCATGCTGCTGAGGATGATGAACCTCCCAGGAAGAAATCTAGAGCAGAAAGTGATGTCTCATCTAGTGAAGATGAATATGTTCTAATCTCAGCCCTCACAGGTACTATTTCTCATGGTTGTAATGATTGGTTAATTGACAGTGGGGCTTCCAAACACATGACTGGGTTTAAAGAATCTTTTTTAAATTTATCTAAACATGAATCACCCCATAAGGTGAAACTTGGGGATGATTATCAATACCCTATCAAAGGAAGTGGGGAAGCCTCCTACAACCTAGACTTTGGAAAGTCTTTGAAGATGAAAGATGTGTTATTTGTACCTAGGCTCAGGAAGAACCTACTCTCCATCTCTGCATTGGATGCAAAGGGCATGAGGGTTGCATTTGTAGATGGACAAGTCCTAATGTGGCCAAAAGGTAAAACTATTGATGATACAGTGGTGATTGGAGAGCAAGAGGGAGGATTGTACAAATTGAAGGGACAACCTGAACATGCCATGGTACATGAATCCATGGAGCCAAGTGAACTTTGGCATCGAAGGCTTGCACATGTGCACTACAGAGCACTACCAATTGCAAGCAAAGATATATAAGGTCTTCCTAAAATCAAGTCAAAGCATGAAGGAGTTTGCAAAGGATGTGCAAAAGGAAAGAACATTAAGAAGGAATTTCCAAGCAATGAAAGCAAAGCAAAAGGGATCTTGGAAATTATCCACTCCGATGTATGCGGTCCAATGTCATCCAGCTCTCTGAGTGGGTATGTATACTATGTCTCTTTCATTGATGATTTCTCTAGGAAGACTTGGGTTTACTTCTTGAAGAACAAAGATGAAGTATTTGATAAGTTCAAGGAATTCAAAGCCTTGATGGAGAATCAAACTAACAAGAAGATCAAGACATTCAGATCCGACAATGGCAGAGAATTCAGTTCAGGTGATTTCAAGAAACTATGCAGTGATTCAGGGATTAAGAGGGAGTTGACTGCTCCCTACAATCCTCAACAGAATGGAGTTGTAGAAAGAAAGAATAGAACAATAATGGAGGCATCTCGGGCAATGTTGCATGACCAGGATCTTCCTATGCATCTATGGGAAGAAGCAGCTAGGACAGTTGTATATGTGCAGAACATAACACCTCACAAGATATTGGACAACAAGACACCAAAAGAAGTCTTCACCAGTAAGAAACTTGAGGTCAGCCATCTCAGGATATTTGGTTATCCAGTATATACACATGTTCCAAAGGAAAAGAGGACAAATATAGATCCTTCAGGAAAGAAGGGTATCTTTGTGGGGTACAATGAAAGCTCAAAGGCTTATAGAATATACTTTCCAGGGTTCAAGGAGATTGATGTCAGCAGGGATGTGACATTTGATGAAGACTCAGTTTTCATTAATTCAAGGAAGGAACCTGTTGAAGATCATGAAGAACCAAAGGAAACCAGATTTCAATATACCACCATGACTAAAGCAAATCTAGAAGCAGATCGATAAATTGAAGATCCACAAGAACCTGTAGATCCACCTCGTGAGAAGGACTCTTACAAGAGGAAACCTGCATGGATTAGAGAGCTCATTCAATATGTAGAAAGGTATGGCATTCCAAAAGAAGAACACAGAGCAAGGAAGAGAACTAGATCTCACACAAGTTATGTTTCCTTACTCTGTGACATTATGAACAAAGAACCTTCCAGTTATGAAGAAGTAGCGGAAAAGAAAGAATTGAAGGATGCCATGGTCGAAGAGTATCAGTTGATCATGAAGAATGATGTTTGGGGTGTAGTTCCAAGACCTAAAGGGAAGTCAGTTGTGACTTCCAAGTGGATTTACAAGATCAAGCATGCTGCAGATGGCAGTATAGAGAAATACAAAGAGAGATTTGTAGCTCGTGGTTTCTCCCAGAAAGAAGGGATTGATTACAAAGAAACTTTTGCTCCTGTAGATAGGTACACTTCCATGAGATCAGTACTTGCTATGGCTAAAGTGATGAAATGGAATATACACCAGATGGATGTCAAGACAACTTTATTAAATGGTGTAGTTGAAGAGGAAGTGTATGTGGAGCAGCCACTTGGTTTTGAGACACACGACAGAGAGTCATATGTGTGCAAGTTGAAGAAAGCCTTGTATGGCTTGAAGCAAGCTCCTAAGACTTGGTATGGTAGGATGGACAACTTTATATCTAGTTTGGGCTTTACCAAGAGTAAAGCAGATTCCAACCTTTACTACAAGGTTGAGGAAGGCAATCCAGTGATACTACTTCTGTATGTGGATGACCTGTTTGTTACAGGAGAAGATAGTTTGATTGCTAATACCAAGAGGAAGCTTGCTTCCAAGTTCGAGATGAAGGACTTGGGGATGATGCACTATTTTCTAGGCATGGAGGTGTGGCAGAGTGCAGATGGGATCTTCCTTGGACAAGGGAAGTATGCAGTAGAGATCCTGAAGATGTTCGGGATGATGGACTACAAGGCCATGGCCACACCTATGGCATCAAACTTGAATCTTCTGTGTGATGCTTCATATAAGACAGTTGATGTCACTATGTATTGTCAGATGATTGGGTCCTTAATGTACCTGACAAACACGAGACCAGATATTTTCTTTGTGGTGAACACATTGAGCCAGTTCCTGACAGATCCGAGGAGTGTTCACCTAGTTGCTGTAAAGCATATTCTGAGGTACCTTAAGGGTATGGTTGACTATGGGCTCAAGTATGATGCGAATCAAAGGTTTAACCTATAGGGTTATGTTGATTCAAATTGGGTAGGAAGTGCTAAAGATAGGAAGAGCACATCTGGGTGCTACTTCAGTATAGGATCAGGTGTGATCTCTTGGTTTAGCAGGAAGCAATCCTACGTAGCACTGAGTACAGCCAAGGCAGAGTATGTTGCAGCTTGTTCGGCTAGTTGTGAGGCAGTATGGCTCCAGAAGCTACTGTCTGAGTTATGTGATCTCCCACTGGAGGCTATTGGTATCTTTTGTGACAACCAAAGTTGTGTGAAGCTGTCTGAGAACCCAGTGTTCCATGACAGGTCGAAACACACTGAGATCAAATATCACTATATCAGGGATATGGTGCAGAGAGGAGCAGTGAAGCTCCTGTATATTGCGACGGATGAGTAGGTTGCAGATGTGCTGACGAAACCACTAGCCAGATTGAAGTTTGAGTACTTCAGAGAGAGGCTTGGTGTTCTTCAGATTGACGACACTTCGAGGAAGAAGTGATGGACACATTTGCAGGAGCCATTTGTTGGCCCGGTTTTGCAACCAGGCTTAGTGCTATGGGCACATGCTAACTAGTAGCAACAGTTTCAATGAAAGCAAATAACAATAAACTAAATAAACAATATTATTCATGGATCTAAGCAAGAATCTAAGCAAATAATGTAAACATTTCAAAATCAAGAACAAGAAACATAAGAAATAATTTTTTGTATTGAAAAATGGGGGGCAAGCAAGTGCTTGCGATATTACCTTCAATGGTGAAGGTTGATGTTGAGCAACTCCCAAGATGAGTAGCTCCAAACTCCAAGAGGTCTCCTTCTCCAAGGTTGCTTCAATGGCTAAAAGTGCTCAGGGGAGATTTCAGCAGCATAAGGATGAGATAATGGAAGGATGTGAAATGAGGAGCCCCTACCACCTTTTTATAGGTTTTGGTGGTGAGGAATACCATTTGTGGTTTTGTGGAAACCAAATGGTATTGACCAACATGGTTTAGGTACTTTTCCCTCCTTTTTCCTTTTTTGAATAAAAATAATATTTTAATTCCCTTTTTAATATTTTTGGGAATTTGGACCCTTTTTGAGGGTTTTTTATGATTTTCTTGGAAAAATAATCTTTTTTAATGGAAAAAGGGGTGTACTAAGGTCTTTTGGTGACCTTTCGTTGGTTTCGGAGGCTCAGATGGTGAAAAAGTGGACAAATGGGTCATGTGAATAGGGAAATGAGCTAGTGAGCACTTTTTGGGTGTTAACAGATTGCCCCCGGATGTGTGAGGGCAGGAGCTCATCGTATGGCCGATAGACATCATAGTTCTTTTGTCCTTTTTTCTGGGAGTAGGGGAGAGAAGAGACCGGTTGGAGACTGGAGCCACGGCCCTTGGAAGCTGCAAAAACAAAAAATATTACATGGCCTCAATATGAATGAGGTATGATCTCTGATAAAGGACGAGGCGGGCATTCCCATGCTCGTATCAAGACATATACAAAACAATTAGTCCCAAGAAGGGGGATCTAATACGTAAAGAAATATACCGGTACATCATAATGGTCCAGAGGGGACATGATTGTGGGATATACTCATGATCATGACTGATCTCAATAACTGATACACTGGAATAACTGTGGAACTGCTGAAACTGAAGGTGTCCAACATCTGTAGGGACTCAAAGACTATGAGTCATCTCTGAGAAATAATGTAACTGTATACTCAAGGGAGTATGAAACAGGGGTAAATCTGAATGTTGTCGCCATGCGCAACCCGGATATCTATAGAAAGAGTGTAACTGGTTGTATCCATAGGGAGACTCTCATATGTGGAGGAGTCAGGTGGTATCCGGGGTCTTCGACTAATAACTGAACGTACCAATACCCTGTGCGAGTCTCAACGATGCGATCAAGGTGTTGAAGTCGAGCATGTGAGAAACAACCATTCGGAGAGGCACTGAGGATTCCTCTCGAAATGATTCGTAGGCACTCATCATAAATGGTAATGAGTCCAAGACACAGGGACCTCTAGGTCTATCCTCTGGAATCAATGTGGTTGTCATCGACAGAGGGAGACCAACAACTAACAAGGCAATGATGTTTCCTTGATAGGAGCACGAGGTGTATAACTGAAGTGATGTAGTACTGCTGGTAGGACTGACATACTTGTGGGGATGGGAAATAACTGGGTCAAAAAATGGGTAGACTCAAACTTCCTTTGTTCAGAGCATGATGACATGGTTGACCTAGCAGCGTAGGGAACTGACTTGTAGGTGTGGGGATCATCTTTTAGGGACTTGAAGGGTATGTACTGACTCTGGGGGGGTGAAGCTGATGGTAGCTGTCGAGGGATTTTCAGGGGGACATACTACAGAATACTCTGAACAAAGGCGACCAAAATGGGGAAGCTGCTATGTGAGTAGATGTGATCTGTCGTAGCGCCAAGAGGCACCATTGATTCCTTCTTCGTAGTTTTAATGAGCTCCAAGAAGGGATAAAAGTGTGCTCTAAAATGGTACGGTCCTGTGGATTTTATGAGCCCAGGGCGGCTCATGCTCATGGTTGCTTTCGTGTTTAGAGAGTCTGAAAGCGGTAAGTGGACTCTATTGGTGTTTCTTTTTCGTAAGTTTAGTCTCCAAGGCCCGAAAAAGCATAAAATGATGCGAATGGAGAACTCTTCTAGCCGATGTGACTAGAGTATACCTTTTTCGTAATTAGTCTACAAGGTCCGGAAAAGGGGTAAACTTATACCAGGTAGACGCCCTTTCAGATACATTTAGCGAGCATGAAGGGAAGCAAGATTGCTCGGCGATCTTTTCATTGTTTTTAGGAGTCAGAAAAGAGCTTAACAGAAACTCCCTAAGTGTCTTTTTCGTAAAGAGGGGTTGCTCGGCCCGAAAAAGGGATAAAATTATACCGAACAAAAATGGATTGATGAGGGCGAGGAAAGGTCTCAAGCATCGTCATCAGCGCGGAAAACTGGATCCGGTGACATAAGGATTGTCGAAAACGAAGAACGACCGATGTGGCACGCAAACCGAGGTGACGAGGGGGCGTGGAAAAAATGCCCGAAAAATCTAAAGGTGAGAGCGAGAAATGATCTCAAGCATCATCACGAGCGCGGAAAACTGAATCCGGCGATATAAGACACATCGAAAACGGAGAACGACCGATGTGGCACGCAAACCGAGGCGACGAGGGGGCGTGGAAAAAATGCCCGAAAAATCTAAAGGTGAGAGCGAGAAATGATCTCAAGCATCATCACGAGCGCGGAAAACTGAATCCGGCGATATAAGACACATCGAAAATGGAGAACGGCCGATGTGGCACGCAAACCGAGGCGACGAGGGGGCGTGGAAAAAATGCCCGAAAAATCTAAAGGTGAGAGCGAGAAATGATCTCAAGCATCATCACGAGCACGGAAAACTGAATCTGGCGATATAAGACACATCGAAAATGGAGAACGGCCGATGTGGCACGCAAACCGAGGTGACGAGGGGGCGTGGAAAAAACGCCCGGAAAATCTAAAGGTGAGAGCGAGAAATGATCTCAAGCATCATCACGAGCGCGGAAAACTGAATCCGACTATATAAGGCACGTCTAAAACGGAGAACGGCTGATGTGGCACGCAAACCGAGGCCAAGAGGGAGGCTAAAAAATGGCAAAAAATGGACCCCGTGAAAACGGGAAACGGAAGGAACCTCTATGAAGTTCTCGCTGTGCTGATCCCAACGGTACCAACGGTTTGAGAAATGGACTTCGTATGACCCCGCAATGGTTGTTTGAAATTTGTGGAATTTCTATAAATAGGACGTGGGGCCCAATATGACTTGTCATTGTTACGTGCGAGTTTGATAGAGCTATCAGAGCTATTTCTTGATTTCCGGGAGATTTCACCGTTGGTTTTCGATTTAGCGAGTTGCAGGTAACTCTATTCGCCTTAGCCTAGTCAATTATGTCTTTTTTGTTTGGCGGTGGGCCCCCGAAGGCCGCGAAACTCCACGTTGACTCTCCAACGTGGAACCGCGCGGGTTTCGGGGCTGAACCCGCGATGAACCGCGCGGGTTTTAGGCTTACAGTCGCGATGTTCATCGCGACTGTGAAGTCGGAACCCGCGATGTTCATCGCGTGTTCATGGGTGATAGTCGCGATGTTCATCGCGACTGTCTGGAAAAAACTCGCGATGTTCATCGCGGGTTTTTGCATGGATCCCGCGATGGTCATCGTGGCTTTTTGTGGAAAAGCCGCGATGTGCATCGCGGCTTTTTGTGTAAAAGCCGCGATGGGATTTTTGTAAATTTTTTGTGCTGGGGCTAAAAATTTCCTTGTTTTCCTGGCAGGATGTTGCGGAGAGCTCAGTCCGTGTGGCGGGAGAGAGAGATTGATGCCGAGATCATGTTGAGGATTGAGACTGATGGAGGGGTGAGACAGACCCTAGCCATGAGCGGACTCTTGAAGTTCGCTCAGATTCCTCCTATCCATTCAGTGAGGCGACTCCTGAACAAGCTCGTGCAGTGGTGGGTGCCGGCAGAGGGTGCCTTCATTATTGGTGGTGAGAGGTTAGAGATTACTCTCACTGATGTATATTTTTTGATCGGTTTGCCTCGCTTGGGTGAGGTGGGTGATATTTCTCCTAGGTTGCCTCCGGGTGTGGATATGGAGGACCTGTTACAGACCTTCTGTGTGGATGACGCTGTTTTGGTAAACAACTCTATTAGTCTGAAGTTCCTACGTGAGTGGGATATGCGGGCTGTTGGTGCCTGTGTTCTGAGGGTTTTGGGTGCTGCTGCACCACATCGTATGTCTGGGGGGCAGACGATGATGGTGGATTCCGTTCTACGGGGTACCTATTACGCCTGGGCGCAGATGTTCTTGGCCGGTGTCCGGAGAGATCTGGACAAGGCCGTGAGAGAGGGAGGCGAGTTTTGTTACGCTTCTTTTTTATGCTGTTTTTTCTTCGAGCGGGTGCCGACCTTGCGGCCACATGTACCCGTTCGTGCTGGTCTTCCGAGCGAGCCTCGTATGATGAGGTGGGGGCAGATGATGCCCCGTGCTGGCGGTGGTATCCGTGGCTACTTCACAGAGGACTTTTATCAGCAGTGGGAGCAGATGCCTCTGGTGATCGAGGACTATCCCTACGCCGGCATGGACTACCGGGGTGATCCAGAGATGCCACGTGCCCCAGGACAGTCCTAGAGCTTAGACGGTATGTTTTCGTGTATTATGTGATATTATATCCTATGTAGTTTGATTTATCATGATGATGTCTGTTGTATAGTATCTGATGGTTTTACTTGCTTTGTGCAGATATGGGTCCAGTACCACCACCTGACTATGTGGCTCGGCAGGGGCGGGCGATGGTGGTCGCTCGTCCCCCTGTACCTGTACGTCCTCCTCGCGGTGGAGGATATGCAGCCCGTGGGCGAGGGGTTGGCCCTCAAGACGACGCTATAGATGGTGTCCGATGGACTTTAGCCCGGATCGTAGATGGGCTCCCCGAGGATGGCTGGAGGGACCTTGATCGAGACATTTTGCAGGGATGTCTAGGTGCGCCGCCTGAGTGGCAGTCACTTCTGTTGAGGGCGGCGGTGTTCGTTGCGAGACACGGGGGTGGTAGAGGAGACACTCCGGCAGGGCCGGCTCAGGGGAGGATACGTCTGAGGGACGATCCAGCGGGGCCAGCAGAGCGACGAGTCCGGGGTCATCCTGACCCGGCTGGGCCGGCGGAGGTGGAGTCGGAGGAGGAGCCGGAGGAGGAGCCCGAGGATCCTCAGGATCCAGATGAGTAGACGACATTGTACTTGCCCCCAAATGCTCATGAGCATATGGGGAAGCATTTTTTGTATGACAGATGTATTTTTTGTATATCGAGTGCTGAGGGCACTTATGACATGTTGACTATTTGATTTGTATATATATGTGGATATATATTTTAGATATATTGTCGTGTATGCACGTGGATGCACATTTGTCTTTTGTATATGCCCGTGGAGGCACATGTTATGCACGTGGATGCAGTGTGTTTATTGAATTATGTATGCCCGTGGAGGCACTTGTTATGCACATGGATGCATTATTTGGTTTGTTTGTTTTATGCCCGTGGAGGCACATGTTATGCACGTGGATGCAATATTGGTTTTTTGTATATGCCCGTGGAGGCACATGTTTTGCACATGGATGCATTTTTCGTTTATGGATATGACCTGATGTGATTGGTGTGCCAGTCGAGGACACTGTTGGCCATATTGTCTGCTACATTATTGAGGTGTCTTGGGACATGTGTGAATGTAATGGATTCAAACTGTCTAACCATTTGTTTAGTGTGCAGGAATTTTCTGAAAAGACACGGATCGCGTACCTGGTAATCATTGTTGAGCTGGGAAACTAGGAGCTGTGAGTCCAAGAAAACGTTGAGGTGACATATGCTCATCTGGAGAGCAGAGGCCAGGAGACCGGTCACGGCATCGTATTCAGCTTGATTATTGGTGGTGGCACCTAAACATACTCCATCAATGTGAATTAACTCATGTGAAGGGGAGTATATTACCCAAGCTGCGGAGGCGAGATTGGGAGACCAACGGCTTGCACCATCAGCGAAACAGACATGGCAGAGTGGAAGAGGCTCCATCTGTGGTCATGCAGAGAAAAACAAATATTTAGGTTTTTGAAATTTTTTGTGAACGAAAAATGTATGCCTATACTAAAATGGACGATGGTGTCCATCAGATTTTCTATGGGTAAAATCGTTTAAGGTACAACCCGTTGCGCGGGTTGCGTAAGGTGTTGCCTTCTGAATCGGTCAGAATGTATGCCCCTTGCCCGAGGCAGGTATGTATGATGTAGGGGCCTTGCCACATAGACACGAACTTTCCCTTTCCGGTTTTATCATGAGCTTGATCGTAAGCGAGGACAAGGTCTCCCTCCGAAAAGGTTCTTGGGTGGACGCGTTTGTCGTAACTTAGTTTCGATCGTTGTTTAGCAGCTTCCATGTTTTGAATGGCTGTGCACCGATCTTCATCGGCCTGCTCTAGGAGCAGTAAATGTTGCTCGATCGGGGAAGTATCCGGTAGGAGCTCAACGGCGATATGTAAGGCTGGGATCTGGCACTCAATAGGGAGGACAGATTCGACGCCGTGAACTAAATGGAAAGGGGTAAAACCGGTGGCGGTTTTGGTTGAGGTGCGGTAGGCCCATAGTGCCGGGAAAAGCATGTGATGCCAATTGGATTTGTGCTTGTCTACAGTGCGTTGGAGAATGGTCTTCAAGATTTTATTGATCGCTTCGACTTGGCCGTTTCCTTGGGGATAGTAAGCGGAAGAGAAATGGTGTTCAAATTTCAACATGGTTGATAATTCCTTCCAGACGGCATCTTCGAAGTGAGAGCCGTGGTCAGAGACTAGCTATTGTGGTACTCCGAAACGAGCGATAACATGGTTGAAGAAAAACCGTGCTGCAGTGTCGGCTTTGCAATTATAGGTCGGCATGGCTTCTGCCCATTTGGTGAAATAATCTACGGCCACAATGATGTGTTTGTGACCGCCGGCTGACGGGGGGTTGCAGTCGAGGAAATCTATGGCCCATTTGCAGAATGGTCCAACAGTGATGACTGGATGAAGGGGGGCAGGGGGGATTCTTGCTTTGGGGGCAAATAGTTGGCAGTTCTGGCAATGCTTGACTGCGGTGATGCAATCAGTAAACAATGATGGCCAAAAATAACCTGCCCGAATGATTTTCTGGGCGGTAGCCATACCGGAGAAATGGCCGCCACAGGCACCGCTATGACAATCATTAAGGACTTGTTCTGCCTCACTATGGGATAGGCAGCGGCGTAAGATAGTATCAATGCCGCGTCAGTAAAGTACATCCCCAATCAGTAGGTATCGGGGGGCGTGGTGTCGTATGCGACGGCGGCCATCACGATCGATGTGTGGTCGGAATTTTTGCGTACGAAGGTAAGTCAATATGTCTCCATACCAAGGGTCTACAGACGAAATAATGAAGATCTGCTCGTCAATCAGGTCCGTTTGGATCACGGGTGATGTTGAGGAGGATGGGAGGTCCGTGATGAGGTGAGCTAGCGCTAGGGCTTTGGTGCTTTTGGGAGTTTTGAAAGTGAGGTCATATTCCTGGAGGATAATGACCCATTTAGCAACACGTCCTTGTAGGAGCCGCCGGGTGAGGAGGTAGACCATGGGGTTGGAGTCGGCGACAACCGTGGTATGACTAAGCAAAATATAGTGTCGCAGTTTTTGTACGGAAAAGACTACAGCTAGGGCTAATCTTTCCTCGTATGGGTAACGTAGAGGTGGGCCGGACAAGGTCTGGCTGACGTAATAAATCACATGCTCTTTGTGGGAGGCATCTTCTTGGACCAAAACTCCAGAGACGGCATGTTCAGACGCCGAGACGTAAAGGGTGAAGTTTTGAGAGAAATCCGGTGGGGATATCAAGGGGGCTTGTGTGAGAGCTTTCTTGAGGGCTTCGAATGCCGTGTCTGCTTGCTCATCCCAAAAAAAGGGTATGTGGGTACGAAGTAAGCGTAAGAATCCATGGACTTTGGTGGCGTAATCCGGAACAAAGCGCCTAAGAAAATTGGACCGCCCTTGCAAGCTCTGAAGCTGCCGAAGCGTGCGAGGAGGGGGAAGTTCTAAGATGGCTTTGACTTTCAGGGGATCGACAGTGATTCCGTCTTGGGAAACAATGAAACCTAACAACCGGCCCGCCGGGACGCAAAAGACACACTTGTGTGGGTTCAAGCGGATTTTATATTTGCGACACGCAGGAAAACTTGCCGGAGGTCGTTAAGGTGGTCTGATCGTTTTCGGGAACGAGCTGTGAGGTCGTCGAGATAGACTCGCAAGATATGGACCAAATCGTGAAAGCAATAGGTCATGGCTCGCTGGAAAGTGGCACCAGCATTTTTGAGGCCAAATGGCATGACGCGATAGGCAAAGGTGCCCCATGGGGTGGTAAAGGCAGTCTTGTACTGATCCTCCTTGCGGATGTGAATCTGGTTATATCCGGAAAACCCGTCCATGAAGGATAGGACCTCATGGCCCGCACACTCATCAATGAGTTGGTCAATGAATGGCGTGGGGAAATTGTCTTTTGGACAAGCGTGGTTTAGATCGCGGAAGTCAGTGCATACTCTAAGGGTGCCTTGCTTTTTGTTGACAGGAACGGGGTTCGACACCTAGGTGGTGTAGGGAATAGGGTAGATGAACCCTGCTTTTCTAAGTTTCTCGACTTCAGCCTTAACAGCGGGGAGCTTGGCAGGGTGAATAGGTCGCTGTTTCTGACGAACAGGGGGTACTTCCGGCCATGTATCGATGTGGTGTTCAATAATGGCGGGGTCGAGACCAGGCATCTCGGTATAGGACCAGGCAAAGACATCACGGAACTCTTGAAAGAGCTTTTTGTACGCCTGAGTTTCTGCTTGAGTGCAAGATGCGCCCAGCGAGATGAGCTCAGGTTTCCCTGGTGTTGTGGAAATGTCTATCTGTATAGTGGGGGAAATGTTTGACATGTTCCCTTCTTCAAAGGCATCCGGTGCTGGGATGGGGTCCTTTAACCAATCGACTTTGGTGGGTATGAAGTCCTTCGACTCGATCGATAGCTGGTTGGATGCGGTGGAGGTAGATGCTTCCGGGAGGAAGTACGAGCGATGATGCATATCATCCCAAGGGTAGTCGGGTGCAGTGAGTGTCTCCAAAATTTGCTCGTCAGTATTGAAGTAGTCAGACCATAAATCAAGGGGTTCTGGTTTGAAGGTTGTTGAAATCATATATATCGTATTGACTTCTTCTGACGAGGATGATGGTGGGGGGTGGATCTCCTCGATGAGGGGAGGAGATATCTCTAATTCGGCATTGTTTAACTCGTACAACGCTGCTCTATAGTCTGGTAGATCAGGGCAATGGTGAGAGTAGTGGCCGTAAACACTGCATATAGCACAAGGATGGTTAGTGCGCAGTGATTTGTCGCGAGGCTGTAGAGGTGGCTCTAATCTGACTACTGGGATGCCGATGTCATCGTCCAACATATTCATATGCTCTTGGAGTGCCGGTAAATGTGGGCATTGATGAGTTGGATGGCCAATTTCATCGCATAATGAACATTTGGGGGGAGCTCGAAACACCGGTGGGGGTTTGACTGCCTTAGGAGGTGGTATAGCAGTGTATGGTTGTGGACCTTTGCCCCCAGTGGGCTTAGCAAGAAGAGGGGGATCCTTTGACGTCGAAGCAATCGTGAGACCAGGAGGAGGTTTCATTGACGACGAAGGGATATTGAGGTTAGGAGGAGGTGTCGTTGATGACGAAGGGATTGCGACACCAGGAGGAGGATGATTTGTGGTAACAATAGGTTGTACCGGTTGGAGGATGACGTCTGGTGTCGGTGGTCGAACGGGATGCGGAATATACCACACGGGTAATCCCAATGTTAGGCCGGGTAGGCTAAGGGTAGCCATAACCGGGGCGCTTACTACACCCGAAGGAGGAAATAGGAAGGGGATGGTGTGGATGGGTGTAACACCAATGTGACTGGGGATCAATGGTGGTTGACCACCGGACGTTTGCGTATTCTGCGAAAGAGTATAGAGGTTTGCGACTTGGGTCTCCGGTGACGGTGGTGGAATGGCCTGGAATGTAGAGGTCATTAGTGTATCCGAATAAAGTCTGGGTGCCACAGAAGACACAAAGGAGGTAACTGCACTAGAAGCGGGTTGTTCAATCATTGGAAGAACATTCTCGGGTGCTGCAGGGGCGTTGGGATCATAGTAGGTGAGTTGGTCAATTTTGACCACGCGTCCCTCGTGGGGGAACATCATGGTGCGGAAGACGGAGGAGGCGACCGCTTTCATGGCGTACATGTAACTGCGGCCAAGTAAAAGGTTATAGTCGAGCTGGGCGTTAATGACCTCTATGTCGATGAGCACAGTTTTCCCACCTAATTGGACGGGTACCTTGGGTAATAAACCTTGAGGTTGAGCTGACCGGCCGTCGTAGGCCCGCAAGGCAGTGGTGGATTGCTGGAGAGCAGGGGATCCCAACTTCTGCCAAACAAAAGTGGACATGACGCATGTGGAGGCACCCTCGTCGATGATACATCGATGGATGACAAGATTCCGAATAGAAACGGAAACTTGGACTGCTATGGTAGAAGGCAGCCGTGGTTCAGATTGGTCTAAATCAAAGGTCATCAAGTTCGAATCATTTGGGTCAATCGCCCCAATGGCGGAAAGTAAAGTCTTGCGCTGAGTAGGACAGGTTTTTAAGACTTCTAACGCAGACATGGCTGCGGGAGATTGAGCTAAGTCATCTACAATGTTGTAATTGGACACAGCCCGTGCATTGGGGTTGTTGTTGATTCGGCGTAGGGGAAAGCGTGGTGCTTTAGAAGCGCCGTCAAGTGGAACCTGAGGTATACGCAATGTCTGATCAGTGGGATGAGCATTAGTATCCTTTTCAGCGGGGGGGGCTTCAGCAGTCGGTCCGTATTGGTTTCAACGGGTTTGGATATTGACGTCGGCAGTGGACATCATCAATAAGTGGTGGGTGCCTGAATCAAACATGGGTTGGTCAGGAGCTGCGTAGGTAATTTGTTGTGGTTGCACGTTGCCCTGTGGGGGGGCTAACGGCTGAGTGTTCACCACTCCTTGTGTTGGAAAAGGGTTTTGTAGTACCAAAGGTTGTTGTGGAGGTGGTGGGGGGTTGGGTGGTGGCTGAGGAGCCGCCTGCCCTTGACGATGGGCGTCATTTGTCCATAGTTGTCGTGCTCGCTCGAGATGTGGGCAAGCGTGGGTATAGTGGCCATAGACACCGCAAATGGAACAAGGGTGGTTTGTTCATAAATTAGCATTTTTGGGTTGCTTAGGTGGCCGATCAGGATTCTGGTGAGCGGGCGCCGCGTTATTTTCTTGCGGAGGATGGGTAGGTTGTGGAGCTTGGTTACGGTTTTGATTGTTTCCACGGTTGCGTCCTCTTCCGCAGTTTGGTTGCCCGCCCTGGTTGCGTTTGTTATTTTGGTATTGGGGCTGATGTTGTTGTGCGTACACATGCCCTTGAGCATTGGGGGGATTCTGAGGAGCCGCAGGTGCGGGAGCAGGTTGCGGTGGATAGTACGCAGGTGGAGCTGGAGGTGGTCCAGTTGCCTGCTGGGGTTGTTGGTACCCCTGAGCTGGTGGAGGTGTGAGGTTAGCCGGTGCAACCGGTTGTGGGTAATGCATGGGCTGTTGTTGGAACTGCATGGGGTTTTGTACCATAGGTTGAGCATAGTATGTAGGGGGTACATATGCTGATGGCGCTTGGCCATAACAATGTTGTGGACAAGAGGGTCCATGAACGTGATGGGTCTGGTTTGTTGGAGCATAAGAAGTTGTCACCCCGGAACTAGATGTAGCCCTAGAAAGGTCTGGGGCGGGCATGGTACTCACCATACTGAAAGGTTTTGCTTGCGGTGTAATTTGGCAAATAATGCCATCAGTGGCATGTGATGCCCCCGGTGTGTCACCGCGTGCAGAGTCAGCTCATGGGGCGTCAGGTATGATCGTGTATAGGTAACCTGACTGGGCATAGATAAGATCAAACTGTTGGGCCTTAAGGATGGCCTCCTCCTCAGACTGGGGTCTTTCAGATGCTACATCCTTCGCAATGAGAGGAAGGAGGGATTTAAGGAACCAGTCTAAAAAGATTCGGTCTTCTAATTTGATCTTGCATAGGCTTCGGCGCCGACGCCAATCATGAATATGGTCAGTGATATGCGTGGCCGTGTTCTGTCTGCAAGACAGTAGGATCTCGACGCCCGCATCGTAGCGGACAGGTAGCTGGAAGAATTGTAGAAAGGTCGAGGCAAGGGAGGTAAATGTGGAATGCGTCCCATGGGGTTGCTCGATGTACCATTTGGCTGCGGAGCCAGTGAAGGTGCGTTGTAAAAGCCGTAGGCGGATTGAGTCATCCACTATGGAGTTGGAGGAACACCATAAATGGAAGGACATGATGTGATTTTGGGGGTCTTCTCCAGCCTTTCCCTCAAACTTGGGGATGTCAGAAGGAAGCTTAGTGGGCATATGGGGCCAAGTAGGATCATGTCTGATGGGGTCATTTGTGAGCCTAGCTAAATCTGGCAGGTTGAGACTTGCCATGTATGGTAGACTAGCGGATGTGGTGACCGGAACCGGGACCTGCCTAGCCATTGTGGCATGGTGTAGGGGTCCAGTAGCGCCTATAGGTATGCTAGGTATGGAGGGTATGTGTCCTCCAAAAGGTGTGGCCTGATATGGGTTAGCGCTCCCAAGTGCAACTTGGGTTACACTTGGGTTAGGAATCACACTAGGGATTCCTGGTATAGCACTGCCAAGTGCAACATGAGTTACACTTGGGTTAGGAATCGCACTAGGGATTCCTGGGATAGCACTCCCAAGTGCAACAGGAGTTACACTTGGGTTAGGAATCGCACTAGGGATTCCTGGGATAGGGTTTGTGGAAACCGAAGGGGGTATGACCCCCATGCTGGGCATGCCCATGACAGGTGGTGGCCCTGTGCTAGGCATTCCTGAATGTGGAGTGTTACCCATATTGGGCATACCCAAGGGGGTGGTTGTTGCCGTTGATGGTACTACCGCAGAAGGGTCTGCGGATGTCTGACCTATGGTTAATGTATATAGTGGATCAACTGGTGTTCCAGACATACTTGTGGTTGGTGGTAACTCGGTGGGGTTTTCGGATTCTACCTCCAAATCAAAGGTGAAGTGGGGTATGTCAGAATCGGATGACCGTCTAATTGATTGACGTTGTGTCGAATCAAGGGATAATGCTCTGCGTCCGTGACGTGGAGAGCCAAGTGGACTAAACTCTGGGAGTTCGCCCTGTAGACGACGAGAACGTCTAGAATTCTCAATGGTGAGAATATGTTTTTATGTAAAAAATTTGTTTTAAGTATCAGGTGGTGATATGTATGTAAAAGACTCAAAACCCTAATGCAACCAAGGGTGCAAGAAGGGGAGTGAAAAAAGAAGGCTCACAGGCCAAAAAATCAATCCTCAAAAAATGCACTTATTCTAGCAGCTGTGCTACAATAAGTGGAGGAATGCAACAACTGGTCAGAATACCAACATGCAAGCGGCTCCTAGAAAAAATAGGTGTAACTAGACTCAAAAGGTGGTAAAGATCATGCAAACACCTAATCTAAAAGTATTGTGACTCAAACAGACGATATCCTCTGCAAGGTGATGAAATCCAAGTCAGATAATATGAATGTTGAGACAACGGCTAGATATCCCCCTACCGGGAGGGACACCGGGTAATCAATCCTAAAAAGACAGGCTACTAGGATACTCCGTTCATGACGCGTCGAGAAAAGGTAAATCTGCCGTTTGGTCCTTTGATCGCAATATCCCAATACAGGGATATCCCGAGAACTGCGAATGGTAGCCCTTCGGTTACTGAATGGGTTTCGGTATCCCACTCAGGCTTCCGGAACCATCCTCGCGACTTCAACCCTCCTAGGGGAGAGGCCTTCCCACAAACCGGTTGTGACCGCGCCAAAAAGTACTAAGAGATTTTAGCTCCCTAATTGGACAACTTCTATGTCTCAGATGTATGAACTGAGGGGTGTTATTGGAACACCTATCCCCCCAATACTACCTAGCTACAAGAATTCTTTTAGTGTTCCCCAAGTGGGGTTAAAAGTGTGTTCAAATTAAGGTACGTTTTAAGGCTTAGTTCAATTAAGTGATCGTGTGAGTGCACGTGAGGTGTTGTAAACTGAACTTGAAAAAATTAACTGCTTTAAGGGAAATTTTCAAAAAATAAAGGATTTTTCAAAAATAAAAAGCAAATATTTAAGACTTTTTCACTAAAAGGAATTAATATGCTTTTCAAAAAATAAAGGATTTCTTGGATTTATGAAAGCAAATAATAAACTTCTTTTTAAAAGAAATAAATGGATTTCTTCGTTTCAAGAAAAATTGCTAAGGGCAAGATTCTAAAGAAGTAAACAAGAAAAAATTTGAATCTAGATGAAAATGCAAAATGAGTCTTTCTTTCATTTTCTTGAAAATTTTTAAAAAGATTTCTAGATATGCACTTTTAAATAGTAAAATTTTTTTCAAAGCTGTAAAATATGCAGAATGCAATACTGTAAAAAATGTGCTATGGGCAGAAAGTACAGTAAAAAATATTTTTCAAAATCGGGATGGCCGAATGAAAAATTCAGCCGCGCGGGTTTTGGACGAACAGCCGCGATGGGCCGCGCGGGTTTTGGACGAACAGTCGCGATGGACCGCGCGGGTTTTGGCCGCACAGTCGCGATGGGCCGCGCGGGTTTTAGCTGCACAGTCGCGATGGACCGCGCGGGTTTTTGCCGCACAGTCGCGATGGACAGCGCGGAAATCGGCCGCGAAGTCGCGGCGTGCAGCGCGGAAAAACGCAGGAAAGTCGTGTTGATGTATATGTAACTTCGGAATGTATTTCACATATATGTATATTGTATTCCTATAGAGATGGTATTATTCCTCTATAAGGAAGTGTCGTCATTTATATTGTAAGTGTCGTAACTTATACTTGATGGGTTATTAGACCACCTTATTTGGGGTCGGCCCTGTATAAGTCATGTGGGTCAAAGGGTTATTAGACCACCCTATTGGGGGTCGGCCCACTCAGCATTATGTTATGTGGTTAAGTTCGAGCCGACATGAGTTAGGTAAAAAGGCAAGTCAAGTCAAGTATAAATAGAGTGCGGGAGGCACTCTATTTACTTACTCACTTCTCACACATGCTCTCAAGGAGGAGAGGCGCACTTATGGAGGAGGAGGATTGCTGCTAGGTTATGGCTATCTCTATTGGTTGGTTGTATCATTGCTCTATCTATCTCTGAGGAAGTTATTGGGGTTTTTCACCTTTATGGTTTTCCCCAAGTAAATCTTTGTGTCTCTTGTGTGCTTGCATTATTGTCTCCATGATTGATATGCTGTAGATATGCTGTACATGTTGTTCTCTCAGTTAATATCCTAGATCATATTGAAGTAAATTCTGAAAATTTAACATGGTATCAGAGCTAGCCTGAAAGAAGGCATGATATGGCATGTATGACACTTGTTGCACTTACGATGCTAGGGCTTGATATAGCAAAAACCAGTCATCGTAGCACTTTCGCTATAAATCCGTTTTGGCGAAGTTTTCGGATCTAAAATTGTTACAGGCCGAAGCTAAGATCTCCAGGTATCTTGTGTCCAAAGGAAAACCTCTAATTCGTTGTACTTTGTGATTTATGATCTGTACAATATAGGGTTTCTGCCTCTTCCAGATCTGAGTCAAAATCAGGTGACCTTGGGAAAAAGGTCATATCTTGGGCTAGGAAGCTCCAAATGAAATTTCGTAAAAAGTGATAGGTAGTACACAGTCTGTACTATCTCAGAAAACGTTTTCCGAGGCCGAAGTTGAACCAGTGACACGTGGCACGCCGTACAAGTTCGCTCTCCTGTATTATCCCATAAACAGGTCACGTTGCGACATTTGGAATAACTCTCTCTCAGAGAGTCCAATTGAGGTAAGACCTGTCAGGATGGAAAGGTAACAGGCCGAGCTATCTCAGAAAACGTTTTTAGAGGCCGAAGGTAAAACAGTGACACGTGGCACTCCGTACAAGTTCGCTCTCCTGTTTTATCCCAAAACAGGTCACGTTGCGACATTTGGCATAACTCTCTCTCAGAGAATCCAATTGAGGTCAGACCTGTCAGGATGGAAAGATAACAGGTCATACTATCTCAGGAAACGTTTTCAGACCCTGTGGATCAAAAATTTCGGAGTTACACCAGAAACAATCAGGTACATATTTCTGTCAAAACAGAATTATTTTTTGGTACCTTCATTCATGGCTTCCGGAATTTAGGGCTTTGGAGAAAGTTGGAATTTTTGTAATCGGAGACCACAGCTGGATGCTACTCATCAAAATAGAAATTTAGAGACCAAGATCAGAATTTTTGGTTGGGCAGAAGGCCGGGCTTGATTAGACCCTAGTTCGGGACTTTGATCAAAAAAAGTGGAAAATTAGGGCTTCTGTAAAAATGGGAATTTTTGAAATCTGTGACCACGGCTGGAAGCTCCTCAGAAAAATAGAAGCTTAGAGCTTTGGATCAAACATTTTGATGGGGAAAAAGAGTGGGCTTCATCAAACCCCAGTTTAGGGTCACGTCCAGTGAATCCGGAAGTTTCAAAGGAAAAATTGAGGAGTGAAACTTTGCAGTTTTCAAATTCTGAATATACCAGTTTGATCAGTTCATCAAGGCGCATATTCCTATCCTATCGGAAGGTTGAAATTCAAAGTTTGAATTTTTGGGGTTTCTTTGACAAACCCATATCCAGCTCAAGGTCCAGTTCTTGCAAATCAAGTGGATTGGGTTAATCCTAGAAGAAGATGGATTGATCACCTGCATAAGTGAAAGAAGTTCCTGTCTCAGAGGGAGATGAGGATAAGGCCTTACATAAGAAGATTACAAGCGATCTCGACAGGTATGACTCATCGAGGTATGTTTCGATATTTGTCCATGATTAAGTTTATGGTATGTTTGTCTTCATGTTATTACGGTTAGTACAATTTTGATTTTATATTTGTTGTATCACCTTAACAAAATTATGAATGCATGATAGAAGATATTCATTGGTTAGGGTGTTGACACTTATGATTGTACTAATGCATTATGGTGTTGTATGAGGTTTGTGTTGTCTACTAACATGAAAGGTACACCAAGAAAGACAGATCATGTTCTGATCCAAGAACATATGATCATGATAACATGAGGACAAAGATTCATCCATTGTCATGGATCTCATACAAGATCCATTCACGAGGTATGTATAACTTGGTTTTATAATGGTTAACTTATGAGACATGCAGGTTACTAGCACAAGTCACTGAAGAGAACCAAAAGACATTATACGGGTATGTTAGACATAACTAGCTAACATGATAATCCAGGTATGTTTTTCCTATATCAAGCTAGATTCCTACCTTGGGTTAGGATCTTATACTATCGCGTTGTTGATAATGATTATTCATGAAGTCATAGGTTTGAATAATCATGATTGTATGCATATTATGTTTCTTACCATAATTGATGATATGACTAACCAGAAGAATCATGATGGCATAGGTTTGAATAATCATGATTGTATGCATATTATGTTTCTTACCATAATTGATGATATGACTAACCAGAAGAATCATGATGGTATAGGTTTGAATAATCAGAGGTTTTATGCATTTTATATCTCTTATCTTGTTTGATGATTCAACTAACCTGAAGAGTCATAGGCTTGAGTAATTACAGGTTTAGACATGTTATGTTTCTTATGATTTGACTAACCATAAGAATCCTTGAATGCTAATGCTTATTATTTCTGTTTGAAATGATCATGACTATACATGCTTGAGATTATTGTGTTTTAATAGTATACTAATGAATGTATGATTTTATATGAGATCACAAGGACAACACATTCATGATACTAATAAGCATGCATAGGGACCAAGGATGAATATGAGTTCAAGAACAGGTAATTCAGGAAGCAAAGATCAAGAGGGAGCACACTCTAGTTGTTCCTGCAAGAATGCAAAGGAGCACACTTCAGTAGTTTCTGCAAGGATGCAGATATTCAGAGGGAGTTGATCATCTCTCTACATCCCACAACAGAAAGGTGTAGAAGAAGCTACTTCAGATTAGGACTCCAGCAGCTCCTGCAAGAAAGCGAAGACTCAGAGGGAGTCCACCCAACGAACAAACAAAGATAAGTATTTGAATTGTCATTTCTTAAATAATACTGTTCAATAAATGTATATACTGATGTTCCTAGAATTAGGTTGTGTATTATGCATATTAGAATAATTGCATTGATTAACAGTATACTCCTAATATGCATGGGTAAGTGGCCTATGGCACTGTACAACATTCCATTGCTACTTATCTAGAATGAAACCTCTTTGCTGACATGTTGGGAGTTGTGCACACTCTTAACAATGTTCTGGTAGAGATTGGAAGGCATCTAGAAAGTTACGGAATATGGATAAATGTTGTATTGAAGCATTGGCTAAGATAATTGCATGACTGTATGGCATATTTCTTTATGTGTAAGAATTTGTTCTGAAAACTATGAGATGTTTTCTAATCATGCAATTTAACTTGTTGTGTAGGAAAGATCGTATGCCATCTCCTACAAAAGAAGAACTACAACATTTGTTCCAGCAACAAAGATATCTATTGAAGATATTGAAGATATTGAAGTTCCCAGGATCTGGGATGGAATGCCATGATCCGTCGATCATGAAGAATGATGTTTGGGATGTAGTCCCAAGACGTGAAGGGAAGTTCGTTATGACTTCCAAATGGAACTATCAGATTAAGCATGTTGCAGATGGCAGCATTGAGAAATATAAAAGTGATGAAATAGAAGATACACCAGATGGATTTCAAGACAGCATGGTGTAGTCATATATGTGTGAAGAACTTGGTATGGTAGGATAGACAGCTTTCTATCCAGTTTGGGCCTTACCAAGAATAATGTGGATTCCAACCTTTTCTACAAGGTTGAGGAAGGCAATTCAGTGATACTACTTTTGTACACAGATAACATGTTTGTTACAGGTGAAAATAGATTGATTGCCGACACGCAGCGGAAGCTTACTACCAAGTTCGAGATGAAGAACTTGGGGATGATGCACTATTTGTTTTTTGACATGGAGGTGTGGCAGAATGCAGAAGGAATCTTCCTTGGACAAGGGAAGTATGCAGTAGAGATCCTGAAGAGATTCGGGATGATGGATTGCAAGGCCATGGCCACACCTATGGCATCGAATCTGAAGCCTCTATGTGATGCTTCATCTGAGCCAGTTGATGTCTCTATGTATCGTCAGATGATTGGGTCCTTGATGTACCTGACGAACACGAGACCAGACATTTGCTTTGCTGTGAACACATTGAGCCAGTTCCTGACGGATCCGAGGAGTGTTCACCTGGTTGCTGTAAAGCATGTTTTGAGGCACCTGAAGGGTACATTGGATTATGGGCTCAGGTATGAGGCGAATCAAAAGTTTAACCTGCAGGGTTATGTTGACTCAGATTGGGGCTGGCAGTGCTGCAGATAGGAAGAGCACATCTGGGTGCTGCTTCAGTATGGGATCAGGTGTGATCTCTTGGTTTAGCAGGAATCAGTCCTGCGTAGCACTGAGTACAGCTTAGGCAGAGTATGTTGCAGCCTCCTCAGCTAGTTGTGAGGCAGTATGGCTACGGAAGCTACTGTCTGAGTTATTTGATCTCCCGTTAGAGGCTACTGGTATCTTCTGTGATAACCAGAGTTGTGTGAATCTGTCCGAGAACCCAGTGTGTCATGACAGGTCGAAACACATAGAGATCAAATATCACTATATCAGGGATATGGTGCAGAGAGGAGCTGTGAAGCTCCTGTATGTTGTGACGGACGAGCAGATTGCAGATGTGTTGACGAAGCCACTAGCCAGGGTGAAGTTCGAGTACTTCAGAGAGAGGCTTGGTGTTCTTCAGATCGAGGACACTTCGAGGAAGAAGTGATGGACACATTTGCTGAAGCCATTCCAAGCATGTTGGAAGGAGGATCCTTCACATGGCTGTGGATGTAAGCGCTGGATGATGAACATCAGGATGATGTTCTAGTTTCTGCTTGATATGATCAGTTGGATCATTTTTATGTATGTACGCATCATGTTGATGCTGGATATGATCAGTTGGATCATGTGTACGTATTTTGTATATGCATCAGGTTGGGTGCTTGGACCATGTATCTGTATATGTATCAGGTGGATACATTGTATGATCAGGTGGATCATGTATGGTGATATGTATCATGTATTTGTATCAGGTGGATACATTGATGATCAGGAGGATCATGTATGATGATATGTATCAGGTAGATACTTGGTATGCATCAGGTAGATGCATTGATGATCAGGAGGATCATGTATGATGATATGTATCATGTATTTGTATCAGGTGGATACATTGTATGATCAGGAGGATCATGTATGATGATATGTATCAGGTAGATACTTGGTATGCATCAGGTAGATGCATTGATGATCAGGAGGATCATGTATGATGATATGTATCAGGTAGATACTTGGTATGCATCAGGTAGATGCATTGATGATCAGGAGGATCATGTATGATGATATGTATCAGATAGATACTTGGCATGCAGCAGGATGTTGTAGTGATGATCAGGATGATCATGGATGACGAGCTTCAGGATGTTGCTCCAGATGACATGCAGCAGGACGTTGCAGTGTTGATGATCAGGATGATCATGGATACATCAGGATGATGTATGGAGAGTATCAGGTTGATACTCTATGGCCGTGGATCAGGTTGTGCAGATGAGCATGTAATAGCGCCCTGGGAGATTTACAGATGGTCTTTCGAGGTTTTGCCTATGGCATGTAATATCGGTGCCCTGGGACATCTGGCAAATGCTCTTTCGAGGTTTTGCTCTGGGAGGACATATAATAGCGCCCTGGGAGATCTGCAGATAGTCTTACGAGGTTTTGCCTATGGCATGTAATAGCGCCCTGAGATATCTGGCAGATGCTCTTTCAAGGTTTTGTCCTATGGCATATAATAGCGCCCTGGGAGATCCGATAGGTTGGGCTGTGTGCCCGTAATCAGTCCTGGGATGCTCTTGCGAGGTTTTGCCATGACCACATGTAATAACGCCCTGGGAGATCTGTAGATAGTCTTACGAGGTTTTGCCTATGGCATGTAATAGCGCCCTGGGATATCTGGCAGATGCTCTTACGAGGTTTTGTGGTGGACCACATGTAATAGCGCCCTGGGAGATTTCAGGTCGGAGTTGTGTACCCGTAACATCCTGAGATGCTCTTGCGAGGTTTTGTGGTGGGGTCACATGTAATAGCGCCCTGGGAGATCCTATAGGTAGAGCTGTGTGCTCGTAACAGCCTGGGATGCTCTTTCGAGGTTTTGTGACGCACGTAAAAGTCCTGAGGATTCCACAGTATGGCCAGTGATGACGAAGACCTGCAGGTGGTGGGCCTACATCCAGTATGAAAAAGGACTGGCTCTGTAGAACTTCCTATGACGAGTAGATTCAGAGATTGATTGAGATAGCAGCAGCAGTGACGATGATGATGACTCGATGACGATTATCCAGTGACGATGATCTAGAGAAGATGACTTGTGCTAGAAGAACTGTGCTGAGAAATACCTTCCTAGTTAAGAGGGAGTGTTGATGTATATGTAACTTCGGAATGTATTTCACATATATGTATATTGTATTCCTATAGAGATGGTATTATTCCTCTATAAGGAAGTGTCATCATTTATATTGTAAGTGTCGTAACTTATACTTGATGGGTTATTAGACCACCTTATTTGGGGTCGGCCCTGTATAAGTCATGTGGGTCAAAGGGTTATTAGACCACCCTATTGGGGGTCGGCCATGTGGGTCAAAGGGTTATTAGACCACCCTATTGGGGGTCGGCCCACTCAGCATTATGTTATGTGGTTAAGTTCGAGCCGACATGAGTTAGGTAAAAAGGCAAGTCAAGTCAAGTATAAATAGAGTGCGGGAGGCACTCTATTTACTTACTCACTTCTCACACATGCTCTCAAGGAGGAGAGGCGCACTTATGGAGGAGGAGGATTGCTGCTAGGTTATGGCTATCTCTATTGGTTGGTTGTATCATTGCTCTATCTATCTCTGAGGAAGTTATTGGGGTTTTTCACCTTTATGGTTTTCCCCAAGTAAATCTTTGTGTCTCTTGTGTGCTTGCATTATTGTCTCCATGATTGATATGCTGTAGATATGCTGTACATGTTGTTGTCTCAGTTAAGATCCTAGATCATATTGAAGTAAATTCTGAAAATTTAACAAGTCGCGATGGACCGCGCGACTGTCTGGAAAAAGGCCGCGATGGACCGCGTGGAAAAACGCAGAAAAGTCGCGATGGACCGCGCGACTGTCTGGCAAAAACCCGCGAGGCGGAAGCCGTGCACGGAAACCGAGAAACGAACCCAAAAATTGAAAATTTTGGGCTGTTAATGGGGCCAAATCTCATAGCAGCAATGGATCTGCTGTCTAAGATGGCAGATCTATGGATCTAAAGGTTAAAAACTCATAAAAACTAAGATTTAAAGGTAAAACTAGAGATCTAAAGTTCAAACCAAAGCGGAGTCGCCAAAAACTGTTGGCCCGATTTTGCAACCAGGCTTAGTGCTATGGGCACCTGCTAACTAGTAGCAGCAGTTTCAATGAAAGCAAATAACAATAAACTAAATAAACAATATTATTCATGGATCTAAGCAAGAATCTAAGCAAATAATGTAAACATTTCAAAATCAAGAACAAGAAACATAAGAAATAATTTTTTGTATTGAAAAATGGGGGGAAAGCAAGTGCTTGCGATATTACCTTCAATGGTGAAGGTTGATGTTGAGCAACTCCCAAGATGAGTAGCTCCAAACTCCAAGAGGTCTCCTTCTCCAAGGTTGTTTCAATGGCTAAAAGTGCTCAGGGGAGATTTCAATAGCATAAGGATGAGATAATGGAAGGATGTGAAATGAGGAGCCCCTACCACCTTTTTATAGGTTTTGGTGGTGAGGAATACCATTTGTGGTTTTGTGGAAACCAAATGGTATTGACCAACATGGTTTAGGTACTTTTCCCTCCTTTTTCCTTTTTTGAATAAAAATAATATTTTAATTCCCTTTTTAATATTTTTGGGAATTTGGACCCTTTTTGAGGGTTTTTTATGATTTTCTTGGAAAAATAATCTTTTTTAATGGAAAAAGGGGTGTACTAAGGTCTTTTGGTGACCTTTCGTTGGTTTCGGAGGCTCAGATGGTGAAAAAGTGGACAAATGGGTCATGTGAATAGGGAAATGAGCTAGTGAGCACTTTTTGGGTGTTAACACCATTCCCAGCATGGTGAGAGGAGGATCCTTCCATGGCTGTGGATGTAAGCACTGGATGATGAGCATCAAGACGATACTCCGGTTACTGCTCTGTATATGCATCAGTTGGATGCTTTGATTAGTTGGATCATGTATTTGTATATGCATCATGTTGGATGCTTGATATGATCAGGTGGATCATGTACTTATGTATGTATCAGGTGGATGCATTGTATGAGCAGGTAGATCATGTACTTAAGTATGTATTAGGTAGATACTATGTATGATCAGGATGATCATGGATGATGAGCTTCAGGATGTTGCTCCAAATGATATGCATCAGGACAGTGCAATGATGATGATCAATATGATCATGAGCATCAGGATGATGCTTCGTGCGATGATGATCAGTTGGATCATGAGTATCAGGTTAGAGATGATATGTGGTAGGTTGTGCAAGTAGCATGTAATCAGTCCTCAGAGATCCGATAGGTTGAGCTGTGTGCTTGTAATCAGTCCTGGGATGAGGTATTTATATGTAGTATGTAATCAGTCCTCAAGATCTGATAGGTTGAGTTGTGTGCTTGCAATCAGTCCTAAGATGAGGTATTACTACGAAGACATGTAATCAGTCATGGAGATCCGAGAGGTAGAGTTGTGTGCTCGTAATAAGTCTTGGGATGCTCTTTAGAGATCTTTTCGATCGTGCTACGGCACATAAATGTTCCTAGGATGCTCTTTAAAGGTATTGTCTATTCACATGTAGTCATTCCTGGAGATCCGAGAGGTTGAGCTGTGTGCTCGTAATAAGTCCTAGGATGCTTTTTAGAGATCTTGCCGGTCGTGCTATGGCACATAAATGTTCCTGGGATGCTCTTTAAAGGTATTGTGAAGGGGATGCATGTAATCAATCCTGGGAGATCTTGTCGATCGTGCTTAGGCACATAAATGTTCTTGGGATGCTCTTGTTAGGTATTGCATCAGCACATAAAATCAGTCCTGAGAGACCACCTCTATTAGACCATTCGCACAGATGATGAAGACCTGCAGGTAGTGGGCCTACATCTAGTATGAGAAAGGACTGGCTCTGTAGAACTTCCTATGACGAGTAGATTCAGAGATTGATTGAGATAGCAGCAACAGTGACGATGACGATTCTTTGAGGACGATGATTCACTGATGTTGATCCAGAGAAGAAGACTTGTGCCTGTAGATCTATGTCGAGAAATACCTTCCTAGTTAAGACGGAGTGTTGATGTATATGTAACTTTGGAATGTATTTCATCTATATATTATTGTACTCCTATAGAGATGTATTATTCCTCTATATGGAAGTGTCGTCATTTGTATTGACAAGTGTCACAAGTGGTGTAACTTGCTGATGGGTTATTAGACCACCTAGTAGAGGGATCAGCCTGATATAATGTAACCTGTGGTTGTTAGGCTGAGTTAGATAAGTTGGCCCCATAGGTTTATTAGGCAGCACAAGACAAGTATAAATAGAGATCGGGAGATCTCTATTTCATTCATCTCATTACTCACTCTTCTATCACTCGGAAAGTGGCACACATGTGAGGAGGAGGATCAGCATCTAGGAGAATACTATCCCTTGTACTTTGGTTGTACTTTGGTTGTATCATTTCTCTCTCTATCTCTGAGGAAGTTGTGGGGTTTTTCACCTTTATGGTTTTCCCCAATGAAACTCTGTGTGTCCATTGTCTTATGTGATTGTTTGATATGATTGATACATGCTTGATATGATTGATATGTTGTACATGTTATTCTCTCAGTAAAGATCCTAGAGTACATTGAATGAATTCTCAAAAAATTAACACTCTTACCATACCCTCAATGGCTAGAATGGCATCCTTGATCTTGATAATGAATAGGCATATAGCCCATGGGAATGCAGTATCTGTGGCCTTTTTAGGGTCCAAAAAATGTTTAGTTTCTACTCTCAGCTTTTGCCTGATGAATTCCAGTGTAAATAATTTGGGGGTTAAGAAAGCTGGCAGTACATAGGGCGAATGAGCAAACCCATAAAATTTGGTTGTTGTGCTATGTTCTGAGAGGAACCAGTCACCTATCTTCTTCTAAGGAGAAGGCTGCAACATCTCCTTCATTTATGTGAACACTTTAGGCAGTTTCTTCTGAAATAAAACATAGTAAACCTCATACATGAGGTTGTTCATGAATTTACTGCAGTCTGTGAGCATCAGCTTAGGCAGCTGCAAGTTCTCTTCATTAAAGGACAGGAACATTCTCAATAGATATGACTGGAATCTGAAGCTTTTAGTTTTGTGGAAGTCCACTAGATGAGAATGGATATTCTCAGCTAGGGACTCATCAAATTTAAGGCAGGCACACTGGATGGACTAACTAGGTTCATTAGACTCAAGTAGACATGTGCTGAGGACAAACATCATGCTCATTAAAGGATCTGTGACATACATGTCTGTCTCTAGTCCTAGGAACTGGCTTAACATAGTTATAACACATTTGGATTCTTCATTAAAGAGATGGATTTCAACTGGGAAAGCATGGCTCTGCAATGGGACACTAGGATTCAGGTAGGACCTGTAAAAACTCTGCTTCAATTCAACTGGGGATTGTTTGAAACATTGAATTAGGGCTTCTTCCTTGTATTTTTTGGATTTTTGGCAGAACTCATCCAAGATCGACAGGGATTTTCTAATAGTGAGGGGATTGATTGGGCACAAGATCTTTGAACTGGATGCATCCATAATTACTCTCTTAGAGGAGTAATTGGTGGTGCACCAGTCGACGAACTCGGGACAGTTGAGGGTTTGGTTGACTATAAATAACTGGAAAAATGACTGGTAAACATTATGCACATCTATATTCCACTCCCTAATTAGCTTCAATCTATCCTTTACTGTCTCAATGGAGCCATTTATCAAAACTGTATCATAAACCTCAGATTCTTTATCTTCTAATAGTTCGTCTACTTTCTGGTGTTCGAAACCTAGGGGCTCTACCTCTCCTAGCTTAGCCATTTAAATAGTTTTCTAGTGAGACAAGAGCCCCACCTGGTTACTGACAGCTGGTCTGAGCTCCTAGCTGAGTTGTCTGCTTCTGCACAATCGACTATCATTTTCCAATGCAACCGAATCAAACAGTACTCAGATCCCTGTACATTCCATTTTTATATTATTTATCCTTTTTTTATCCACCCTGCACCTTGTTAACACCCAAAAAGTGCTCACTAGCTCATTTCCCTATGCACATGACCCTTTTGTCCATTTTTCCTACCATTTTTTCCTCTAAAACCTTCAAAAGGTGACCAAAAAGACCATAATACACCTTTTTCCCTTCAAAATATGTATTTTTCCTCAAAAAACACAAAAAACCCTAAAAAAGGGTCCAAAATTCCCAAAAATCAATTAAAAGAGAATAATATTAAAAAAATATTCGAAAAAGGAAAAAGAGGGAAAAAGAGACCTAAACCATTTTAGCAATACCATTGGTTTCCTCAAACCATGGTTGTATTTCCCATCACCAAAAACTATAAAAAGGTGATAGGGGCTCCCCACTATTCATTCAATATCCAACCTATCCTCACGCTGCCAAAATCCCTCTTGAGCTTTGCCCATCCTTTTGATCTTTTGCCCAACCATTGCAGCATCATGGAGAAGAGAGACCATTGGAAGATTGGAGCATCTCAACATTGCAGTTGCCCCAACTCAACAATCCTCACCATTGAGGTATATTTTTGCAAGCCATTGCTTGCCCATCAATATAAAATTTTCAAATTCTTTATTTCTTGTTTCTCTTATGGATCTCATTGTTTATTGTTCTTAAATCTAGTTTTTATTTCCTTGCACATGTTAGATCATATTTACTGTTATTTACATTTTTTTTTACTTTTACATTGAGACTGCTGCTACAAGTTAGCAGGTGCACCTTTAGCACTAGCTTGGGAGAAATCCCAAGCAACACACCTTTAGCGAAAAAGGGATTCTTTGTGCTGTCCATCGTGGATGATCGATCTAGTACCGTAAATCTCTTTCCCTATTTAACTCCACAGTCCCTCGTGGTCTTCATCCTTTCAACTAGATAGATCCTCGCACCTTGGATTTGCGTAGTCACTATCAACCGTCTATCTGGATCTATTCTGCATCTCATCCATCCAAAGATGTAGCCCCTACCAAGGTTCGTGGATTTGGAAAGTTAAAATAACCAGTGCATGTTAAATTTGTGAACTTCATGACCACCGTCAATGCCTTTCCCCACCATATATGCACCATCGAACTATGTGGTCCCTACCAAAACTTCGTAGATTTGAAAAATCCATTTCCCCGTGCACTTCGAAATCTCAAAGAAAATAAAGACCATAGATCATTTTTGCCAATCGTTGATTTGATTTCCAACTTGCTCGCTGGATAGCACCATTCCGCCCATGCTTAAACCCATCCATCTTATTATGCGAGGTCGTCTTTCAACCATCGATCTCCACTGCCACAGATCTACTCTATCCATTTATGCCCCCATATAACCTTGAGTGGGTTTCAACATTTTATCCACCTTTTCCATGTTAACGACCTAAGACCCCCAATCATTTGCATCCCGAACCTAGTTATAAACATTATGATCTCTTATTTGTAGCTTCTAGGTCATATAGCTTGAAAAACAAGGACCTTATTCATTATTTTCATGGATCTAACCCTCTCCAATATTTCAACTCAAAACATGTGCTAACACCTGGTATATATATTATGTAAGCCTTTGATGAATCACTATAACCGACAAAGATTCCCTTCTTTCCTGAAGGCTCCAACTTGGTCCTCTTTTCTTTTTGAATGTGAATGTATACAGGGCAGCTAAATATTCTGAGATGGCTGACTTCTGGATTCTCTCCTGTAAACATCTCCTCAGGTATCTTGTTCTCAAATACATGATGGGGAGTTCTATTTTGAACATATATTGTTGTTCTTGTTGCTTCTGCCCATAAGTTCATTGGAAGGTCCTGATCGTGGATCACAACCTTCACTGCTTCTATTATTGTTCCATTCTTCCTTTCTGCAGTCCCATTCCGTTGTGGATTATAGGGAGTTCTCATCTCCCTCTTAATCCTTGAGTCTTTACATAAATATTTGAATTCTCCTGAGGAAAACTCACCTCCCTTATCTGATCTTAATGTTTTTTCTTTTCTTTTTAGTCTGATTTTCTACAAGGGATTTGAATTCCTTGAACTTTCTAAATACTTCATCTTTGGATTTTAAGAAATAGATCCATGTTTTACGAGAATAATCATCAATAAAAGAAACATAGTAGGCATCCCCGCTTAGTGAGTTGGAATACATAGGCCCGCAAACATATGAATGTATGAGATCCAAAATTTACTTGGCTTTGTTGTCGCTACTTGGAAATGGCTTCTTCACATTCTTTCCCTTTTCAAATCCTTTACATATTCCTTCATTCTTAGTCTGGATCTCGAGTATCCCATTCACCATCTTGATCACGATTGGTAGTGATTTGTAGTTGATGTGAGAAAATATTTTGTGCCATAATTCACTTGGTTCCATAGTTTCATGAACCAAGGCTTCTTCTGGTTGTCGATTGAGCTTGTATAATCCTCCCTCTTGTACTCTAATTATTACTGCATCATCAATGGTCTTACCTCCAGGCCACATAAGTACTTGGCCATACAAACGCTACTCTGAATCCTTTCTCATCTAGTGTTGAGATTGAAAGTATGTTCTTCTTTAAACCAGGTAGATATAGAACATCCTTCATTTTGATAGGATTCTCATATTCAAGCTTGTAGGAAGCTTCTCCTACCCCTTTTATAGGATATTGATCATCATTTCCTAATTTCACCTTGTGAGGTGAGTACTTTTCTGTGAGCTTGTTGAGAGCATCCTTAAAACCTGTCATGTGCTTGGAAGCACCACTATCAACAAGCCAATAATTATTACCAAGTGATACCATACCTATGATTTCTGATATCAGAACATATTCTTCGTCACTTGAAGAATCCTCACTTGCCTTCTTCCTTGTTGGTTCATCATCCTCTGCTGCATGAGCATGATGTATTTTCTGGTTTCTCTTCTTGTTTCCTTTCTTCTTGGTACAATTCTTAGAAATGTGTCCCATCTCATCACAATGGAAACATCTAAAACTTGAGTAGTATTTAGTATGTCTTATACCATTGTAGGTTCTGTTATGATGATGATATTATTTCTTGTCTCTCTTGGCATAAGCTTCCAGAGATTGATTATCATCGTCTCCTAACTTTTATTCTATGGAAGCAATCCTTGCTTCTTCTTGGGTGCATGATTCCAAGAGTGCACTGAAAAAGATGAGCTTCTTTCTGGAACATATCCCTTGAATATATGACTCCCATGATCTTGGAAGACCATTCAGGGTATTCATTACTAATTCTACATTTTCAACCTTGTCTCCAATGGCACTTAATTGATCTTTGATGTTGGAGATCCTTGTGAAGTAAGATTGTATACTTTCATTGCTTTGCATATTCACAACCTTGAGTTGAGTTCTCAAAGTCATATTCCTATTGATGTTGGTCCCTTCAAATAGTCCTTTTAATGTACCAAACATCTCTTTTGGAGTTTTCAGAGAAGAGATTTGTGGGATCAAATGATCCTTAATGGAGTCAGCTATGATCCTCAGCCTTGATAAGTTTCTTCTTATTTTTTTCTTTCTCCTCACCTCCCTCTGGCTCCACAACTACCTCTATAACATAATTTTCCAAGCCATGCTCTTCTAGGATGAGCATCACCTAATACTTCCATGCTCAAAAGTTTTCTGCTCCTTTAACCTTATCCTCAAGCTTGGTATTGTTTGGCATCTTGATAAAATTGATAAATGAGAACCTCAAATGAAAATAGATAAAGGATATCTTACCAAATGAGATGCTCCAACCAAGTGTTGACTTCTGAAAAAATGAATCCAAGGTGACCTAGTGTTTGTTAGAGAAACCCTAATTTTTCAACTTTGGGATTTTGAAAAAATGATTAGAGGAAAAGATGTACCTCCCCAAGGTGAGTTGAGTAATGTAATTCTTTTCCTGATTATGTGACCAGATCCTCCAAAACCAGGGAGACCATGATCCATGAAACATTTTGAGTTACTTCAAGACTAATGAACTGTTTGAATAACCCTAGATTTTCCATGGAGAAAGCTTTGGTCAAAGTAGACTTGATGTTCCTCAACCCAATAGATGAACCACCGATGATGAGCAAGTCATCCACATATAAAAAAATCAATAGAAGACAACCTCCCTTCTACTGCATGTAGACATTGCAGTCATATTTGCACCTTTCAAACTTCTTTGACAGTAAGAAAGAATCCATCTTGGCATACCATGCCCTTGGGGATTGCTTGAGCCCATACAATGATCTCCTTAGTCTGCATACTAAGGATGGATCATCAGTATACCCATCAGGCTATTTCATATAGATCTCTTCTTATAGGTCACCATGCAAGAAGGCACTTTTTACATCCATGTGATGTACCTCCTATGTATTTGAAGTTGCAATAACCAAAACAAGTCTCACTGAATCCATTCTTGCTACAGGAGCGAATGTCTCATTGTATTCCAATCACTAAACTTGTGAGTACCCCTTTGCAACCAACTGAGCCTTGTACTTGGTTGTAGATCCATCAAATGCAAGCTTTGTCTTGTAGATCCATTTGCGCTAAACTATCTTTCTACCTGGGGGAAGAGAGACAAGATCCCATGTCTCATTATTCTAAAGTGACTCATATTCTTCATCCATGGCTGCCTGCCATCTTGGTGTTGATGTATATGTAACTTCGGAATGTATTTCACCTATGTATTTCATCTATGTATATTGTACTCATATAGAGATGTTATTATTCCTCTATACGGAAGTGTCGTCATTTGTATTGACAAGTGTCGCAAGTGTCGTAACTTGTCGATGGGTTATTAGACCACCATGTGTGAGGTCGGCCTTGATTAATGTAACCATGGGTTATTAGGCTAAGTTAGACAAGTCGGCTCCACTGGTTTATTGGGCAGGACAGGACAAGTATAAATAGAGACCGTGAGATCTCTATTTTATCATCTCATTACTCACTCTTCCATCACTCGGAAAGTGGCGCACATGTGAGGAGGAGGATCAGCTGCTAGGAGAAGACTATCTCTTGTACTTTGGTTGTATCATTGCTCTCTCTATCTCTGAGGAAGTTGTGGGGTTTTTCACCTTTATGGTTTTCCCCAGTGAAACTCTATGTGTCTATTGTCTTATGTGATTGTTTGATATGCTTGATACATGCTTGATGTGATTGATATGTTGTAAATGTTATTCTCTCAGTAAAGATCCTAGAGTATGTTGAATTAATGCTAAAAAATTAACATGGTATCAGAGCTTCCCTCAGAAGAAGACATTGTGCAGTGGTGGAAACTAGGGTTTCTTGTTTATTGGGTTTCTCTCCACAAATTTTGGAAAAGTAGTAAGGTATATTGACTCTACTCATCAAGGAGAATCTATCTGTCCAATTAGAATTCAATTCTGAGCACTTTCAGTTTTGGCCCTAAAAATTAGGGTTTCCACAAAAATAGGAATTTCTGAAATCTGAAGACATAGATGGAAGCTCCTTGGACAAATCGAAGTTTAGAGCTTTGGATCGAGATTTTTGGTTGGGTGAAGCTCTGCGAAACTCAAACCCTAATTCAGGGTCCTCCCTAGTGAATCTGGGAAGACTAAAAGGCATTTCTGAAGGGTGAAACTTTGCAGATCTCAAATTCTGAATATACCAAGCTGATTAGCTCATCAAGGCGCATCTTTCTGTCCTTTCAAAAGTTTGAAATTCACATTTTGAATTTTTAGGGTTTCTCTGACAAACCATAATCTGGGACTAGATCCAGTTTTCAGCAAATCAAGTGGTAAGACCTAAATATTTTCTATTTCCATTTGAAGTACTCTTTAAAGATGTCTCACCACACCAAGCTTGATGATAAACATGAAGGGGCTAATAACTTCCGAGCATGGAAGTATAGGATTGGGTTAATCCTGGAAGAAAATGAGTTGCACACTTATATAAGTGAAGAGGTCCCTATCCCAGAGGGAGAAGAGGCTAAGGCTCTTCACAAGAAGAACTTGGTCAAGGAAAAGAGAATCATTGCTAATTCTATCAAGGACCATCTCATTCCACATGTGTCATCTCTAAAAAAACCCAAGGCAATGTTTGACTCTTTGACCAAGCTGTTTGAAGGGAAGAACATAAATCGGAAGATGACTCTACGGAACCAATTGAAAGGGGTAAAGATTCAGAATGGAGAGACCATTCAATCCTATTTCTCCAAGGTCTCTCAGATCAAGGAACAACTTGAAGCTGTGGATGAAATAGTGGAGAATGGTGAAATTGTCATGACCACTCTGAATGGCCTACCTAGGTCATGGGATTCCTTCATTCAAGGAATATGTGCAAGAGGGAATTTAATCTCCTTCAGTAGAATGTGGGAGGAATGTTCATAAGAAGAGGCTAGGCTTGTATCCCAAGAAGAAAAGATGGGAAGTGAAGATCAAGTTCTAACAGCTCACACCAAAAGAAGCAATCCCAAGAAGGAGCACTCTCATCACAAGAAACCTTTTAAAAAGGGTAAGAAGGATCTGAGATGCTTCACATGTCATGAGAAGGGACACTTTGCTGTAGATTGTCCCAAGAACAAAAGGGACAACAACTCCAACAACAAGAAGAGATATCATGCTCATGCTGCTGAGGATGATGAACCTCCCAAGAAGAAGGCTAGAGAAGAAAGTGATGACTCATCTAGTGAAGATGAATATGTTCTAATCTCTGCTCTCATAGGTACTATCTCTCATGGATGTAATGATTGGCTTATTGATAGTGGGGCTTCAAAACACATGACTGGGTTTAAATAATCTTTTGCAAATCTATCTGAACATGAGTCACCCCATAAGGTGAAACTTGGGGATGACTATTAATATCCTATCAAAGGAAGTGGTGAAGCCTCCTACAACCTAGACTCTGGGAAGTCTTTGAAGTTGAAAGATGTTCTATATGTACCTGGGCTCAAGAAGAACCTACTCTCCATATCTGCATTGGATGCCAAAGGCATGAGGGTTGCATTTGTAGATGGCCAAGTCCTAATGTGGCCAAAGGGTAAAACTATAGATGATGCAGTAGTGATTGGAGAACAAGAGGGAGGATTGTACAAATTGAAGAGACAAACTGAACATGCCATGGTACATGAATCCATGGAGCCAAGTGAACTTTGACATAGAAGGCTTGCACATGTGCACTATAGAGCACTACCAATTGCGAGCAAAGCTGTAGAAGGTATTCCTAAAATCAAGACAAAGCATGATGGTATTTGAAAAGGATGTGCAAAAGGAAAGAACATTAAGAAGGAATTTCCAAGCAGTGAAAGCAAAGCTAAAGGGATCTTGGAAATTATCCATTCTGATGTATGCGGTCCGATGTCATCCAGTTCTCTGAGTGGGTATATATACTATGTCTCTTTCATTGATGATTTCTCTAGGAAGACTTGGATTTATTTCTTGAAGAAAAAAGATGAAGTATTTGATAAGTTCAAGGAATTCGAAGCCTTGATGGAAAATCAAACTGAAAAGAAGATCAAGACCTTCATATCCAACAATGGCAGAGCATTCACTTCAGGTGATTTCAAGAAGCTATGCAATGATTCAAGGATTAAGTGGGAGTTGACTGCTCCCTACAATCCACAACAAAATGGAGTTGTAGAAAGGAAGAATAGAACAATCATGGAAGCAGCACGGGCAATGCTGCATGACTAGGATCTTCCTATGCATCTATGTGCAGAAGCAGCTAGGACAGCTGTATATGTGTAGAACACAACACCTCACAAGATATTGGACAACAAGACACCAGAAGAGGTATTCTCTGGTAAGAAACCTGAAGTCAACCATCTCAGAATATTTGGTTGTCCAGTATACACTCATGTTCCAAAGGAAAAGAGAACAAAGCTAGATCCTTCAGGAAAGAAGGGCATCTTTGTGGGGTACAGTGAAAGCTCAAAGGCTTACAGAATATACTTCCCAGGGTTCAAGAAGATTGATGTCAGCAGGGATGTAACATTTGATGAAAAGTAAACCTTCATCAAATCAAGAAAGACACATGTTGAAGATCATGAAGAACCAAAGGAAAACATATTTCAAGACACCACCATGACTAAATCAATTCCAGAAGCAGATCGTGAAGTTGAGGATCCACAAATACCTGTAGATCCACCCCGTGAGAATAACTCTCATAAGAGGAAACCTGCATGGGCTAGAGAGCTCATTCAAGATGCAGAAAGGTATGGCATTCCAGAAGAAGAACACAAAGCAAGAAAGAGAACTAGATCTCATACCAGCTATGTTGCTTTACTCTGTGATATTATGAACAAAGAACCTTCCAGTTATGAAGAGGCAGTGGAAACGAAAGAATGGAAGGATGCCATGGTTGAGGAATACCAGTTGATCATGAAGAATGATGTTTGGGATGTAGTCCCAAGACCTGAAGGGAAGCCTTTTGTGACTTCCAAGTGGATCTACAAGATCAAGCATGTTGCAGATAGAAGCATAGAAAAGTACAAAGCAAGATTTGTAGCTCGTGGCTTCTCTCAAAAAGAGGGAATAGACTATGAAGAAACTTTTGCTCCTGTATCCAGATACACCTCCATCAGATTAGTACTTGCTCTAGCTGCAGTGATGAAATGGAAGATACGCCAAATGGATGCCAAGATAGCTTTCTTGAATGGTGTAGTCGAGGAGGAAGTGTATGTGGAGCAGCCACTTGGTTTTGAGACACATGATAGGGAGTCATATGTGTGCAGACTGAAGAAAGCCTTGTATGGATTGAAGCAAGCTCCTAGGACTTGGTATGGTAGGATAAAAAACTTTCTATCCAGTTTGGGTTTTACTAAGAGTAAAGCAGATTCCAACCTTTACTACAAGGTTGAGGAAGGAAATCCTGTGATACTACTCTTGTATGTGGATGACCTATTTGTAACAGGTGAGGATGGATTGATTGCCGATACCAAGAGGAAGCTTGCTGCCGAGTTCGAGATGAAGAACTTGGGGATGATGCACTATTTTCTAGGCATGGAGATGTGGTAGAGTGCAGACGGGATCTTCCTTGGACAAGGAAAATATGCAATAGATATCCTGAAGAGGTTCGAGATGATGGACTGCAAGGACATGGCCACACCTATGGCATCGAACTTGAAGCTTCTATGTGATGCTTCATCTGATCCGGTTGATGTCACTATGTATCATCAGATGATTGAGTCCTTGATGTACCTGACGAACACTAGACCAGATATTTTCTTTGCGGTGAATACATTGAGCCAGTTCCTGATGGATCCCAGAGGTGTTCACCTAGTTGCTGTAAAGCATATTTTGAGGTACCTGAGGGGTACAATTGATTATGGGCTCAAGTATGATGCGAATCAAAAGTTTAACCTGTAGGGTTATGTTGATTCAGATTGGGCAGGCAATGCTATAGATAGGAAGAGCACATCTGGGTTGTGCTTCAGTATGGGATCAGGTGTGATCTCTTGGTTTAGATGGAAGCAGTCTTGTGTAGCACTGAGTACAACCAAGGCAGAGTATGTTGTACCATGTTGGACTATTTGTGAGGCAGTATGGCTATAGAAGCTACTGTCTGAGTTATTTGATCCCCCGCTGGAGGCTACTGGTATCTTTTGTGACAACCAAAGTTGTGTGAAGCGTTCTGAGAACCCGATTTTCCATGACAGTTCGAAACACATTGAGATCAAATATCACTATATCCGGCATATGGTGCAGAGAGGAGTAGTGAAGCTCCTGTATGTTGCAACGGATGAGCAAATCGCAGATGTGCTGACGAAGCCACTAGCCAGAGTGAATTTCAAGTACTTCAAAGAGAGGCTTGGTGTTCTTCAGATTGATGACACTTCGAGGAAGAAGTGATGGACACATTTGCAGGAGCCATTCCAAGCATGTTGAGAGGAGGATCCTTCCCATGGCTGTGGATGTAAGCACTGGATGATGAGCATCAGGATGATGAGCATCAGGATGATGAGCATCAGGATGATGCTCCAGTTACTACTCTGTATATGCATCATGTTGGATTCTTGTTATGATCGGTTGGATCATGTATATGTATATGCATCATGTTGGATGCGTTTTATGATCAGTTGGATCATGTATATGTATATGCATCATGTTGGATGCTTGGACCATGTATCTACATATGTATCAAGTGGATACGATTGTATGATCCGGTAGATCATGTATGTTGATATATATCAGGTGGATACATTGTATGATCAGGTGGATTATGTATCAATGTATGTATTAGGTGGATACATTGTATGATCAGGTGGATCATATATGATGATATGTATCATGTAAATACTTGGTATGCATCAGGTGGATGCATTGTATGATCATGATGATCATAGATGATGAGCTTCAGGATGGTTCTCCAGATGACATGCATCAAGACGATGTAGTGATGATGATCAGGATGATCATGTACATTAGGACGATGTATGGTGAGTATCGGGTTGATACTCTTTGGTCGTGGACAGGTCATGCAAGGGTAGCATGTAATAAGTCCTGGAGATCTGGATAGGATGAAAAAGGCCTCGGATGCTCTTTAGAGATCTTGCTTGGCAAGACACTCTTTTAAGGTTTTGCTAGACCACATGTAATAAGTCCTGGAGATCTAGAGAGAATGAAAAAGGCCTCAGATGCTCGTTAGAGATTTTGCTTGGAAAGACACTCTTTTAAGGTTTTATGGGGACCACATGTAATAAGTCCTGGTGATCTGGACAGGATGAAAAAGGCCTTAGATGCTCTTTAGAGATCTTGCTTGGCAAGACACTCTTTTAAGGTTTTGTGATAGTCACATGTAAAAGATCTTGGGAGATCCGATAGGTTGAGCTGTGTGCTCGTAAAATGCCTGGGATGCTCTTGCGAGGTTTTGTTGACATACGTAATAAGTTTTGAGGATTCCACAATATGGCCAGTGATGAAGACCTACAGGTGTTGGGCCTACATCCAGTATGAAAAAGGACTGGCTCTGTAGAACTTCCTATGACGAGTAGATCAGAGACTGATTGAGATAGAAGCAGCAGTGATGATGACGATGATCCAGTGATGATGATCCAGAGAAGAAGGCTTGTGCTAGCAGATCTATGTCGAGAAATACCTTCCTAGTTAAGAGGGAGTATTGATGTATATGTAACTTCGGAATGTATTTCACCTATGTATTTCATCTATGTATATTGTACTCCTATAGAGATGTTATTATTCCTCTATACGGAAGTGTCGTCATTTGTATTGACAAGTGTCGCAAGTGTTGTAACTTGCCGATGGGATATTAGACCACCATGTGTGGGGTTGACCCTAATTAATGTAACCATGGTTTATTAGGCTAAGTTAGACAAGTCGGCCCCACTGGTTTATTGGGAAGGACAGGACAAGTATAAATAGACATTGGAAGATCTCTATTTTATCATCTCATTACTCACTCTTCCATCACTCGAAAAGTGGCGCGTATGTGAGGAGGAGGATTAGCTGCTAGGAGAAGACTATCTCTTGTACTTTGGTTGTATCATTGCTCTCTCTATCTCTGAGGAAGTTGTGGGGTTTTTCACCTTTATGGTTTTCCCCAGTGAAACTCTGTGTGTCCATTGTCTTATGTGATTATTTGATATGCTTGATACATGCTTGATGTGATTGATATGTTGTACATGTTATTCTCTTAGTAAAGATCCTAGAGTATGTTGAATTAATGCTAATAAATTAACACTTGGATCATGGCAAGCCTCTCTGAAATATTGTGGATCAGACCCTACCATCATGTAGCACCTCTCAGGGAGAAGTGGATCTGTATGACATAGTGCAAGGTTTTCATATCGATTTTGAGCTAGATATGTATCTTCTTGAACTTTATACTCAATGTTAACACCCAAAAATTGTTCACCTATATCATCCCCCTAGTCACATAACCCATTTACCTCTTTTTCGTACATTTTTGGCCTCCAAAAACCCAAGAATCCCTAAATTGGTAACCAAATGGGCAAAAAATCATTATTTCCCTCAACAATTAATGAAAATCCTTCAAAAAAGGTCAAAACCCCCCAAAAAGGGGTAAAAATCACCAAAAAAGAAAAAGAAAAGGGGGGAAAAGTCAAAATAAAATCAAATAAGAGGGAAAAATCAAAATACCACTAGCCAATACTATTGGTTTCCCAATACCATGGGTCAATACTCCACCACCGAAAATTTCTATAAAAAGTTGAGGGAGGGCCCCCATTTCACATCCATGATCAACTCTTCCTACCCTTATGTTACTAAAATTCCTCTTGAACTTTAGCCTATCTCCTTGAGCTTCTGTTCCACATTCAGTTGAGTCTTGGCCACCTCTTGAGCATTTGGAGAAGAGCAAGGAACTCTAGAGACCCAATGCACTACTCTTTTTACAGATGTGAGGGCCCACATCTACTAAACTTTTGAGGTAACTGTTATTGTAAACCCTTGTTTGCAACATAATATAAAATATAATTCATGGGTTTCGATCAATTTGTTGTTTTTACTAGAGTAATTAGTTAATTTTATTTTTATTGTTATTCACATTCACACATTATCTATATTTGAAACTGCTACTAAGGGTTCCATAATCCTTAGTAGGTGCTCTTTAGCACGAGCTGGTGTGAAAACACTAGCTATACTCAATATCAAGATCTTATTCAACTTGGTCATCATCCTTGGAATCTAAATATGGATCATTAGGAGAGACATCTCTGATATTTATCAGGTCCAAGTGGAGTAGGCAGAAAATATGGCAGAAAATGTGAGAATTCATATGCCTTTAAGGCATGGTTTGCAACACCTTTCGCTATCAACTTCCCAAATGAGATCTCTACAATCTCAACTATGTCAGGACCAAAGAAAAATTTCTTAGTGAACCTGTGTGTGTCATCTAATAAATAGATAACAAATTTGTTGTCAAGGAAGGCACAAATAGAACATTTTTGAACTTTCGATGCTCTAGTTGTATTGTTCCCTTCCCTTCAATAGAGATCCAAGAATCATCTCCCATGTGAATACTCAGACCATCATTGAGATATAGAGAAGAAAATGAATCTTTGGAGGCAACCATGTGGTTGGAGGCTCCAGAATCAATGAGGAAGTCTTGTGATTGTGAGAATCCAGCCTTCAGTGCATGGCATCTCTCATCATCATCTGTCTCACTTCCAGAATCGATCTTCCTTGTTCCTTCTGGGAGGGAAATGTTGTGTTGTTCAAGAAGTTTGGTCATTTGATCTATCTTCTTCTTGATGCAAGATATCTCTGGATGGTTTCCTTTCTTTCAATAAGAACACTCGGTCTTTTCAAACCCCTTTTGCTTATCCTTCTTAGAGTTGGAGGTTCCTTCCAATGGATTAGACTTTGGATTCTTCTTGGTCTCAAATTGCTTCTTCTATTTACCTTTGTTCTTCCCTTTAGCATTTTCACTTTTTGAATCTCCAACCCTAAGAGCTTGATTTTTGGAGGCCTTCAACGCACCCATCTGAATCAATTTGTCTTTTTCTTAGATGAGAGATTCAATGAATACATATAAGGATGGAATTTTCCAACCAAGGGTTGACAATATCCCTGAATGGAAGGTAGAAACAAAAAAGGAAAACTCCGGACCAAGCATGCTTAGAATGGATAGCACCAGTTTCTCATCCTGCTTCTCAATTGCATTCCATGATAAGGATTTGAATTTAGAGAAGAACTGTTGTATGGTTTTGAAATTGCTGGGTTGAAGAGCAAATAACTCATTCTCCAGAATATGAACCCTCATCTCATCTTGCTTGTCGAAGAGGGTCTCAAGCTTCAAACAAACCTATCTTGGAGTCTTCAATCCATCGAGGTGGAAGAGAAAATCTTTGGAAATATGAATACACATGAAACCAAACTCTTCATCTAATTTGCTTAGATACCTGGCCTTCTCAACAGCTTCCTGAGGTTCCACCTCCTTTCCCATTGTGACCCCGTACAAACTTTTTTTGTGCAACACCATCTGCATATCATGCCTCCAATCAATATAATTAAAGGGTGTCAGGATTCTTGGAGATAATGGAGCATTCAAATTCTCTATTGAAACTGTTGGAGCAAATACAAACCAAAAAGTGATGCTATTGCTGCTCTGAAAACCTCTAATATCCTGCAAAACAATCTCAATTTTGGAGATAAACTACTATTGAGCACTACTTTAGGACAATAGGCACATTTTTCCGTATCCTTCACACCTGGGTAGACCTCAAAGGATTTCTCCAATGAATTCAATGCAATGGCACCAAGATTTGATGTGGAAATCTAGAGGCTTTTGGTGCACTACTAAAAGCAACTTCTCAACCTACACTCTCTGAGCTTTGATACCATGTGAAATTCTAAGTCACAGTAATGTTAAATTTTGAGCATTAATTCACAATACTCTAGGATCTTCACTGAGAGAATAACATATATAGTATATCAATGCATAACAATCACAATAAGCATCACAAGCATCATAAGAATCAAAAGCATGAGAGACAAGAGACACAGAGTTTCCGTGGGGAAAACCCTAAGGTGAAAAACCCCACAACTTACTCAGAGATAGAGAGAGCAATGGCTCAACCAAAGTACAACCAAAATACACTTGAGATAGTCTCCTAGAAGCAGATGATCCTCCTCCTCACTAGTGCACCACTTTCTGAGTGAGAGAGAGATAACTTTTCAAATGATCTAAATAGAGATCTCCTGATCTCTATTTATACTAACCTATTTTCCCAATGACCTTATGGGGCTGACTTGTATAGCTAGGTACATCCACAATATAATATATATTTCAGGGCCGACCCCACACATGGTGGTCTAATAACCCATCGGCAAGTACACACACTTGCGACACTTGTCAATCCACATGACGACACTTGCTTATAGAGGAATAACACATCTCTAACAAGGGTACAATAAATATATATGAAATACATAGATGAAATACATTCCGAAGTTACATATACATCAACACTCCCTCTTAACTAGCAAGGTATTTCTCAACACAGATCTGCTAGACAAGTCTTCTTCTCGGGATCATTGTCATCGATGCATCGTCACTGCTGCTACTATCTCAACCAATCTTTGACTCTACTCGTCATAGGATGTTCTATAGAGCCAATCCTTTCTCATACTGGATGTAGGCCCACCACCTGCAGGTCTTCATCATCACTGGCCATACTGTGGAAATTGTAGGACTTATTAAGTGCGTCACAAAACCTTAAAAGAGTCTCTTGACTAGCAAAAACCCTAAAGAGCATCTGAGGCCTTTTTCATCCTGTCCAGATCTCCAGGACTTATTACATGTGACCCCAGCACAAAACCTTGAAAGAGAATCCCAGGACTGATTACGAGCACAAGGCTCAACCTATCGGATCTCCTAGGGCACAAATTACATGTGGTCACCACAAAACCTCGAAAAAGCATCCTAGGACTGATTACGAGCACAAGGCTCAGCCTATCGGATCTCCCAAGGCACAAATTGCATGTGGTCATGGCAAAGCCTCGAAAGAGCATCCCAGGACTGATTATGACCACACGGCTCAACCTATCGAATCTCCCAGGGCACAAATTACATGCCATAGGAAAAAACCTCGAAAGAGCATCTGCCAGATATCCCAAGGCACAAATTACATGCCATTGGAAAAACCTCGAAAGACTATCTACAGATCTCCCAGGGCACAAATTATATGTCCTCCCAAGCAAAATCTCAAAAGAGCATTTGCCAGATATCCCAGGGTACAAATTACATGCCATAGGCAAAACCTCAAAAGACTATCTGCAAATCTCCCTGGGCACAAATTACATGCTTATTTGCACAACCTGTTCCACGGCCACAAAGTATCAACCTGATACTCACCATACATCATCCTGATGTACACATGATCATCCTGATCGTCATCACTGCAACATCTTGTTGCATGTCATCTGGAGCAACATCCTGAAGCTCGTCATCCATGATCATCTTGATCATACAATGCATATACCCGATGCATACCAAGTATCTACCTGATACATATCATCATACATGATCCACCTGATCATACAGTGTATCCACCTAATACAAATACAAATACATGATACATATCAACATACATGATCTTCTTGATCATACAATGTATCCACCTGATACATATACAGATACATGGTCCAAGCATCCAACATGATGCTTACATACATATAAATGATCCCACTGATCATATCCAGCATCCAACATGATGCGTACATACATATATAAATGATCCAACTGATCATATCCAGCATCCAACATGATGCGTACATACATATACATATAAATGATCCAATTGATCATATCCGGCATCCAACAGGAGATCAAATAATTCAGACAGTAGCTTCCGTAGCCATACTGCCTCAGAACTAGCTGAACAGGCTGCAACATACTCTGCCTCAGCTATACTCAATGCTACACAGGACTGCTTCCTGCTAAACCAAGAGATCACACTTGATCCCATACTGAAGCAGCACCCCAAATGTGCTCTTCCTATCTGCAGCACTACCATCCCAACCTGAATCAACATAAACTTGCAGGTTAAACTTTTGATTCACCTCATGCTTGAGCCCATAACCCACTGTACCCTTCAGGTGCCTCAGAACATGCTTTATAGCAACCAGATGAACACACCTAGTATCTGTCAGGAACTGACTCAATGTGTTCACCGCAAAACAAATATCTGGTCTCGTGTTCGTCAGGTACATCAAGGACCCAATCATCTGACGATACATAGAGACATCAACCGGTTCAGATGAAGCATCACATAGAAGCTTCAGATTCGATGCCATAGGTGTGGCCATGGCCTTGCAATCAATCATCCCGAATCTCTTCCGGATATCTACTGTGTACTTCCCTTGACCAAGGAAGATCCCACCTGTACTCTGCCACACCTCCATACCTAGGAAATAATGCATCATTCCCAAATATTTCATATCGAACTCGGCAGTAAGCTTTCTCTTAGTATCTGCAATCAATCTGTCATCTCCTGTTACGAATAAGTCATCCACATACAGGAGTAGAATCACAGGATTCCCTTCCTCAACCTTGTAATAAAGGTTGGAATCCGCTTTACTCTTGGTAAAGCCCAAACTAGATAGGAAACTATCCATCCTACCATACCAAGTTCTGGGAGCTTGTTTCAAGCCATACAAGGCTTTCTTCAATCTGCACACATATGACTCCCTATCATGTATTTCGAAACCGAGTGGCTACTCCACATATACTTCCTCTTCAACTACACCATTCAAGAAAGAAGTCTTGACATCCATCTGGTGTATTTTCCATTTCATCATTGTAGCCAGGGCAAGTACTGTTCTGATGGAAGTATACCTGGCTACAGGTGCAAAACTTTCTTCATAATCTATTCCCTCTTTCTGAGAGAAGCCACAAGCTACGAATATTGCTTTGTATTTCTCTACATTGCCATCTGTAGCATGCTTGATTTTGTAGATCCATTTAGAAGTCACAACAGACTTCTCTTTAGGTCTTGGTACAACATCCCAAACATCATTCTTCATTATTGATTGGTATTCCTCAACCATGGCATCCTCTCATTCTTTCTTTTCCGCTGCTTCTTCATAACTGGAAGGCTCTTTGTTCATAATGTCACAGAGTAAAGCAACATAGCTGGTATGTGATCTGGTTCTCTTCTTTGCTCTGTGTTCTTCTTCTGGAATGCCAAATCTTTCTGCATCTTGAATGAGCTCTCTATCCCATGCAGGTTTCCTCTTGTGAGAGTTATCCTCATGGGGTGGATCTATAGGTTCTTGTGGATCTTCAAACTCATGAACAACTTATGGAACTGCTTCAGTCATGGTAGTGTCTTGAAATCTAGTTTCCTTAAGTTCTTCATAAACTTCGATAGGTGCCTTCCTTGATTTGATGAATGTTGAGTTTTCATCAAATGTTACATCCCTTCTAACATCAATCTTATTGAACCCTGGAAAGTATATTCTGTAAGCCTTCGACCTTTCACTGTAACCCACAAAGATACCATTCTTTCCTGAAGGATCTAGTTTAGTCTTCTTTTCCTTTGGGACATGAGTGTATACTGGACAACCAAATATCCTGAGATGGTTGACTTCAGGTTTCTTACCAGAAAAGACCTCTTCTGGTGTCTTGTTATCCAATAGATTGTGGGGTGTTCTGTTCTGCACATATACAGCTGTTCTAGCTGCTTCTGCCCATAGATGCATAGGTAGATCCTGGTCATGCAGCATTGCCCTTGCTGCTTCCATGATTGTTCTGTTCTTCCTTTCTCCAAATCCATTCTGTTGAGGATTATAAGCAACAGTCAACTCCCTCTTAATCCCTGAATCACTACAAAGCTTCTTGAAGTCACTTGAGGTGAATTCTCCACCATTGTCGGATCTGAATGTTTTGATCTTCTTGTCAGTTTGATTCTCCATCAAGGTTTTGAATTCCATGAATTTCTCAAACACCTCATCTTTTCTCTTCAAGAAGTATACCCAAGTCTTCCTGGAGAAGTCATCAATAAATGAGACATAGTAAACATACCCACTCAAAGAACTGGATGACATATGACCACATACATCTGAGTGGATGATTTCCAGGATGTCTTTTGTCTTGCTTTCACTGCTTGGAAAATCCTTCTTAATGTTCTTACCTTTTGCACATCCTTTGCAAACACCTTCATGTTTGGTATTGATTTCAAGAAGACCCTCTACAGCCTTTCTTGCAATTGGAAGTGCCCTATAGTGCATATGAGAAAGTCTTCTATGCCAAAGTTCACTTGGCTCCATGGATTCATGTACCATGGCATGTTCAGGTTGTCCCTTCAATTTATACAAACCTCCCTCTTGCTCTCCAATCACTACTGCATCATCTATGTTCTTTCCCTTTGGCCACATTAGGACTTGGCCATCCACAAATACAACCCTCATACCTTTTGCATCCAATGCAGAGATGGAGAGTAAGTTCTTCTTGAGCCTAGGTACATAAAGGACTTCTTTCATCTTCAAAGATTTTCCAGAATCTAGGTTGTAGGAGGCTTCACCACTTCCTTTGATTGGGTATTGATAATCACCCCCAAGTTTCACCTTATGGGGTGATTCATGTTCAGATAGATTCACAAAAGATTCCTTAAACCCAGTCATGTGTTTGGAAGCCCCACTATCAATCAACCAATCATTACAACCATGGGAGATAGTACCTGTGAGAGCAGAAATTAGAACATATTCTTCTTCACTTGATGAGTCATCATCACTATCACTTTCTGCCCTAGCCTTCTTCTTTGGGGGTTCATCATCTTCGGCAGCATGAGCATGATATCTTCTTTTGTTATTCTTCTTCTTCTTATTGAAGTTGTTGTTGTTGTCTTTCTTCTTCTTGGGACAATCTGAAGCAAAGTGTCCCTTCTCATTGCAATTGAAGCATCTGAGATCTTTCTTATCTTTATGATAATGGTGGTGTGAGAATCTTCTGTTATGAGATGATTCCTTCTTGGACTTGCCTTTCCTAGCATGTTCTGTGAGAGCTTGATCTTCATTTCCCATCTTTTCTTCTTAGGCCACAAGCCTAGCTTCTTCTTGAGAGCATTCTTCCCGCAATCTGTTGAAGGAGATCAACTTCTTCCTTGCACAAATTCCTTGAATAAAGGAATCTAATGAACTGGGTAGGCCATTTAGAGTGGTCATCACCACTTCACCATTCTCCACCATTTCATCCACTGCTTCTAGTTGTTCCTTGATCTGGGAGACCCTTGAAAAATAAGATTGAATGGTTTCTCCATTCTGAAACTTTACTCCTTTCAATTGGTTCCGCAGGGTCATCTTCCGATTTATGTTCTTCCCTTCAAATAGCTTGGTCAAAGAGTCAAACATCTCCTTGAGTGTCTTTAGAGAAGACACATGGGGTATGAGATGGTCTTTGATAGAATCAACAATGATTCTCTTTGCCTTGACCAAGTTTTTATTATGCAATACCTTAGCCTCTTCATCCTCTAGGATAGCGATGTCTTCTTTTACATATGAGTCCAACTCATTCTCTTCCAGGATTAACCCAATCCTAGACTTCCAAGCTCAGAAGTTATCAGCTCCTTCAAGCTTATCCTCAAGCTCGGTGTGGTGAGACATCTTAAAGAGTACTTCAAATGGAAATAGAAAAGATTTAGGTCTTACCACTTGAAATGTTGAAAACTGGATCTGGTCTCGGATTAGGGTTTGTCAGAAAAACCCTAAAAATTCAAAATGTGAATTTCAATTTTCTGAAAGGATAGAAAGATGCACCTTGATGAGTTGATCAGCCTGGTGTATTCAGAATTTGAGATCAGCAAAGCTTTACCCTTCAGATTTGCCTTTTTGTCCTCCCGAGTTCACTAGGGAGAGCCCTGAATTAGGATTTGAGTTTCCCGGAGATCTACCCAGCCAAAAATCTCGATCCAAAGCTCTAAACTTCGATTTTTGCAAGGAGCTTCCAGCTATGTCTTCAGATTTCAGAAATTCCTATTTTTGTGGAAACCCTAATTTTTAGGGCCAAATCTGAAAATGCTCAGAATTGAATTCTGATTGGACAAATAGATTCTCCTTGATGACTAGAGTCAATCTACTATACTGCTTTTCCAAAATATGTGGAGAGAAACCCAATAAACAAGAAACTCAAGTTTCTGTCACTGCAAAATGTCTTCTTCTCAGGTTAGCTCTGATACCATGTTAAATTTTGAGCATTAATTCACAATACTCTAGGATCTTCACTGAGAGAATAACATATACAGTATATCAATGCATAACAATCACAATAAGCATCATAAGCATCACAAGAATCAAAAGCATGAGAGACAAGAGACATAGAGTTTCCGTGGGGAAAACCCTAAGGTGAAAAACCCCACAACTTCCTCAGAGATAGAGAGAGAAATGGCTCAACCAAAGTACAACCAAAATACACTTGAGATAGTCTCCTAGAAGCAGATGATCCTCCTCCTCACTAGTGCGCCACTTTCTGAGTGAGAGAGAGATAACTTTTCGAACGATCTAAATAGAGATCTCCTGATCTCTATTTATACTAACCTGTTTGCCTAGTGACCTTATGGGGCCGACTTGTCTAGCTAAGTACATCCACAATATAATATATATTTCAGGGCCAACCCCACACATGGTGGTCTAATAACCCATCGGCAAGTACACACACTTGCGACACTTGTCAATCCACATGACGACACTTCCTTATAGAGGAATAACACATCTCTAATAAGGGTACAATAAATATATATGAAATACATAGATGAAATACATTCCAAAGTTACATATACATCAACAAGTAGATCATAGATATGAGAATACCTCACAGTGAAAGAATGAGTAGAAAAGGTGAATCACAGTGAAAACTGCAGAGAAAAGAGCAGTAAAATTAATCATGCATTGGAACTCAGATGGAAGCAGAAATGTGTAACATTATCCATTAATTAGTATAGTACAAAAATATGTTACTGTTGGTACCAGAATCTTCCCCATCAAAAAATTTATATTCCGACAGCGCTCATGTAAAGAGTGACCCTGATTTTCGTTGCCAGAAGTTCAAATTTCTATCGATATTTATGCCAAAGCCTGAATTTTTGTGTCAAACCTTGTCAAGTCTCTCGTCCTCTTAAACCAAATCAGATTAACATCATAATGTGACAAATCCATTGATGTGTCGAGGTTCAATCCTTTTTCCCTTAGCTTTCATTTAAAAATGCTAAATTCCCCGCTATCAAAAAATTGATAAAAGTAAAAACCTTCCATTTTCTCAAATGTCAATTTTTACCTTTTGGCTATATGGGAATTATGATTTTTATATAGTTATTATCATTAAAAAAAAGATCTTTTTCTTTTTATTAAAATAATAACTTTTATGAAAATAATTTTTTTACCCTAAAACTTTCCATGCTACGTGGTTGTAAATCATTTTGGTAAAAAATTATGGGTTTTCAGACATGTCCTATTTTACGTTTAGCCACCATAATTCCCAAGCCCACGAATCCAAGAAACCGAGCCATCATCGTCCATCTCAATGCCCACAAGGAGCCAAGCCAATTCACAACGCATCTATATAGTTGATAAACATTTGGAAACATAAATTATAAATTATTTTTTATCATTGTGGACGTGGGGACATATCCCATGGTCTTAAAACCAACACACATATGCCAAATAAACAACGCTTTGAGTTGGAAAATTATTGGAGTCGATTCATCTTGCAGGTGCTACCGTGTCAACATTACCACTTCCTTTCAGAGTATGACTATACAATTGGTAGGGTTGAAGAGCTCCAAGCCCACAAGTGCCGAGATGATTTCTTTAGTTTTCCAAAATGAATTTTAAAGTGTCATAACAAAGATGACAATCATTGCCAAAAAAAATTCCCATCATGAACACTCAAATGAATTTGCAAGAGCTGAGTCTAAATGTTGAAGTAAGCCCGCAGGTGTTTGGAGAGTGTCCACTCGAGTGGAAGGAACAAACATTCATCAAAATCCTGAGCTCTAGTGTTCCAACATGTATGAAATTTATAGCTATCGATGGGGCATCCAGATACTCAAAAAACAAAAACTGTCTCCAAGCTTACAAAGTATTTTGTATTTATTTGTCTATAGTGTGAAGGATGGACAGAATGTATAATAATTATCATTTATATAATGGGTATCTTCATCATATATATTAACTTCACTTGTCCATTGTGTCACAAAGAGAAATAACATCAATGCCAAGTTGAAGAGCAAGCTTATTAATAGAGCTAATGGGTCGAATCATTGCACAAAGCATTGACATGAGGTTTACAGGACATCTGGAAGCAAAATTTGGAGTGGCTAAATATATTCTAGATCAAAATTAAATTCTACATGTGACAGCTATAAGATTCCAAGAAGTCAGATTCCGATTTTGGTACGCAATCTTTTGAGGATCATTTTCAGTCAAACATTGTTTCCAAATTCTTAGGCACAAAATCCGAATATAGAAGATTGATTTGGATTTGAAGAAGCAGTTCCAGCTATCCCAGATGTTGAGGATTAAGTGAAACATCAAATTCATCTAAACCATTCTGGGTATTCAATCGCAAATTCCTACTAATCATATTCAAATTTGGAGTCGGAAATTCGATATCATCACCTTCATATTTGAGCACAAATGTTCTAAATTTAGAGGCAAAGGATGACAACTAAAGTTTCCAAGAGTTAAATTAGCAGCCACAAAATCTCATCTAAACTTAGAGGGATTGATCTATATATTCAACAAGCAACCATCAAGCACTTAGCAGTGCAAGATTTCAAGGATTAACTTCAGATTCAAAAGGAAAATTTCAAGCACCATTTCCAAATTTTTTGAGATAAAGTGTTAATGTTATCTAATTTTAGATTTTCTAAGATAGATCTGATTCCAGAAAAAATCCTACAATAGCTAGCTAGTTGTAAGGTCTATATATCTATCCATTGGAAATGTAATAAGGGGGAATTCTAGCTGAGAGGCTGTGAGATGGTAAAATGTCGGCACTGATTATTCTGAAAGCATGAAGATACATACTTTGTAAATTTTCATTGGAGATCTATTATTTGAATGCAAGAATTTATCTTCTATGAGTTAGGTTCTAGCTTTTCTTTAAATCTGAATACTATGCAGTTATGTTTTAACTGATCTTAGTTATGTATTATTGAGCAACGATGTTTTTCTTGTGATGGCTCATACTCAGATTTAGTATCTCAGATTCCATGATTAGAATGTTTTTTTGAACATGATCATTTATGTTAATGTGTGAATAAGCAATCTGTTCCATATGTTATCATTAGTTTTGAACTTGAGGCATCTTGATTGTTCATGTTTTTAGTCCATTTACCCAATCCTATTTTTAGAAGTTGATGTTATCAGTTGTCTTCTACTTTCTCTATTTTGTAAACCATCTCTTGGCCCATTGAACAACCACATACCCATTCAAATAAATCAGCCTTTACCTTGAACATTAAGATGTGTTAGGATTGTCTCTTCAGCAGTCAAGAAACAACTTCTAGCACTAACAGTTACAATAGCGATAATTCGACTCTCCTAGGAGAATTCGAGTCTCAGTCATTCTAGCATAGGAATTATCGCCACTGAAGTGCTCTCGAAGACCCAATCTCAACTCAATTGAACCAAAAATCAATTAATTGAAGACACAGTCAGTTAAATGACCAAAAGGGGCACATTAGTGAGTTTGTCATGAAAATCACTCAGAAAATGGCACATGAGGCCACAAACAGTGACAATTAGAGCATAACCCCCCACAAGAGTCAACTTACTCAGGTGGAATGAACTAGATGACTGAGTAGGATCCTAAAATGTAGGGAACTAACATTGGTGGATCTAAAATGATGCATGCAGGGTGCATTAGGTGGCTAATGGGTCCTAGATGAAATCTGCACACGACTAGGGGGAAATGACATCATCAACTGTTGGGGAAAATAAAATAATGCTACGTAGGACAAAGATGGAGCATTAATTATCCTAACATACCTATCTACCTCATTATGGGTAGTTGCCATGAGTACAACAATATATATCCATAAGAGAAGTCCTCATGCCATTCTGGATAAGAAAACATCTGAAGAAGTGTTGATTGGTGAAAAACCATATATTTCACACCTAAGGATATTTGGGAGTGTTGTATACATTCATGTGCCGAAATAAAAGAGGACAAATATGGATCCATCAGGAAAGAAGGGAACATTTGTTGGTTATAACAAATCATCCAAAGCCAACAAAATATATGTTCTAGGTGAAAAACACATTGAGTGTTAGATTTTGAGCATTAATTCAACATACTCTAGGATCTTTACTGAGAGAATAACATGTACAACATATCAAGCATATCAAGCATAAAAAGCAATCACATAAGACAATGGACACACAGAGTTTCATTGGGGAAAACCATAAAGGTGAAAAACCCCACAACTTCCTCAGAGATAGAAAGAGCAATGATACAACCGAAGTACAAGAGATAGTCTTCTCCTAGCAGCTACTCCTCCTTCCTCACTAGTGCGCCACTTTCTGAGTAGTGTAGAAGTGAATAATGAGATGATCAAATAAACTGATCCCGCACTTTATTTATACTTAACCTGACTTTCCTAATAAACTAGGAGGGCCGAATTCTCTAGGAGACTCTAATAACCCATGGTTACATTAATCAGGGTCGACCCCACACTTGGTGGTCTAATAACCCATCACAGCAATTTATGACACTTGCGACACTTGTCAATACAAATGAAGACACTTCCGTATAGAGGAATAATACCATATCTATAGGACTACAATATACATGGGTGAAATACATTCTGAAGTTACATATGCATCAACACTCCCTCTTAACTATGAAGGTATTTATCGACACAGATCTGCTAGCACAAGTCTTCTTCTCTGGATCATCGTCATCGAATCATCATTATCGTCATCGTCACTGCTACTGCTATCTCAATCAATCTCCAATCTACTCATCATAGGAATTTCTACAGAGCCAGTCCTTTTTCATACTATATGTAGGCCCACCGCTTGTAGGTCTTCATCATCTACAGAGCCAGCCCTTTTTCATGCTGGATGTAGGCCTAGACTCCATGTAGGTCTTCAACATCTCTGCGAGCAAGCCATCAAGTAGGTACACCTCAGGACTGATTACACTGCCTCTGAAAAACCCACAAGATCTCCCATGACTGATTACACTACCTCTACAAAACCTGCAAGAGCATCTTAGGATTGATCATATGCCTCCACAAAAACCCATGTACCATACTGTCACATCATCATCTTCATATCACCTCATCATCCACGGAGCACGACCCAAATGCACATCACACAACACTTACACTCACTGGCATGGGAAGACACACCTGAACCATCTGTGAAAGGCTCAGCCCTTATATCTACGCCATGGGAAGACACACCTCAACCATGTGAGAATGGAACCGCACTTATATCCATATCCATGGGAAGACACACCTCAACCATGCTAGGAATGGCACAACACTTATATTGCAGCCATGGGAAGACACACCTCAACCATCCTCAAATGGCCCACCACTTATATCATAGCCATGGGAAGACACACCTCAACCATACTTGAATGGCCCAGCCCTTACATCAACGACCATGGTAAGACAAACTTCAACCATGTCGGAATGGATCTAGCTCTTACATCAATGACCATGGTAAGACAAACTTCAACCATGTCGGAATGGCTCATGTGCATCTGTGTCTCTGGACTCATCACTTCCCCTTGGAAGGCATCTCGATCTGAAGTACACCAAGTCTCCCTCTAAAGTATTCAAACTTCACTCTAGACAGTGGCTTGTTCAACACATTGGCTATCTGCTCGTCCGTCGCAACATGCAGGAGCTTCACTGCTCCTCTTTGTACCATATCCTTGATATAGTGATACTTGATCTCAATGTGCTTCGACTTGTCATGAAACACTGGGTTCTCCGAGAACTTCACACAACTCTGGTTGACGCAATATATACAAGTAGCACATAACTGGAGATCAAACAGATCAGACAATAGCTTCCTAAGCCATACTGCCTCACAACTAGCCGAACAAGCTGTGACATAATTTGCTTCAGATGTACTCAGTGCCACATAGGACTGCTTCTTGCTAAACCAAGAGATCATACCGGATCCCATACTGAAGTAGCACCTCGAAGTGCTCTTCCAATCAATGGCACTGCCTGCCCAATCCGAATCAACATAACCCTCCAGGTTAACCTTTTGATTCGCCTCATACTTGAGCCCATAGTCAACTGTACCCTTCAGGTACCTTAGAATATGCTTTATAGCAGCCAGGTGAACATTTCTCAGATCTATCAAGTATTGTCTTAAGGTGTTCACCGCAAAGCAGATATCTGGTCTCGTATTCGTTAGGTACATCAAGGACCCAATCATCTGACGATACATCGTAGCATCAACCGACTCAGGTGAAGCATCACACAGAAGCTTCAAGTTCGATGCCATAGGTATGGCCATGGCCTTGCAGTTTATCATCCCGAACCTCTTCAGGATCTCTACTACATACTTCCCTTGTCCAAGGAAGATCCCATCTGCACTCTACCACACCTCCATGCCTAGAAAGTAGTGCATCATCCCCAAGCAAGCTTCCTTTTCATGTCGGCAATCAATCTATCATCACCTGTAACAAACAGGTCATCCACATACAAAAGTAGTATCACTGGATTGCCTTCCTCAACCTTGTCGTAAAGGTTGGAATCCACTTTACTCTTGGTAAAGCCCAAACTAGATAGAAAGCCATTTATCCTGCCGTACCAGGTCCTGGGTTCCTGTTTCAAACCACAGAGGGATTTCTTCAGTTTGCACACATGTGATCCTCGGTCATGTGTCTCAAACCCAAGTGGCTGCTCCACATACACTTCTTCTTCAACTACACCATTCAAGAAGGCTTTCTTGACCTCCATCTGGTGTATCTTCCATTTCATCACTGCAGCTAGAGCAAGTACTGATCTGATGGAAGTGTATCTGGCTACAGGAGAAAAAGTCTCTTCATAGTCTATTCCCTCTTTCTGGGAGAAGCCACGAGCTACAAACCTCGCTTTGTTTTTTTCTATGCTGCCATCTGCAGCATGCTTGATCTTATAGATCCACTTGGAAGTCACAATAGACTTCCCATCTAGTCTTGGGACCGCATCCCAACCATCATTCTTCATGATCGACTGGTATTCCTCGATCATGGCATTCTTCCATTACTGTATCCCGAATCCGGGGAACTTTAGTTTCTTCAATAGATAGCTTTGTTGTTGGAATAAATGTTGTAGTCCTTCTTTTGTAGGTGATGGTATACGATCTTTCCTACAAGACAAGTTAAATTGCATGATTAAAAACATCTCATAGTTTTCAGAACAAATTCTTATACGTAAAGAAATATGTCATACAATCATGCAATTATTTTAGCCAATGCTTCAATACAACATTTATCCATATCTCATAACTTTCTAGATGCCTTCCAATCTCTACCAAAACATTGTTAAGAGTGTGCACAACTCCCAACATGTCAGCAAAGAGGTTTCATTCTAGATAAGTAGCAATGGAATGTTGTACAGTGTCATAGGCCACTTACCCATCACATGCATATTAGTAGTATACTGTTCATTAATGAAATTATTCTAATATACATAACACACAACCTAAGTCTAGGAACATAAGTATATACATCTTTGAACAGTATTATTTAAACAATCAAATATACAAGAAATGACAATTCAAATACTTATCTTTGTTTGTTTGCTGGGTGGACTCCTTCTCAATCTTTGTTTTCTTGTAGGAATTATTGGAGTGTGCTCCCTCTTGATCTTTTCTTTTTGGATTACTGGTCCTTGAACTTATATCCATCCTCGATCACTATGCATGCTTACTGTTGGCTGCTTTTGGACAGGCCCGGTTTTTAATGAAGCGCAGAAACAAAACCCATTGGCGCACTGGCCCTCTCGGCAACGAGCTGCGCAGCAGCTCGATGTCTCACCCGAAGTGGCTATGGGGGGCTAAGGAATCAGATTTCCTTAACCTAGGCGACGCGAAGACTGTCCTTTATTCCTCGACGATTCCTCAGAGCGGACTGCACGGCTCTTCCGCAGACCCCTCGGTGTAGCTGCGCTGAACTCTCGCTCAACAGCCTAGCTCCGCGGCATCTCCGTTCCGCCGTACAGGGTGACTTATCCCCTGCGTCAGTGCTCTATATATCTTCTCTGCCCGTGCGTCCAGCACAGTAATGCATTCCTCTATCGCTGCTGCGACAACGTTCTACAGATTCTTCGACACTTAACGATTATATTTACCACGGAAGCTTCGAGAACGGACTCATCATATTCATAAAGATAACGAAACATTCATAGCAACATACATTGAACACAGATAACAACTCAGACATGCATTCACGCGATCACTACCATAACAACAAGACGTGAAGAATTCACCTCCTCGGGAAACCACGTCCGCGGGGAGTGTTTCATATATTAACTCAAAGGGGACTTATACAATAATGCTGTGCACACAGCTACAGCCTTAGATCTTTCCAGGAAACTCCACGCACACAGCTGGGAGCCCTTCTCTCAATCTAGCCTCTTCCTCTACAGAGATTACAATAGTTTAGACGACGTCTCAGACTGTCTGCAACTTGGGGATTAACTTCACGGTTATCCCAGCCCTAACTCTTGTCTTCTAACAACACAGTAGAAAACAATCCTCATACAAAATAACCAACCTACCAACTAGCTTAGCTTATCTCAAACAGCTAACTTGCGTCTCAGCATCTACAGAAAAAAAAGGGAACGGTTGGCTAACTGACTAACACATATGTATAGGTGGCCATGACGGTCACACCTTTACAAAACTGTGGGCCTTTCCCAACAGTAATCCCCAAAAACCCTAACCACGCACATGGCTAGGTGTACTGTAGGCACCGCTTGCAGTCATGTAGCCGCTTCCTGCAGGTTCCGTGACTTCCGGCGCAGATTGCGGGTATGGGCGCCTTGTACTTCGCCTTCAATGCTTTGGTCCGTTGCTCCTCCTTGATCCGAGCAACCATAACTTCTGTACTTAGCCTTAAATGAGGGTAGCTGAGCCCTCTACTCCGTCGCTTTATTTATTATGGTAGCTGAGCTTTCTATTCAGCCACCTTCATTCTTCTATGACGTGCGCGCGAGCTCTGCGAGTTCCAGTCCATAACCTGCGTTGAGCTCATCCATCTGGCACCGTACTGCGCACCTTTTTCCTTCTACCCAAAAATTGGTGTTTCTTCAAAATTAGCACTTTCCTTCAATACTTGTGCTTTTTCCTCAAAATTCACAGCTTTACCATAGCTATGGCCTAGGCTCCAACATGCCCCTAACACTTACTTGTGGCTCGCCCTCGAGCCACTCGCACTAGCATGTGGTCGCTTTATTTGTGCATCTACTTTTGCTTGGGTCTCCGCGAATATTTTCTTCCACTGCGCAATGGCGGAGTCCATTTCATCGACACACTCGACAACTGTCTGCACCATTTCTGCAGTGGCTTTTTCCTTAGTTGTACCATCAATCACCTGTTGAGATTCTGCAATTTCTTTGATCTTTGCCTCAATCTTGGCAGCAAGGTCAGCATACTCATCCATAAATGGCTGAATGCTGTTGGTGAGTCTGGCATCCTCATTTCTGAGCTTGTGCAGTTGCTGTTGGATTCTGCGCACTTCACTCATTTTCCTCATTTTTACTAAGCCATCTAAGGCCTTAGCTTCTTCAGTCAGAAAAGTTAGGGACTGTTCTACGGCTTGTACCTGTTCAAAAAGACCAACTTTGAAAGGGAGCGTCTCGAGCTCCGTCCAAGCCTCCATAGCTTGGTTCATCAGGGTCTTGGCTTCACCTGCTCTTTTCTTCAATTGCGTAGAAGTTCTGCGCAGCGCTTCAAATTGTTATTGGCTATCGTCTGTAAAATGCACTGCAACACGAGCTTCTAATTCTGTGATCTGCGTTCTATGGTCTTCAGCCATAGCAACTATCTCGTGCTCCAAGGTTTTCGCCCTTCCTCCAATAATTTGAACTTTCTCAACCAGAGGAAGGTCTGGCTGAATCTCGCAGGTTGGCAACTCCTGAGCAATTTCATCAACTGCGTTTTTTATGCCAATGTCTTGTGCTTCGTAAAGTGCGAGCGTTTCAGAGAGATTCTTGTGGCTTGCCTTCAGCTCTATCTCCTGCGATTGCAGTCTTTGATTTGCTTGGAAGGTAGAGAGCTCTCTAGCTCTCAACTCAACAGAAACTTTCTCGTGCACTAGCTGTAGAGTCTCTATAGGAATTAAAGACAAATTTATTTCAACGGGCCCAACTGCGCTTACTTGTAGTGCAGCTAGCGGATCCGGAAGTGTCATGCTTGTAGGCAGAATGTGCACGACAGTATGCCTTTCTACAAATACTTCAACTCGCTCGGTACTTGTAACTACTTGTGGCGCCTGCGAAGTAGATGCTGGCGCGTGGGTCTACGCAACTCTTCCTGCAAGACCCTTTAATTCCACAAACTGCAGGTCTAGAGCACTTCTGATGTGAGCATGCGCGGTGCACAGCTCGCGAAATTGCTCTTTCAGATACTGGTCGATCCCCAAGGGAATGGCCTCAGAGGGATGCGACACCTTTTGTTTCTTGGTTGCTGGCTCTATCGAACCTTCATCACTTCTTTGCTCGGGGGCTTCCTTGCCCTTATCCTTCTCTTGCGCAGCGGCGGGTGGCATCGCGGATGCGATTTCGACAGCCTCCCTCCATTCATTCGACCACGACTTGATAGTTTCTTCAACATCCTCGGTGGTCATCCTGTAAAGGCCTACGGCCCATTCCTCTTGAATGCCGCATGGGCAGAGGTAAAGTTGGTGCAAGTCGGCAGTAAAGGCCAACTTTCCTTCATATCTTTTCGCTGTCTCCTCACTCAGCCTCGGCATTTCCTGAATGGTATCTCTGAGGAGATAGTAGTATTCACAAAATACAACGCGGTTCATCTTGCGCTTCACGGGATTAGCAGACTCCCAAAGGTTAACATAGCGGATTTCGGCAGCCTCTCCTGTGCGGCACGGAAGGAACTGAGTGTTCGGGGGCTCCTTCCACCTGACGAGAGCGCATCAAATTAAAAGCCAAGAAAAATGGAACAACTGACCGGGGGTGTCTTGGACGTTCCGGCAGTCTTCCAGAAAAGAATTCAGAAGGAAGAGAGACCAGTTGTACTATTCTCCCTCCGCAGCTGCGATAGCAAGCTCCACGATAGCTCCAGTAACTTCCTTCGGTCTGCACTTTGTGAGAAGTCTGCCTGCAAGCAGACTTCCTGTAAATCTAAGTGCTTCGTCTTCTACTATGGTGAGGTCATAAGCCCGACCTCCTCTTGTCAAGTTGTATTTCTGCACCAGCCGTGCAGCCAATTTTCTATCCTTATCTTTTTCGACAAAATGAATATTGGGATCCTTACCAGCCTTAGATAGACCGGTGATGCCATGAATCAAATCAACATTTAAATCAATTGGCCTCCCCAGCCAAAGGTAACCTCCATGAACACAGGATAGCAGTGTCTTCACAACTGCATTGACTTCGTTGCTACGCCCAATGTGCGGTAGCTTCAGCAATTTCAGCAAACCAGGCTTCTCCAAGTTTGCTGCAAATCCCTTTGGGATAAACTCATCAACCTTTCTGGTGGGATTATGAACTATCGTCAGATATCGATCTGGCGCGAACTGAGGATACGTCTTATAGTCTCCCAGGTTGAAATCAGAGAACTTGATCAGTGGAAGGTGTCCAAGCAGGGACCCTTCTTATCGCACACCAGCCGGTAGTGGAGGTAACGGAAGTGGATACTTTGCATTCTTCGGGATATGTACCTCTGGGGCATCATCTGGACGCGGCGGAATATAATTTACCATGGTGGCCAACGGATCTGGAACGGGCTCTTCTGGCTGTTGCTGAGATGCTCTCGTGCCCGGAGATTGTCTGGGATCATTATAACCAGGGTGTACATAAGTCGAGGCCGTCACCGGAGTAGTCATGCCGAAATCTAAGCCTCGGCGCAGGAATTGACGAACAACTTCTTCAGTTGACAAGTTCTCCGTCGTGAACCGGTATAGGGAACAAGAACTTGGTCAGACAAATGGCGGAACAGCGTAGGATATGGACGCTGAAAACAAAGGAAACACTCTGCACAACTCGGCTCTGAAAACAATAACTTAGATTCTCAAACAAGACTATGCAACTCGAGAAAAGTAACCCGAAAATATACAAGTGTGGGGTATTTATAGCTAAGGCGACAGTAAATGCAGGCAAGTGGGGCTACTAGCTATAGGCGCCTATGCATGAGTTGACAACTCCGTTATCCCCCTCACCTCTGCGGTGCATTTATTGTGATGGACGGGCTCTGACAGCCTTCTGGGAGAAGCTAAAACCTTCGGCGCATGAGTTAAATGCAAATCTTACGGAGATCAAGCCGAATCTGTCAGAGCGGCTATACTTAAATGGCGAGCTTATCCTTCATTTATTCTTGGACTCGGCTACATAACTGCAGTAATTCAAATTTTTCGGCGGGTCATTTCAGCTTAGGTAACTGTGCATATTGAGGGGTCCACACCGAGAACTCCTCAAGCGGCAATTTGACACAGGGAACTCCGTAAGAGCGACAGTTCAACGGCCCGGGGAAAACTTCGCAAGAGCGCAAATATAGGCTTGCTCAACACAAATTTTATTCGACATGCGCGGATGTTTCAAGGAACTGCGCGGGAAGCCGGAAACTAAAAGTGTCTCGCAACTTCCGTGTAGACTGTGACAATGCAATGTCTCTTTCAACTACACCGGACATCTGCACTTCTTTAGCAATATATTAAGTCGACAGGGCGGAGTGGCCGTCGTGATAAGGCTTGAGCTGACTCCCGTTGATCTTTGTAGGTAGCAATTCTCCATTAAGCTTCGCAAGCTGAACTGCTCCTCCTTCTGTTATCTTGGTCACCCGGAAAGGGCCTAACCAATGTACACGAAACTTGCCCGGAAACTTGATGAATTTACTATCATAGAGGAGTACCAAGTCTCCTTCTTCAAAGTGTTTATTCTTAATGTGTCTGTCATGCCAAGCTTTATGTCTTGCCTTCTGTACCTGTTGATGAAATCCAGCTAAAAGTCTATCTTCTTGTAAGGCAAGCAATTGTGACAGTCTTTCACTCATGGTATCAGTATCTGCCATCTCTGTAATTTGCGCAATTCTGAGACTGGGAACAATGTATTCCATGGGCATAACTGCTTCTTGTCCATACACCAAACTGAAAGGTGTGTGACCTGTTAGTTTCTTGCATGTGGTTCTGGAAGCCCATAATATAGCTGTGACTCTAAGGTCCCAATCATCTCTTTGTTGATTACAGATCTTCGTCAGGGCATTCTCAAGGATCTTATTGAATGCCTCCACCGTACCATTAGCTTGAGGGTGGTAGGGTGTACTCTTATGGTGACTAATTTGGAATTCTTCAGTAAGGGCCTCTATAGTCTCATTGAGGAAATGTGTACCCTGATCACTCATGAGAATCACTGGACATCCAAACCTAGTGATAATGTTCTCAAAAATAAACTGCGTGGCAATGGCAACATTGCAGTTCTTAACTAGCTTCGCCTCAGCCCATCTGGTGAGGTATTCAGTAGCTGTAATGATGTATCTTGCGCCGGTTCTTTTTCCTGGTGGGTTGATAGGTCCTACAAAATCAATGGCCCATTTATCAAAAGCACGTAGTGTTATCTGGGGTCTTAGCGGCATTTCATCTCTCCTTGAGGGTTTTCCTGTTCGCTGGCACACATCGCAACATTTGCAGAATTCCTTAGTATCCTTGTGCAATGTTGGCCACCAAAGACCTGCGGCTAAGATCTTCTGCGCGGTCGGCTTTCCTGCGGAATGGCCTCCTGCGGTACCTGAGTGCGCTTCTGTGATGATAGAGCTTTTTTCATGCGGTAAGATACATCTGCGCAAGACTTCATTAGGGCCCAACTTATAGAGCTGGCCTGCTATCAAAGTGAAGTCTGCGGCTTTGACAACAAGTTGCTTCTTCTGCTGGATTGTAAACTCAGCCGGCGCTTGCCCGGTAGTGAGAAACTCAAGAATATCGGAATAATATTCATCTGCTGCTTGAATAAAAAACAACTGCGCATCAGGTAGATTGTCCTCCAGACTTGTAGGTTCCTCTCCTGACTCTATCCTGGATAAATGGTCAGGTCCTGCATTCAATCTGCCTGGCTTTACAATAACCTCAAAATCATACTCTTGGAAGAGCAGTAGCCATCTGCAAATTCTTCCCCCTAACACTGGCTTATTGACCAAGTATTTCAAAGCAGAATGGTCAGTATACATTTTAAAATGTGCGCCCAATAGGTAGTGCCTGAATTTCTGTAGGGCATACACCATAGCTAGTCCTTCTCTCTCTGTAGTGGTGTAGTTCTTCTCGGCCGTGGATAGCTTTCTGCTGGAGTAAGCAATCGGGTGGTCAATACCTCCTTCTCCCGGTTGTGTAACCACGACTCCTAATGCTATGGAAGAAGCATCGACATGAACGTGAAAGGGTTTTCTCCAGTCTGGGAAAACTAGAATTGGCGCAGTGATCATCTTTTCTTTAAGTGTATCCAAGCTCTGTTGGCATTCTTCTGTCCATTGGAACTTCGAATCCTTTTTCAGCAATCTTTCCATAGGTGCTGTGATCTTTGCATATCCTTTGATAAATTTTCTGTAGTATCCTGTATGTCCCAATGCAGTGCGCAATTGTTTGACTGAGTTGGGCGCAGGTAAATTAGCAATGATGGCAACCTTCGTAGGATCCATCAGGAGTCCTTGTCTGCATACAATATGACCCAACAAAATACCAAAAGGAACACAGAAGATACATTTTTTCAAGTTAAGGGAAATCTGATGTTGTCTACATTTTTCTAGCATCATGCGCAGATTCCCTATGTGATTCTTTAATAAACCAAATACAGTCCAGTCATCAAAGTAGGCTTCTAAAAACTTATGAATGAATTCTTTAAAAACAGCGACAACGACTCTAGAGAAGATAGCAGGTGCGTTTTTAAGACCAAAGGGCATTACCGTGTACTGGAATGAGCCCCATTCAGTCGCAAAAGTAGTCTTATGGCGGTCATCTAGATGGATTCTGATCTGATGGTATCCCGAAAAGCCATCAGTGAAGGAGTAAGCCTCTTGTCCTCCAACATTATCAAGCACCTCGTCTGTAAAAGGAGTGGGAAATGGATCATGCGCTGATGCATCATTGAGTTTGCGCAAGTCCACATAGATTCTTATTTCTCCTTTTGTCTTTTTCTCTTGTACAACCATAGGACTAATCCAGTCGCTCTCCTCTACTGGCTCAATAATACCTACTGCGAGCATTTTATCAATTTCTTCTTTAACTTTTTATTTATATCGTGGATTCAATCTGTACGGGCGCTGTTTTACTAGCTTGGCGTCTGCTTTGAGAGGTATGCGCATCACTCCTAAGTCTCCTAGGATGCCTTTCATTTCTGTGAACTTGGTAGGAAAGATATCCTGGTAGTCACGTAATAAATCTGAAATATGCCCGACAGTTTTATCATCCCAATAATCTCCTATAGAAGCAAACTTGGGTTCGGCTTCTGTACCAATGTTAATCTTTTTGAGCTTGATGTGTTCTGTAATGGCAGGGATATCAAGCTGAGGACCTTCAACATTGCGCGTCCCTTCCGATTCTGGAATATTGACGTTGCGAGGATCATCGTCCTCTTCTCCAGTGGTGAAATTATAGCATTCCAGGGCATGTTCTATCTGGACAACCCAATCTGGTTGGGAATATTCTGGTAATGGACATTGTTCAAATACCTTCTTTTTAATACATTTTAAAGCGTGGTCGATGCTTGGATGTTCTGACTCAAAGCTGAAGGTAAGTTGAAAACTTTCTATCATAATAGGCCAACTGATAGTGCCTCTGCGCAATTCTGTTTCAGTGTACCAGTTCCTGGGAACTGTATCCAATGTGTGGATGAATAGGTGAACCCACTCATCTTCTGGAATACCTAACCATTGCTGATTACATGCTTCAACATGTGACCTGGGGTCACTCTGTCCCTCATATTTGCGTAACACTTCTGTTGTGGTATCCTGAAATCTGCGTAGTAGCAATCTGCGACAGTCTTGCCATGTATGAATATTCTCCTTATGCGCACCCCACCATCTCGCGGGTGTAGCGCGCAGTGCTACATCCAATGCCTGTATGCGCTGCTATTCTGGAAATTGTTGTTCATATGCATGTATGAATTCGCGTATGTCATTTAAACCATCAAAAATGGGAGTGTCGATCAATTCTATGCCAATCCATCGAATGGATTTAGTCATCATGGCGCAACGTCTTGCAGAAACCTCATGTAAACGATTCTGCCAGTTTTCCAATCCCGCATCTGAGTCTGATGTGCACGATCTATCGCATCGCCAGCTGATATGGCCGTCTGCTGTGGGATTGACATAGTCACTCTAACTAGCAGTCATCTGATACAAAATTTCCATGTGGCGCGCTTCTTCTTCCGCCCGAATGGGTTCTATATACCTTGGTCCTTGAATAGGATCAAGTGGTGCAATGACCCTAATCTGGTCATCCTCAAAGGTCATCTGTCTTTTCTTCAAATTAATGACAGCCAAATTATCCAATGCCCAGTCTATGCCTAAAAGTGCTGGGTAAGGTCTACTTTCATCTAGAATTTTGATTAATTCAAAGTCTGCGGAACTTCTTACTCCCTCGATATCAATAGGCACATTGGGTAATCTGCCCAATGGAGAGACTCGTTGCTGATTCGCGAGTCTTAGATGGATGGGGGATCTTGTAAGCTGAGGGCTTCCCATCTGTTCCCATGTATGCATGGTGAGAACATTAACTTCTGAGCCCAAGTCTAGAATGACTTCATCCATTTCAAATGGTCCAATCTGCGCTGTGAGCCTCATCTCTTTTCCAATTCTAGTATGACTCCCAATCTAGTGAACAGCACGCTGTGGTGTGTTCGTCAAAGCAGATTGTTGACATTTATCCAATAGGCGTTGAAGTTCCATAGTTGCTTTTTCATTGCGTAACAACTTTAAGCAGTTTCTCAAAAAAGTATGGACGCTACCGAGTGCATCCTCTTCATCAGGCCTTCCGGATGTAGTGGCCTGTTCCTGTACCAGGTTGTCTTGTCTTAGCACTTGCGATCTAATATCATTATGCGAAATTGCGACAGAACTTGAAGCTCTTGGATCTGAGAAATACTCTTGAGCTTGCTTGAATGCTTCTCTTTGCTTCTACAGATTAAGTGGGGCTGGTTTAATATTAGTGCGGCGCACCCATTGCGTCGCTTGCTTTCCAGTTCCCATCTTCAGCGCACCAGTGGTTGCTCCACTGCGCGTGACTATATTAACTGTAGGGTCTGGTTCTCTTTTTTCTGCTCCAATCAACTGAATATTCTGATTGACCTATGGCATCTTTGCTTGCATCTTAGCCATCAACTGAGGGCATTCTTCAATGGCATGATCATAGGATTTACAGTATCTGCAGAGGGTTGTAGGATTTTGGCAATCCCTTGCAAAATGACCTTGCGCTCCACAATTATAACAAGTGATCTGTCCTCTTCCGCGACCAAAATTTGTTGCGCGTCCGCGACCCCTATAATTTCCTACTCGGCCGTCGCGAGTTTGGTCATACTGGGGACCTGCTGTGGGTCCTTGTGTCTCTGATTGTACTCTATAAACATCATTCTTTCTTTCTATCATAAGATCATATGCTCTACAATTGTTCTCATCGTGGCCTACTGATTTACAGAAATTACAATATAGGTTCTTTGGAGTTTGTACATATTTCTGAAGTAAGTAGCATTCTTGTGGTCTATGACCTCTAGTTCTACAGATTTCGCACCAAGGCCCTTGTGCCTGTGGTAAAGGATTAGGTGCTCCAGTTGCAATATACTCCATGAAAACGGGACAATGGTCCTTTGAATGACCTTGTGCTTTACATTTTGTACACCAAATTTCTTCCTTAACATCCTTGCCTTTCTTAATATCGTGCACTTGCAGGGTTAAGTTTGCTAATTGGTTCTGCAACTGCGCAACATCGTTGCTTGTTCCAGCCATTGGTGAAGCTTCTAGTTTTGTAAAATCTCAATCACAGCAGAACCTAGCTACTATGGATTCCTCACTAGTGAAAGATTGCACAACATTTGCAAGAATAGCATAAATCTGTAAATGAATGAAGAACAATACACATGAAATGGGTGAATAATGTAAATATTATTAACTTTCCAACCTCAAAATAGGTTAAGAACACCCATATATACAAATCTGGAAGAATTCAAATCCATCTGGAGTGTTCACACCGATCTAGCTTAGAAATAGCTCAAACCCCCCTAGGTTGACCAAAATATCCCAAACCATCCCAAACTGGTTCGAATCTGCTGTGTGAATGCTGGGAATGACTGGACAGGCCCATGTGACCTCACACATGTGAAGAAACTGGTTGGTTAGAGGTTTGGTAGCTAAAATTGGCCAAAAATATGACAAAGTTGGCAAGATTGTCCACAATCTGAGCAAGTGCGCCCTAGGTAGAGGAGAAGCATGCTGAATGCATTAATTAACTTGGGGAGGGTGCTCTAGGCATGTTGAATGCATTAAATGCCCTGGGGAGCGCACCAAACAACCAGTTTGACTCAGCACTTGTTCACATTTGCTAACTAGTTCATGATAATTGACCATTTAGTAGCTAACCAACTTAGGGATGTAATAATTAATCACTTGGGAACTAATTAATCATCAATTAATAAATGATTAATGTACATAGGTGTAAAAATGTTCTAACACCCCCCCTTAAGCTAGACTAAGTGAAATATCAAAAATTAAGGCCTTGGCAACTAGGCTCAAGTCACCTTTTACATCATAAAATTTATTTGTCCATGTAACCAAGGTAAGGAGGAAAACCACATGGGAAATAAAACCTCCCCTCTAAAATGGACATGTGGCATATATCAAAATACACCAATCATCACCATGCATCACTCACCCCAAGCAAAGATCTAAGGTGAGTGAAGGTCTTCTCGGTAAAACACTTGGTGAAGATATCAGCAGTTTGCTCACTGGATGGGCAATACTGCAATGCTATGATCCGGTCATGCACCAAACCCCGAATGGAGTGCATGTGTATCTCTATGTGCTTGGTCCTCTGTCTCTGTACTGGATCGGTAGAAATCTTGATTGTACTTTGATTATCACACCAAAGAATAGTGGGTGAATCAAAGACAATCCTGAACTCTGCAAGAATACCTTGCAACCAAACACATTGTGTGGCTGCATTAACTGCTCCCCTGTACTCGGCCTCAGCTGAAGATAAGGAAATAGTGCTTTGTTTCTTGCTTGACCAGCATATAGGTCCATGTGCAAGCATAAAGACATAACCGGAAGTTGACTTCCGATCGATACAATCACCGGCCCAATCAGAATCTGTAAATCCTACTAGTTCAAGGGATGAACCAGCAGCATAATGGATACCAAAGGACTTAGTACCCTGAACATAATGAAGGATCCTCTTGGCTTCCTTCCAATGGATCTCATGAGGTTCTTGCATGTGCCTAGCAACAGCCCCAACAGCATATGACAAATCTGGTCTAGAATGAGTAAGATATAGCAAGCTCCCAACAAGTTGCCTATACAACGAACTGTCAACTAGTGGTGAAGAACCCCATTCTGTAAGCTTAACTCCTGAAAGAAATGGAAATTTTGCAAACTTACATTCAGCCATCTTAAATTTCTGCAGCAAATCTGAAGCATACCTTGACTGACATACAGAAATTTCATTCACAGTTTGATCTATCTCCAAACCCAGAAATTGTTTTAGCAATCCTAGATCGGTCATGGAGAATGCACTGTGCAATGCTCTCTTAACTGAGTCAAGTTCTTTGGTGCAGCTACCAGTGATCAAAAGATCATCAACATACAGTACAATAATCAATATAAGATCACCAACATGCTGCATATACACATTTGGATCAGACTTACACCTATCAAACCCCAAAGATAGCAGAAAATTGTCCATTTTTGCATACCATGCTCTAGGAGCTTGCTTGAGCCCATAGAGTGACTTGTTCAACCTGCAAACAAGTGTATGATCAGAAATAAAACCTTCAGGCTGCTGCATATATATCTCCTCATTCAGATCCCCATGAAGAAAGGCACTTTTTACATCCATGTGATGAATCTCCCATCGCTTGGAAGCCCCAATGGCCAAAACTAGTCTTATGGAGTCCATCTTTGCCACCGGTGCAAATGTCTCTGTATAGTCCACTCCTTGGACCTGAGAGTAACCCTTAACCACCAACCTGGCCTTATGCTTCAGATCAGAGCAATCAGATCCAACTTTGGTTCTATAAATCCATTTGCATTGCACTAGTTTCCTCTTGGGAGGAAGAGGGACCAAATCCCAAGTTTTGTTCTCATGGAGTGAGTTCATCTCTTCTTGCATGGCTGATTGCCACCTTGGGTCTGTACATGATTCTGAATATGACATTGGATCAGATCCAACCATCAAGTAACATGTCTCACTCAGATCAGAATTATCACATGCAAAGGAATTGTGAAATTGAGATCTAGTTTTCCTAGCATCTTGGGGATCTCCCACAAGCTCTCCGGCACTTTGAATTGTTTTCTCTGCCCACTTGGGCCTTGAGGGAGGGATATGTTCAGAATCCATATCAACATCATCTTCATCAATATCAGAATCAGAAATATCAGAGAAAGAATCACTACTTACTTCATCATCAAGACGAGGAAATGAGCATTCCCCATCACCTTGTTCACTAGCTTGCAAGAATTCTTCTTCTTCGAATTTGACACTTCTTTCGATGAAAGTTTTGTGAGTGGATGGATCAAAGAGCTTGTAGCCCTTGGAATCCTCTGCATACCCAACCATGATTGACTCCTTGCTTTGGGGCTGCAAGGCCTTTCTCTTCTCCGGTGGAATTCTGGCCCAAGCCCTTGAGCCAAAAATTCTGAAATGTGAGACATTGGGCTTGTGGCCCATCCATGCTTCAAATGGAGTGATTCCTTGCAATGCTTTGTGTGGTGCTCTGTTCTGAACATATGCTGCACAATTCATAGCTTCAGCCCACAATTTGGGAGACAAATCCCTTGCTTGCAACATGCAAGTTGCCATCTCTTTCAGTGCTCTATTTTTGCGCTCTGCAACACCATTTTGCTGTGGTGTGTAGGGCACTGAGTGTTGCATCTGAATGCCATGCTCTTGACAGAGCTGCTGCAAATTGTTATTGACATACTCTCTGCCATTATCAGTCCTCAAAACCTTCATGGCCTTCCCACTGAAGTTCTCAACCATGCTCTTAAAAATTTTGAAACATTCAAAGACTTCAGATTTTTGCTTAAGGAAAAATAACCAGCAGTACCTTGAGTAGTCATCGATGAAGGTGAGCACATATTTGCTGCAGCCATAGGAGGGTGTGGGGAGTGGCCCTATCATATCAGAATGCACTATCCCAAGTGGTTGATCAGCCCTCCTTGCCTTCCCTTTGTCATACTTCTTTTCAGGATGCTTCCCAATCATGCAACCCTTGCATGTTCCACTTGAAGAACTGATTTGTGGCAGCCCTTCTACCATCTTTTCTTTGCTTAAAACTTGAAGATATCTGTAGTTTAGGTGACCATACCTTTGATGCCATAGCTTGCTGGTCTCATTCCCATGTGACAGAAGTACACTTGGTGAAGAGAACTCGAGAAAGTGGGAGAACTTGTACATCTTCATGTCATGGTCTGCAACACCCATTGCAACAATTTTCCCGGTGGAAACTTCTGATATCTCCACATCATCCTGAGTGAAGACCACCTTCTTTGCTGCTCCAGTATGTGTCATTTGATATACAGAGAGCAAGTTTGCTGCAAGATTTGGCACATACAGCACATTGGAGAAGAAGCCATTCTCCATAGAGATTTTCCCAATGCCATGAGCAGGGATTTCTGAGTCATCTCCCATTCGAATGGAGAGGCCACTGTAGGGAGCAAGTTCAGAAAATGAATCTCTTGAGGAAGCCATGTGCCTTGAGGCACCTGAATCAATGATGAAGAAGGGTGAATGAGATGAACTAGCCACCAAAGCATGGCAGCTCTCCTTGTCTTCAGAAACGCACTCCTTCTTCTTGGAACTTTCAGGAAGAGGAATATTATTTTTCTGTAGGAGATGGGTCATGGTGTCTATGGTTTTCTTCATGCATGAGCTCTCTGGATGAAAACCTATTTGACAGTAGCTACATTTTGTCTTCTCAGCCTTCTTTCCCTTGTTCTTGACGGGATTCGAAACCCCCTCAGAGGATTTGGGCCTCTCATCCTTCCTCTTCTTCTCTTGAGGTTTCGACCCCCTGGGTTTTTGCTTGCCTCTTCCACATTTCGAATCTCCAGCTGCAAGAACTTGATCTTTTTGCTTGATGGAGACCATCAAGACCAGCTTGTCTTGCTCTTGAGTTAGCATCTCCATGAATTCAGCCAAAGATGGCATCTTCCAACCTCTAACTGTGAGCCTTGTGGAGTTGAAGGAAGACACAAAAACTGAGTATTCAGAACCCAATTTGGAGAGAATGGACAACACCAACTGTTCTTCTTTCTTCTCTATGCCACATTGTCTGATCTGCAAGACCAAGTTCTTGAACTTGGTGAAGAAGTCCTGGATGGAATCGAAATTCCCTGGGCTCAGTGAGACAAGCTCATTTTCGAGCTGGTGGCCTCTCATCTCATCAGTCTTTCCAAACAGTGTCTCAAGCTTGAGCCACACTTCATTTGGAGTTGCTAGACTTTCTACATGAAACAGGAGGTCTCTCGAAATGCTGAGACAAAGGAGGCCAAATGCCTCATCCATTCTGTTAAAAAACTTGGATTTCTCCATAGCTGAGTTTGGCTCAACCTCAGTGCCCATCGTAATTCTGTAGAGACCCTTAGATCTCAGCAAAATCACCATTTCTGCCTTCCAATCGAAATAGTTGAAGGGAGTGAGCACGTTTGGGTGAGATGGCTCCATTCTCCTCTGCTGCAATTCGCACTTGCTGACAATGTTGATCTTCAATACCTGCAAACAACTCTCAAATCACTCAGGAGGAATCTACACTAACAGATTCGAACCCTGTTTGGATAGTGGGTGCATTCGGGAGAGCATCACACCTGAGAGGAGCCACTAGATTTCTCCAGTAAGCTCAAGGCAATGGCCTCAGGAATTATGTGGTTTCTCCACTGCTTCTGGCAATCCACTACAACAGTCTTGCTGGTTCGAATGGTAGCTCCAAGAGCTCTGATACCATGTAAAATCTCAATCACAGCAGAACCTAGCTACTATGGATTCCTCACTAGTGAAAGATTGCACAACATTTGCAAGAATAGCATAAATCTGTAAATGAATGAAGAACAATACACATGAAATGGGTGAATAATGTAAATATTATTAACTTTCCAACCTCAAAATAGGTTAAGAACACCCATATATACAAATCTGGAAGAATTCGAATCCATCTGGAGTGTTCACACTGATCTAGCTTAGAAATAGCTCAAACCCCCCTAGGTTGACCAAAATATCCCAAACCATCCCAAACTGGTTCGAATCTGCTGTGTGAATGCTGGGAATGACTGGACAGGCCCATGTGACCTCACACATGTGAAGAAACTGGTTGGTTAGAGGTTTGGTAGCTAAAATTGGCCAAAAATATGACAAAGTTGGCAAGATTGTCCACAATCTGAGCAAGTGCGCCCTAGGTAGAGGAGAAGCATGCTGAATGCATTAATTAACATGGGGAGGGCGCTCTAGGCATGTTGAATGCATTAAATGCCCTGGGGAGCGCACCAAACAACCAGTTTGACTCAGCACTTGTTCACATTTGCTAACTAGTTCATGATAATTGACCATTTAGTAGCTAACCAACTTAGGGATGTAATAATTAATCACTTGGGCACTAATTAATCATCAATTAATAAATGATTAATGTACATAGGTGTAAAAATGTTCTAACAAGTTTCATAGCCATCTCTAGAGCTTGTTCCTGAGTATTGAGATTTTGTTGCATAAGAGGAAGTCTAATGTGTGGGAGCAGCGCAGCAATGAACCATTCCTTATGCTGTTGTGGTGCAAACTCAAAGCTTACTTGATCTATCAAGGCTTTGAACTTCTGGTCAAAGTCCCATACTGATTCTGTAGGTAACTGTTTGATGTCTTTGAGCTCTGTTATACACTGTGATTCTGATTTAGGTTTCTTAAATTCTCTAATCATAGCATTTCTTACATCAGCAAGCGTCCTATTCTGTGCCGCTGAGTATTTCATGAACCAAGTTAAGGCTCTTTCTCTTAGTGTGGTTGCTAACTGAACCAGTTTAACAGCATCATCATTAATTTGCTTGATTGTCCAAACGGCTTCACATAGGAACCAGTGCTGCTCAGGGTCTTCTATCCCTGTTCCTCTAAAAGTTGGTAACTTCATGTCATCACCCATCCTTCTTGTGCTGGATTGAGGTGGAGGTGCTGTAGCAGTGCTTCTGGGCTGGTTAAATAAAGGTGGTGCTGAGGTACTAGAAGTACCGTGTGGGCTACTAGAAGGTGTTACTGCGGGGTTATACTGAGCTCCGTCTGGCTTTTGCGGTGTAAAGGGGTGATAAAGGATATGAGCACTCCCTTGTCTTTCTATATGGCTTGCTCTAAGAGCTTGGCTATCTTCTGGGCTAGACTCAAAAGAATGCTGGTCAAGGCCTACTTTATATCGTTTTCCACTATGAGTGCAACCAATGAGTTCAGGATCACTATCGGAATCTGCGGACATTACTTGTCTATACTATTCATCGGAAGCTATGCATAGTTTTGCTTTTTCATACAGAAACATTTTAATCCATAAGTTCAGAGAATTTACGAACTTACCTTTGTGTGCTTGGAAGAAACTCCTCTCAGCTTCACTGAAACTCTTTCTTGTATCTACTGCAAACTCAGTGATGAAACCTTCCAGTAGGCTATTCAACCAAAAGTCTACTGCGCGGGACACGGAATTGTCTACCCGCTTCAAAATACTGACTAGCTCAGGTGTCCAAGCGACAGGTCGATCAACATGCACAGTGGGTCTAGTATCTGCTAACTTGGCTATCCAAGCATGCAACTCAAGCGGAAATGTGACAAAGAAAATTTCATGAAGGTCAGTATAGATATACTTCTGCAACCAGTCTTCTGTCTGGAGCCTAGAGCTTTTGTTTTCTTGTTCAGCGAACTCTGTAGCCTTTACATCAAAGCAGTCTTCAATTTCTTTAGCTGTAGGATTCCAGTAACACATGGGTTAGCTGAGCAACGGAACCCTTTGTTGTCTTCAGCAACAATCTCAAACGTCACGGAAATAGCAAGTCTCAGAGTAACAAGTTACGAGGCAATGGAACCATTTGTTTGCTCCCTCTTTCTATCTCGCGTGTCGCCAAAATAACAAGTCTCACAGCAACACGTCGTGAGGCAACGGAACCATTTGTTGGCTCCCTCTTTCTATCTCGCGCGTCGCCAAAATAACAAGTCTCACAGCAATACGTCGTGAGGCAACGAAACCATTTGTTGGCTGCTTTTGGACAGACCCGGGTTTTAATGAAGCACAGCAACAAAACCCCTTGGAGCACTGGCCCTCTCGGCAACGAGCTGCACAGCAGCTCGAGGTCTCACCCGAAGTGGCTATGGGGGGCTAAGGAATCAGATTTCCTTAACCTAGGCGACGAGAAGACTGTCCTTTCTTCCTCGACGATTCCTCAGAGTGGACTGCCCGGCTCTTCCGCAGACCCCTTGGCGTAGCTGCACTGAACTCTCGCTCAATAGCCTAGCTGCGCGACATCTCCGTTCTGCCGCACGGGGTGACTTATCCCCTGCATCGGTGCTCTATATATCTTCTCTGCCCGTGTGCCCAGCGCAGTAATGCATTCCTCTATCACTGCTGCGACAGCGTTCTACAGATTCTTCGACACTTAACGATTATATTTACCACGGAAGCTTCGAGAACGGACTCATCATATTCATAAAGATAACGAAGCATTCATAGCAACATACATTGAACACAGATAACAACTCAGACATGCATTCACACGATCACTACCATAACAACAAGACGTGAAGAATTCACCTCCTCGGGAAACCACGTCCGCGGGGAGTGTTTCATATATTAACTCAAAGGGGACTTATACAATAATGCTGCGCACACAGCTGCAGCCTTAGATCTTTCCAGGAAACTCCATGCACACAGCTGGGAGCCCTTCTCTCAATCTAGCCTCTTCCTATACAGATATTACAATAGTTCAGACGTCGTCTCAGACTGTCTGCAACTTGGGGATTAACTTCACGGTTATCCCAGCCCTAACTCTTGTCTTCTAACAACATAGTAGAAAACAATCCTCATACAAAATAACCAACCTACCAACTAGCTTAGCTTATCTCAAACAGCTAACCTGCGTCTCAGCATCTACAGAAAAAAAATGGAACGGCTGGCTAACTGACTAACACATATATATAGGTGGCCATGACGGTCACACCTTTACAAAACTGTGGGCCTTTCCCAACAGTAATCCCCAAAAACCCTAACCACGCACATGGCTAGGTGTACTGTAGGCGCCGCTTGTAGTCATGTCGCTGCTTCCTGCAGGTTCTGTGACTTTTGGCGCAGATTGCGGGTATGGGTGCCTTGTCCTTTGCCTTCAATGCTTTGGTCCGTTGCTCCTCCTTGATCCGAGCAACCATAACTTCTGTACTTAGCCTTAAATGAGGGTAGCTGAGCCCTCTACTCCATCGCTTTATTTATTATGGTAGCTGAGCTTTCTATTCATCCACCTTGATTCTTCTATGACGTGCGCACGAGCTCTGCGAGTTCCAGTCCGTAACCTGCGTTGAGCTCATCCATCTGGCACCATACTGCGCACCTTTTTCCTTCTACCCAAAAATTGGTGTTTCTTCAAAATTAGCACTTTCCTTCAATACTTGTGCTTTTTCCTCAAAATTCGCAGCTTTACCATAGCTACGACCTAGGCTCCAACACTTACTAGTATCATCATTGTGTTATCCTTGAGATCTCATACATAATCATACATTCATTAGTATAATCTTAATACTATCAAAACACAATAATCTTAAACATGTATAGTCATGATCATTTCAAACATAGATAATAAGCATTAGTATTCAAGGTTTATATAGGACTTTTCTGGTTAGTCATATCATTAATCAAAGTAAGGAACATAATATGCATAAATCCTATATTACTCAAACTTGTAACTTCATGAGTAATCATTATCAATCATACAAAAGTATAAGATCCTTACATAGGGTAGGATTCTAACTTGATATAGCAAAAACATACCTAGTCATCATATTTGCTAGTTATGTCTAGCAATGTTTTCTTGTTCTCTTTAATGACCTGCATAGCTCATAATTTAACCATTGTAGAGCCAAATTATACATACCTCTATGTGATCCATGACTATGAATGAGTCTCTGTCTTCATGTCACCATTGTCTTGATCTAGAACTTGATTTGTACATTTGATGTTAGCGGATAACATTATCCTCATACAACACCACAGTGCATTAGTACAATCATAATACAATCATAAGTGTCATAACCCTAATCAATGAATGTCTTCTATCATGCATTCATACTTTTACTAGGGTGATAAGACAAGTCTTAAAATTAAACAAGATTGATACTAAACTCAATAACATGAAGACAATCATATTATAAACTTAATCATGAACAGATTTCAAAACATACTTATAAGTCATACTTGTCAGATTGCTTGTAGTAGTTGTTGTTGTTGTTCCTTTTGTTCTTAGGACAATTAGAGGAAAAATGTCCTCTTCTTGGCATGTACTGTGAGAGCTTGATCTTCATTCCCCATCTTTTCTTCTCAAGCTACAATTCGAGCCTCTTCCTGTGAGCATTATTCCCACAACCTACTGGATGTGATAAGTTTCTTCCTAGCACAAATTCCTTGGATGAAGGAATCCCATGACCTAGGAAGGCCATTAAGAGTGGTCATTACCACTTCTCCATTCTCTACAACTTCAAGTTGTTATTTTATCTGGGAGACCCTTGAAGAGTAAGACTGCATGGTCTCGACATTCTGGATCTGGATGTTCTTTAGTTGATTCTTGAATGTCATCTTCTGATTTATGTTCTTCCCTTTAAATAGCTTGGTCAAGGAATCAAACATCTCCTTAGGTGTCTTTAGAGATGACACATGGGGTATGAGATGGTCTTTGATAGAATCAGCAATGATCCTCTTTTCCTTGACCAAGTTCTTCTTGTGTAGGGCCTTAGCCTCTTCTCTCTCTGGGACAGGGACCTCTTCACTTATGTAAGTGTCCAACTCATCTTCTTCCAGGATTAACCCAATCCTATACTTCCATGCTCGGAAGTTATCAGCCCCTTCAAGCTTATCCTCAAGCTTGGTGTGGTGAGACATCTTAAAGAGTACTTCAAATGGAAATAGAAAAGATTTAGGTCTTACCACTTGATTTGCTGAAGAATGGATCTGGTCCTGGATTAGGGTTTGTCAGAGAAACCCTAAAAATTGAAACTTTGAATTTCAAACTTCTGAAAGGATAGAAAGATGCACCTTGATGAGCTAATCAGCCTGGTATACTCAGATTTTGAAAACTGCAAAGTTTCACCCTTCAGAAATGCTTTTCAATCTCATGGATTCACTAGGGAGGACCCTGAATTAGGGTTTGAGGTTCCCAGAGCTTCACCCAACCAAAAAGTTCGATCCAAAGCTCTAAACTTCGATTTTTCCAAGGAGATTCCAGCTATGGTCTCAGATTTCAGAAATTCCTATTTTTGTGGAAACCCCAATTTTTAGGGCCAAAACGGAAGGTGCTCAGAATTGAATTCTGATTGGATAGAAAGATGCGCCTTGTTGAGGAGAGTCAATCTAACCTCCTTCCTTTCAAGATCCGTGTAGAGAAACCCAAAAAACAAGAAGCCCTAGCTTCCACAACTGCATAGTGTCTTCTTCTCAGGTTAGCTCTGATACCATGTTAGATTTTGAGCATTAATTGAACATACTCTAGGATCTTTACTGAGAGAATAACGTGTACAACATATCAAGCATAACAAGCAATCACATAAGATAATGGACACACAAAGTTTCATTGGGGAAAACCATAAAGGTGAAAAACCCCACAACTTCCTCAGAGATACAAAAGGAAATGATACAACCCAAGTACAAGAGATAGTATTCTTCTAGCAGCTACTCCTCCTTCCTCACTAGTGCGCCACTTTCCGAGAAGTGAATAATGAGATGATCAAATAGAGTGCTCCTGCACTCTATTTATACTTAACCTGACTTGCCTAATAAACTAAAAGGGCCGACTTCTCTAGGAGAGTCTAATAACCCATGGTTACATTAATCAGGGCTGACCCCACACTTGGTGGTCTAATAATCCATCACAGCAATTTATAACACGTGCGAAACTTGTCAATACAAATGACGACACTTCCGTATTGAGGAATAATACCATCTCTTTAGGAGTACAATATACATGGGTGAAATACATTCCGAAGTTACATATACATCAACATTAAGGTCATCCAGGATGTGAGATTCCATGAAGAGGCAACATTCAAGCAATCGAAAGAGCTCCAGTATGATACAAAATAGAGGATCATGAGACTCCTATGACAGAGGATCCTGATACTAATTCTCCCCATTTAGAGGTTAAGAGGGAGAATCCAATAGAGTTTTCAGATTCACTAGCTTCTGATGAACTAGTAGAACTGGTTGATGAACCTCCTACCAGAGGACGTCTACATGGTGCTGATATATTTTACAAGATGAAGACATGCATGGAGCACCATTAGGATCTTCCAAAGAGAAAAATAAACCTAACATATATTCAGGGTATGCTGCACAAAGTAGTCACATCAGTAATTTAGAGCCTTCCACCTATCAAGAAGCTGCAAAGAAACAAGTATGGAAAGATGCAATGGTAGAGGAGTACAAGTCTATTATGAAGAATGATGTTTTGGAAGTTATTCATAAACCTAAAGGGAAGTTCATAGTTACTTCTAGATTGCTTTACAAGATCAGGCATGCTACTGATGGTAGTATTGAAAAGTATAAATCCATATTTGTTTCGCGAGGTTTCTCTCAGAAAGAAGGCATAGACTCTGAGGATACATTCGCTCTTATGGCCAGGTACACCACTATTCGAGTTGTGATCTCACTTGCATCTATTATAAGACGGAAGCTTCACAAGATGGATGTGAAGACAACCTTTCTCAATGGTGAGGTCGAGGAAGAGGTTTATATTCAACATCCTGAGGGGTTTTTGGTGCATGGGAAGGAGTCCCATGTGCTCAAATTGAATAAATCCTTTTATGGGCTTAATCAAGCTCATAGAGCTTTGTATTCAATAATTGATAGCTATCTTTAGAGACCGGGCTTCTCTAAGAGTGAAGTTGATCCCTTGTACTTCAATGTAGTGAAGAACCAACTGTTGATATTGGTTCTATATGTTGATTATTTGTTCGTTGTTGGAGAGGAAAAACTAATTTCTTACTGCAAGAGGGATCTCACTTCTAAGTTCGAGATGAAAGACTTAGGTGTTATGCAGTACTTTCTTGGACTTGAGATTTGGAAAAGAAAAGATGAGATATTTCTTTCTCAAGGGAAGTACATTATTGATATATTGCATAGGTTTGGCATGATGGATTGCAAATACATGAGTACTTTGATGATTTTGAATTTGAGGAAACTACACGTGTCAAATTTTGGACCAGATCCAGTGGACCCCACTTTGTATAGACAACTTATTGGTTCGTTGATGTACTTGATACACTCAAGACCAGATATATGTTATGTTGAGAGTATTCTGAGTCAGTTTATGTCTGATATGATACATAGACATTGGGTTTCTACTAAGCATGTTGTTAGTTACCTTCAAGATACGATTGCTTATGGAATCAGATATGCCTCCAGTGGAGGGGTGTTTTTACTTGGTTATACTAAATTTGATTAGGGTGGTAGCATTGTGGATTGAAAGAGTACATCTGGTATTTTTTTTTTATATTGGGTTCTGCTATGATCTCTTGGTCCAACAGGAAGTAGAGATCTGTAGCCCAAAGTACTACATAAGCATAGTATATTGCTGCTAGTACTTCCTTCTAAGAATCAAAGTGGCTTAGGGAGCTACTTGTTGGGTTCTTCGGTGAGAATATTGATTCTACAGCCATTCGGTGTGAGAATCAAAGTTGGATCAAGATTTTTTTAAATCTTGTCTTTCGTGATAAGTTTAAGCACATTGAAATGAAGTATCACTTCATCATAGACATGGTCCAAAATGTACAATGAAACTTTAGTACATTTTTGTTGATGAGCAGATTGCAGATGTGTTAAAAAATCCTCTGTCAGTGATGAAGTTCAGCTAATTCCAAGACAAGCTTGGTATGGCAAAGAATGACTCCCTCACTGAGAGGGAGTGTTAAATGTACATCATCACAAGTCATTCTCCAAGCCAATCTTGTGCATCTAGGATTGGGCCTCATGTGTTGAGGTAGGGAGCTTGAGTTGGAGTTAGGAACTTGGAGTAGATTCTCGAGTTGGACTCACGAATGACTAAGCCTTCAGTTGTAAAATGTTATTCATCATGTGTTGAGGTGAATGCTTTGATGTGTCAAAGTGATGATGTTGTAAAGTCTTGTTGGACAAGCCTCATGACTTGTGTGTCAAGTCAGATTCTCATGTGGACCTCTAGTATAGTAGGTACCAATGGGGTGGAACTTGAGTTATATATTTATATGCTTTGCATGTTGAATCATTAATGTTGTCTAATGTATTACTAACCATGTTCACCTCTTGCTATTAAGTCTCCTTTAGAGACTGGCCACCTCTAGAGTGAATTACTTTATCATATGATCATTTGGTTGAAGAGTATTATAATATGATCACAACATCTGACAAATATTTTGAGTGTAATATGATATGATAGATAATTAAAGTTAACACATATTGACCATGCATTAAAGATAAGAGATAAATATAAATGCATAGAGAAAAAGAGAATTCAAATTGCTCATGAGATGACTAAGTGAACTCGAACTGTTAAGATTCAGTTAAAGCCACAATGTATGCCTCAATAAATTAAAGAACTCCCAGTGGTCAATACAAGTAAATCAATCAACATGATTTTAGTTAATAATAGTTAACTAAGTGATAACAAAGAAGATCTAGCTAACTAAGTGTTATTGCATGATGACACTTATGTTAAAATAAAAGACGACACTTATGTTAAACTAAAAGACGACACTTAAGTTGTGACACTTAATTTAGCCACCTAACTAAGTGGTAAAGCTTTTAGTTAAGGGGCGAGTTCATCCTAAGAATTGGTTCAATGAGTTAATGCATTGCATGAGAAGTGGGCGCTCTTCTTCATGAAAGATTGATGCATCCATATGGATGGCGAGTTCATCATGAATTCAAAAGATAAAAATAGAATATGATGCATGTGAAGAATATATAGATATGTTATACAGGATTGATGAATTCAATGTGAATCAAATTCTCTTCTTCCTTGAATTCAAGGTGCTTCTATTTGCACAGGATAATTCTCCAAGAAGGCAATTCACAGTTTTTGCATGTGATGCACCATTACACATGCAACCATTCACTACAGCTTGCATGTCAATTATTCTTGCTTGTTATTAATGTGTTGGGAACATGGCAAGTTGATACAGTTGATGTCTATTCTCTATTGCTCAATATTCTTTCTTATCTAGCACCTGGGGTGTTGAAAGCAATCTGTTATTTCATAAAGACATTCTCTATTATCTACCATAATTATACTATAAATATATTTGCTGGTATTTTTCATCCTCATTGTTTTGAGGGTTTTCCCCAGGGTACATCTTCTATTATGGTTGAATGTTTCATGTGATTGAATGGTTCATTGATTCAAGTATTCATTATTTCCACACTTAATGTTTTAAAGTTCAAGGCTCGTCATATTTGCTCAATAATTAACAGAACTGACTACGGCCTATTGAAATTGATGGCTATCAAAATTCCATTTTAATAAAATTCTCACTTGGGAATATTTGTGTCTTCCCTCCACTTTATTATTCAGCTTCGTTGCTTCCTTTTTTATATTTTTTACATTTCAAAAACTGTAATTTTATGTACATGGACTATAATTACTATTTTTTATTAACTGTACATAAATCAATCTTTTTTTTATATCTTTAGTCATTAAGTTGTTTGACACTTTATTTTTCAAACTAAGATGGATGCCAGGAACTATTTTTCATGGTCTTTCTTCTCATGCAATCTGTAATATTTATTGAGTTAGTTTCAGTAGAATGTCAAGTCTGCAAATTTTCATCTTTATTAAATAGATATGATTACATTTGTGAACTCTTATTTTTAATTGCATATATCAATTTGAACTTGACATAAATGATAAATTTATCTTTGCATATTAAAATATGGTTTTAAAAAATAATTAGACATAAGAGGAGTTGGAATTGTCAATGCATTTTCATACTAATGCTTAACACGCTAAGTTCATGTTTTACTAGCATAATTATTGCATTAATGAACTTAGAATTTTGCATAGAATTAAAAATTCCAAAATTGAATAAAATAACAATTTTTTTTTGCACAATAGAAGCAACTATCATAATTTATTTATGCATCGGAATAGTTTTAATTTTTCATGCATTTCCATACTAATGAGTAAAGCTTTCTTTTTTCATATAATTAATTACATAACACATTTTCATTTTGTAAATATTTTGCATTAATTTTTTTTTCTAAATTAATTAGTTAACCAATTTTGCTTTCAAAATTTATTGTACGCATGGTTAGATAGGTTGAATATAGTTTAATTAATGAACTAACATCCTTTTCATGAAGGTCTCTTTGCATTTATTAGTGTATATCTTTTCCCACCTTCATTTATTCATGTGCATAACATTATTGACTACCCTTGTGAATCCTATCCATCCAAGGGCTCTAAAGACAACTCGAGCTTCCATACCCCCTTTCCCCTTTACCATCCCTCCAAGGGTGTTTACAGTTTTGTTTCCCGAATGATGTCATTTTGAGCATCAACATATATAGGTACCATACTGGGGAACATTTTCTTGTCAATGTTTTGATTCTTTCTAATCCAATCCTTTTTCCATTATTATCCAATCAAGACCAATTTGTGGAGATTTGTTAGTCATCATTATGTTATCTGAGTCTTTGATTTGTGTTCATCTCCTCCTCCTTTCTCCATGTCTCTTTATATTTCCTCGATATTAGGGGAAATGTTTAGTCATCATAATCTCATCATTAACCTCGTTAATCATCATTAACCCCGTTAATCTCATCATAATTTTCAATATGAATTTGTTGTCAATCCTACACCTAAGTGAATGCCTTCACCTTTGAATTTGGACCCAACCATTGATCCTTTTCTAAAATTTAAGGATCATCTTCCCAAATTTTCTACAAATGGAATAACTTCCGTTGATAAACATATTGTCACCTTTTCCAATGCTTGTGAAAGAATAGGCGCTCATGACAATGATACATGTATGCTCATGTTTGTCAAATTGTTAAAAGGGAGGGATGCCACTAAATTTTTAAAAATACTCGATAAGATGTTTACTACCTGTGATGATCTCATCTATTGGTGTAAGTCCACTTTTGGGAGTGTCAAAAACCCAACCAAGTATTTGAGGAATTTTAACTGCATACCTTTCAAAGAGAATGAGTCCATCAAATATTTCAACCTCAGGTTTACAAATATATATAATAAGATTCCCAAACTTATTTGACTTTCTCAACAAGCCACCCTTGTCCAATATTATGACTATATTCCTCCTCCTTGCCAACATCAATTAGAAGATAGGAATATTAATTCTCATGGTTACTCACTACATACATGCATTGATCTTGAAGAGAAGATCCAAAGGACAGGGTTTCATATGGACCAATCCAATTCTAAGACCAATATGCCTATCATTCTCCAAATCATGCGAGAAACTCAAGACCAAATGATTTCATTAGAAAAGAGGCTTATGAAAATGTCTCAACTAGCTTACATTTAGCCCCCATACCTTCTAAATCGAACCAAGATGATGAAATCTATGTTGCCATAACTATGCCTCAATATCAATTTAAATACCAAATTCTTTATCTAATCATGATATTTCAACTGCTAAGGATAATTTTAATCACGATATCCTTATTCCTTCTATCCATGAGTCAAGACCTCCTCCACCAATTAATCAAGATAATCATTCGAGTATTGCATTCCAATCCATTCCTACCTTTTCCAATAGTTATGCACCTTACAATGTGGCAACTGATTTATCAAATTTTAAGGCTAACATCAGTCTCCTAGATGTCCTTAGAGATCCCAAGAAACAACAGAATATGAATCGCACTCTTGCGACCCCTTCTCCATCCATAACTTGTTCTACTATGATCGTGTAAGATGTTCATGAGGCTTTCTCTTTCGACAATGACATATTTCCATCTAATTCCAAGTATGATCCTCAAATATCTATTTATAAGGGATATGTTATCTCAACTCATATTAATGCTCCATGTTTTCCCAATTCATAAAATAATTTCTTAATTAAAGACAAGGTCGACTATAATTTGCAATGCAATTTCTTTGCAAATTTTGATCATTTGAAAGAGAAAATTGATCCTCGTGAGGAGATGAGTCTTAGTAATTTTGAGAATTTTTATCATGTCCCTAGCGATAATGAATCTATAAACTTGGATGATGTTATGATTGATAATTTTCTCAAGTCTCTCATTGTTCCTTTAATTCATGATGAAGATACTTAGGCTTTTCCGGTTATGGGTGAGGCCTTGTTATCCATGAACCCACCCTTGATTCCAAATCTTGCAGGGATATCCCTCATGTGATCCACAATGATTTATTTGATGACTTAATTAATTATGCTTGTTTTCTTAAGAATAATTTTGAATTCTTATCACTTCCTGATCCAAATGAGCATATCTTTCTTGAAATTTTTTCCTTGGCTCAGGTTAACTTGCAATCTATTCATGAAAAATTTCCTTCATTTATTGTTGATCAACATAATTATGAAGAAATCAATGCACATTCTACTTTTTTTTAATTTGGAAGAGGAAATTAAATGCAATCATCTCGAGTCAAGCAATGATGAACAATTTGTCTTCATGGATAATGACGATGGAAAAGTGATCGATGAGGATGCAATTAAGAATAACTCAATTAATGTCGATGATCTTAAATTCTTTAGTCAAAATCAATCTAATATGGTCAACAAAGTAGACATGGAAATTCCTGGGCTCATGTTTAGAGATTACATTTGGGATTCATGGGTTGATAAATTTCTAGATCTCATAAATTCTAACTCATCTAGTTTGTGTTCTCTTTTATTTGTTTTAATTAGGACTAACATTTATTTGCATATTTTCACAATCATATCTTTATTTTATGATTCAATGAAAAATCTCAATCGAGATTCAAGATTCAAGAAATAATAGTTGTAGCATGTTTGATGTATTCTTATACAATAAATAAAATCATGCATGATACTTTCTACTTTCGTAGAAATAAAAGTAGTCTGCATATTAGTCATAGGTCATTTTACTTTCCCACTATGAATTTATTTTCATTGTGTCGCATCAGTTAGCACTCCAATTTTCATAAAGTATCCCTTTGATTTTCTTATATTAGTTTCATTTTCACCATTTACTTTCACATTTGCCCAAATAAATTTACATGGAATTTGATGTCTTTTAGTGCAATATGCCACTATGACCTTTCATCAATTGTTTTGATGTTAAAATTTGGCATGATGACGATCAATTTTGTTATACATGAAATAACATGACATGGAGAGAGTATAACTATTAGGAGGTTCCTAGTGATCATAATAAGGTATGTTTAATTGTTATTTGCTTACTGTTTTGTTTTCACAACACTTCTTTCATCCCTTTGCTTCTCCCATTGCGTAATGCTTGCCTCACTCTTTTCACTCCCTACCCTTTTTGTGGATGAATGAGTGCATGTACCTACTTCATGGTTACATATTTTTCCTATTGGTCAGTTATTTACAGGTCATCCTATGTCGTTGTGTTTCGTTTGTTTGTTTTTTTTATAGATGTTGATTCCCAAGATCGTCATGTTTCAAAGTGTTATAACATAACAACTAGGATGTGCATATTAAATTTTCTCATTTAACCATTCCATCCTTACTATTGTGTCCAGGGAGAAATTATTATCGTGTCCATATTTCACTTCACCAAATCCATTTTTCTATGACCCCTTCAGCATACTTTCCAAGTTACATCCCATGCGAAGTCATTTCATGGTCGAGTAAAGTTTGCAATTTGTTGTTTCTTGTTAATGGCATCATCATGCTATGGAATTAATGTCATTTCATTCAAGTTATCACACTAGTCATGCTCATATCTCATTTGGAAAAAATGTCTCTTTTTAACACTCTCGACACTTAGTTGAAATTTCACCAAGTCAAAGGGTTTGTGTCGTGTTAGTTGAAATTCGTCATTTTCACATCCTCTATCGATTCACTAATTGTTTCCTTCCATCGTTGTCATCAATTCACCTATGTTCGTAAAGTTGAAAATCATTTCCTTTGGGTGCCTCCTTGTGCAAAAATCCAATATCCCTAGGTCTTAAAATAAAAAGAACACTCTCCCCTTGCATTTCTGTACTACTTCCCCCCTTTTTGCATAAAAATTATTTTCTACCCATATTGCAAAGATAATATAAAAAGGGCCAATTAGCCTTTCCCTATTTCATATCCTTATTCCTTTTCCATTAATAAAAATTGCAAAATCTACTCCCCCCACCCGGTTTTACTCCTATCCTACTCTATAGTTCCCAAAAATAGTCATTCTCTCCGTTCCCCATCCCAATATTCAAGATATGAGAATTTACCTTACCCCAAAGGTTATCATTCATAAAATAAAAAAGGGGGAGTGGTTCGCACTATGAACTTTTGTTATTCCCATCTCACTTCACATTCTTAACAAATATCTCTATTTATCCAATTTCTCCCAAAATTTTCTGATGGCCAATGTGAAATTCTTGTTCACATCAAGATCTACTCAAGCAATTACAAACTCTCACAAATTGCCTTGCAAAAACTAGTCATAGAACACGGAAAACAATCATGAATTTGATGCAAACAGTAAAACTCTATTGAATAAGCCTACATCAGCCAAACTTAGGCAATGTAATGGATGTTCAAATATATAATTACATCATAGTTTTTAAGGCCAAAGAAGGCATTCAAAATCCTCACAAAATAAGGCTTACGAAAAAGATGAAACCCCCCTAGGTGTAAAAAGTGATTTCCAAATCACCTCTAAAACTAACGAATTGGTAAGAGAGGACTTGGATGGTGATGCATGCTAGAAAATAATGCTAAGTACATAATATAGAAAGAGGAAACATCATGGAGGATGAGTTGGACAAAAAACTACTAAAGCCAAGTCAACTAGCTTTCACCTTTTCACCAAAATCAGTAAAAATTAGTAAAAAGAAGGAAGGCGCCATTCTATTCCAGGAATGGAATAAAAACAGACAACATATCAGGAAATATTATCCAGAATCTCCAGAAGTGCACCCAAGTGACTCAGGATGGCTTGTGGTCCAAACAATGGATAAATTATGGCCAACTACCTAGTCAACACATAGGAATTAATAAAAAATGACTAATAATTTTATCCTAAGTATGAAATGGATATGGATGGGTTTTAAATACTCTAACACCCACCATTAAGCCTAAATTTATGTGCTAAAAATAAGAAATATATAGGTCCCAACAACTTGGCATGGTCACCCTTTTACATACTGCCTTTTCCACAAAACAAGGAAATAAGGAAAACCTCATGGGAAAAACCTCGTTTCAAACATGGACACAAACAAAATTGAAGAATTGCTGATCAATCCTTCACTCTACCACATGTTCATTCATCCCAAGCAGTGATCTAATATGGATGAAAGTATTCTCTAGAAAATATTTGGTGAAGATGTTTGCAATTTGCTCAGATGATGGGAAATAATGCATATCAATGATGTGATCAAGCACTAGACTCCTAATGTAGTGCATATGGATATCAATATGCTTGGTTTTCTTCCACTGTATTGGATGAATTGATATCCTTATAGAACTTTTATTTTCACAAAAGATGACTGTGGGATTGCTAAAGGAAATCCCACACTCAGAAAGTATACCCTCCAACCACACACACTGAGTTGCAGCATTCAATGCTCCTCTGTACTCTACCTCTACTGAAGAGAGTGAAATTGAACTTTGTTTCTTACTTGAACATAAAATAGGTCCTCCTCCAAGCATGAAAACATATATGGAAGTGGACTTCCGATCTAGGATATCACCTGCCCAATCTGAATCAGTAAAGACTAGAAGATCTAGGCTAGAATCTGCAACATAGTGAATCCCATTAGACTTGGTTCCTTGCACATAATGCAAGATTCTTTTTGCAGCCCTCCAATGAATCTTATGTGGTTTATCCATGTATATTGAATCCACACTCACAACATAATAAATATTAGGTCGAGTATGATCCAAGTACAACAAGCTTCCAACTAGCTGCATATATAGGGTGTTGTCCACCAACGGTGTAGAATCCACTTCTTCAAGTCTTACCCATGAAAGGAGGGGAGTCTTTGTAGGATTTCATTCATCCATATTGAAATTATTTAGCATTTTTGGATCATATTTTGAATGAGATAATGTAATTCCAAACTTGGATTGTGAAATCTCAAGCCCCCAAAAAAGTATTCCCAAGTCAGTCGTGGAAAAAGCTTGATGCAAGGAGGTCTTCAATGAAACTACTTGATCAATAGAGCTACATGTGATTAGTAGTTCATAAAAATATAACACAATAATCAATATGGAATCATAAATTAGCTTCATGTACACATTAGGATCAAACTTGCATCTACTAAAAGATTGTGATAAGAGGAAGTTGTCCATCTCGGCATACCAATATCTAGGAGCTTTCTTAAGCCCATACAAGGACTTCTTCAACCTGCACACAAGGTTAGGATCTGATATATAACCCTCTAGAAGATTCATATACATATCCTCCTCAATATATCCATGGAGTAAATCACTCTTGACATCATGTGATGCACTTCCCAATGCTTGGATGCAAAAATTGCCAGAACTAGTCTTATCAAATCCTGCTTTGCAACTGGTGCAAAGGTCTCATTATAGTCAAGGCCATGAATTTGGGAGAATACATTTGCCACAATAATTTCCTTATATTTCACAGCTGCACCATAATATGCAAATTTGGTCTTGAAGATCCACTTACACATTCAAAATTTTCTGCCTAGAGGAAGCTTGACTAGATCCCAAGTTTCATTCTTTTGCAGTTAATGAAAATCTTCATCAATGGATTCCTGCCATCTTGGGTCATGTGATGCTTCTTCATATGTATGAGGGTATGAATAAAAAATAAAAAAACACTTCTAATGTTATGTCCCCATTCTTGACCCTTATGATATTTGGGCTCTAATGTAAATATTGTATGCATATTTTGTATGATTCCTAATGTGGAGCTCAAGGCCAAGGCCCTGCTAGTGAACGCTTGATCTAGAAGAGGCAAGTATTTGAAATTATGCTACCCATGTGCTAATGAACCATGGGAATTGTAAATATGCATTTTAATATAAATGCCCACAACTAGCTATGCAATGCAACAAGAGATGGGGGCATGATATTTCAAGGAATTGGGAGGGAAATATTCAAACCCTTGAGCCAATCAAGTCAAGCCAAGTGTCAATGAGAGAACCCATGAACCATCAACTACCCATGTGGATTTTGATGCCCAATCATTCATTTTTCTCCCAAGAGGTGGGTGAAGAAGTTAATGCCTTAGGGATTGGGGAGGTATGGCTGTCCAAATTCGAGTATGGGCAAGCCACCCTCATGGAAAAAAGTGTTTTTCTCCTTCTTGGGCAAGAAAACTCCCACGAATTGCCTTCCCAAGCCATTCTTCAGGGTCAGACTTCACCCTCTCACGTTTGGATAGCTTGCTGGGCGTTTTCTTGAAGCCTGCTGGGTGTTTTTAACTTGCTGGGCATTTTTGGGAAGTTGTTGGGTGTTTTTGGCTTGTTGGGCGTCTTATTTGAAGCATGTTGGGTGTTTTGGCTTGCTGGGGTTTTATCCTCCACGTTTTTACCATTTCCTGCATTTTTTTCCATGCTTGCAAACTCATTTTGGTTAGCACAGTGGCTGGGAGAAGAGATCCACGAATTGGGGGTTTAATGGAGGTCGTTTTTGCTCCTGGGTTGTCCCCAAACGTTTTTTGAAAGCGAAATTTTCCTTTCCAGGGTTGCTTTCCCATTCCTCATTTTGTTTTTGGGTTGCCCACGTTTTCCCTTCATACCAATACTTGAGATTTTGTTGTTATGTGTACCCATTCCTAGTTTATGAGTTTCTATGTGTAGGAGATTGTTGGGGTTGAAATGGGTTTCCATTGTTTTGGCCCGAACTTGAGTGGAAGCATCCACAATTGAAGAGGGTTCATATTTAGCCTGATAAACCCAGCAGTGGTCTGGCTTGGCTTAGATCCAAATGACTATTTGGCTGTTTGGCTGTGTATGAGTTTGAAATCCCCTTTTTCCTTGTAGATATCATTCCCAACTCGGGGGTGGCCTTCGGATGGAATCAGTATATGTTGTCGAAGAGCCTACGGTTGGGTGGAACGTTGCAGCGACATAGCTAGTTGCTTGGGGAAATTGCGAAAGGAAGATAAGTGTACTATGTCTCTGTATTTTACTTCTGCAATGTCTAATTTGATGTTTATATTGATATGATGTATGCATATAAATTGTGTGTGGATTAGTTTTATTTCCGTTGTGCATATTCAATTGAGTTACATCTGCACACAATGGATTTTAGGAACAACCCCATAGATTGGTAGCATATTCCCTTCCAGGATTTGGGTTCATGGGAGGCGACATTACATCTCAGGTAGGTAAGGATCATTCACTGAAAGAGCACTCTCAAATTGTGATCTAGTCCTCCTAGAATCCTGAGGATTCCCCACAAGTTCACCAGTTGCTTGAAGAGTCTTAGAATCCCACTTAGGCCTTGTAGGTGAAATTGTATATGAAATAATATGGTATTAATAATCAAATATATTTTAATCATAAATATTATGAGGAGCTTCACTTACTCTCACAGGTGGTGGTGCATAAGATTCTCCAACTTCAACTGATTGCAAGGGCTATTCTTTGAATTGAACACTCCTCTCAATGAATGCTTTTTGAGTGGTCATGTTTAGAAAATTCTAGCCCTTGGAGTCTTCTAAATATCCAACAAAAAGACATGGGTGTATTTGGGGCTGCATGGCCCTCCTCTTCTCAAGTGGAATCCTAGCCCAAGCCCTGGAGCCAAAAATCCTAAAATGAGAAACATTAGGTTTGTGCCCAGTCCAAGCTTCAAAAGGAGTGTTTCCTTTCAATGATTTATGAGGAACTCTATTATGGATGTAGGCTACACAGTTGATAGCCTCAACCCAAAGTCTCGGAGACAAAGACTTGGCCTCAAGTATACATTTAGCCATCTCTTTGAGAGATTTGTTCTTCCTCTTAGCAATGCTATTCTGTTGAGGTGTGTAGGGAACAATGTGTTGCATCTGAATACCAACAGAAACACAAAATTGTTGAAAATAATATTTGATGCACTCCACACCATTATCATATATGAGGACCTTGATATATCTCCCAGACTGGTTCTCTACTGAGGCTTAGAAAAGCTTGAACAAATTGAACACTTAAGACTTTAATTTGAGGAAGAAAATCCAACAATATCTAGAAAAGTCATCTATGAAGGTTAGGATGTATTTTGCATTGTTCAAAGACTCATGGGGGAATGGACCTGACATGTCACTTTGAATAATCTCAAGGGGTGCTAAGGTTCACTAAGTTTTGGTTCTTTCAAACTTATTCTCATGGTGTCTTCCTAGGATACAACTTTGATAGACACCTTTAGAAAACTGGATGTTGGGAATCCCTATGACCATATCCTTCTCATGAAGTTGAGAGAGATACTTGTAATTGAGATGACCAAATATATCATGCCATAATCTTCTTGACTTATTGGCATGAGTAAGGAGAGTAGGAGATGATGAGAAAGGCACAAAGTGAGAAAACCTATAGACTTTTGAGCTATGGTCAGCAGTACCTAGGGCAACAATTTGACCTGTGGAAATATCAGATATTTCAACATAATTAGGTGTAAAAACAACCTTTTTGGGAGACCCAATGTGAGTCATCTGGTATACTGACAAAAGGTTTGTAGCAAGACCTAGGAGATACAACACATTAGTGAAGGAACCATACTCAAGATCAATACTACCTTTACCTTTGCAAGTAGTTTCAAGATCATTACCCAACACAATGGTTGGAACACCAAAATAATCAAGAGAGGAAAATGAATCTCTTGTAGACACCATATGCCTTGAAGCTCCAGAATCAATTATGAAAGAGGTATTTTTGTATGTTCCTACCATCAAATCATGTACTCTCTCCTTGTCTTCAGAATTGGATCCTCCTTCCTTCTTTCTTGCGCTCTCAGGAAGAGGGATGTTGGATTCCTTAATGAGTTGAGCCATTTGATCAATGGTATTCTTCATGCATGAGATATCTATATGAAATCCCATATTGCATTAGGTGCACTTAGGATTTTCTTTATTCTTTTGATAATTATTCTTGGGATTTGAGAAGTCTTCTTGATCTTTTTGCTTTTCTTTATTCTGATTAGATGGTTTCTTGAAATTGGCCTTCTTGATTTTTGAATTCTTTGAATCTCCAACAACCAAACAATGGTATTTTTATGGATTTCTTACTATTCCCATCAATACCAACTTGTCTTTGTCCTGAGTGAGAGATTCCATGAATTCTTCTAGTGAAGGAATCTTCCAATTTCGAACAACAAGTTTTGTGGCATGGAAGGTTGAAACAAAGACTGAGTAATCTGGACCAAGCTTGGAGAGGATGGACAATATCAATTGCTCATTATTTTTTTCGATTCCACATTGCTTCAATTGAATAATGAGAGATTTAAACTTTGAGAAAACGTCTTGTAGGGTCTCAAAATTGCTTGGACTTAATGAAACAAGTTCATCCTCCAGTTAGTGGCCCCTCAATTCATCATTCTTGCCAAATAAAGTTTGGATTTTTACCCAAACCTCATTAGGAGTGGTAATACAATATAGATGAAAAATAATATTCCTAGATGTGCCGAGACACAAGAGACCATAAGCCTCATCTCTTCTTTTATGCCACTTTTCCTTCTCAATGATAGCAGTAGGCTCAGTTTCAGTTACCATAGTCACCCTGTAGAGGCCTTTGATCCTCAACATGATATCCATCTGTTCCTTCTAGTCAAAATAATTGAAGGGAGTGAGGATTATTTTTTGTGACTGATCCATGGAAGCTATGAAATTATCTTCTGAGTGGTTTGGTTCTGCCCTTGAGATGCTTAGTTGTGCTCTCTGGGTGACTGAATGCGTCCTCTCTCAGACTGGTTCGATCCTGCAGGAAAAAAGAAGGAAAATAGAATATCTTGATAGCTTTGATACCATGTTAAATTATTATTCACATCTATATATACTCAAGAAATTACAAACTCTCACAAATTTCCTTGTAAAAACTAGTCATAGAACATAGAAAACAATCATGAATTTGATGCAAATAGTAAAAATATATTGAATAATTCTACATAAGACAAACTTAGGCAATGTAATGGCTATCCAAATATATAATTATATCAAATATATGAAGGCCAAAGAAGGAATTTGAAATCCTCACAAAATTAGGGTTACTAAAAAAATGAAAAACCCCCCTAGGTGTAAAAAGTGCTTTCCAAATCACCTCTAAAGTTCACGAATTGGTAAGAGAGGAATTGGATGATGGTGTATGATGTAAAATCATGCTAAGTACATAATATAGAAAGAGGAAACATCATGGAGGATGAATTGGCCAAAAAACTACTAAAGCCAAGTCAACTAGCTTTCACCTTTTCACCAAAATCAGTACAAATCAGTAAAAAAGTAGGAAGAGGTGCCCTTATATTCCAGGAATGGAATAAAATCAGACAGAATCTTAGGAAATCTTATCCAGAATTTGTAGAAGTGTGCCCAAGTGACTCAGGATGGATTGTGGTCCACACAATGGATAAATTATGTCCAACTACCTACTCAACACCTAGGAATTAATAAAAAATGAGTAATCATTTTATCCTAAGTATGAAATGGATATGGATGGGCTTTAAATACTCGAAAAACCATAGTTTGGTATATAAAAAAATAATACTAACCAAATAATGATGAAGTTACAATAGAGGTCTATGTTGAGAAATAGTTCAAACATGATATGAATGGGTATGATGGTCATCAAGAGAATGTAAATTCCAAGCATGAAAAATATTCCCAAAAAGTGGCTAATCCCCAATTCCAAGGAAGAAGTATATGTGTAGGAGCAGTGGTAGGTGCACTAGTAGTCCCGAGCATTAAAAACTTGATGCCACACATAATTTTTAATGCAATAATCAAAATTACTAATGTTTCATCTACATTTACTAGCATACGGGTGAACATAGGGGTCATTAGTTGTAGGAAGTAAACAAACAAGCAGAGCCATGAGAGCTAGTAGAGGGGCGAGTAAAATTGCAACATGGTAATAATGAAACACTAAATGTAGAACTCAAGGGATAATAGTTAATAGATGAGATGTAGACCACAAGAAAAAATGGAGAACATATAGCGATGATCACAATGATAATCATGTGGATTGGTGAATTGGTGGCACTGAAGGTCATTGAACGTGTTTGGAGGGAATTACACACCACACAAAGTGATCTGTCCATGCGTAGTAGTGGAAATGACAATCTCCAGGTAGAGGGAAGAGATTTGTATCCACATGGTGCATGTAGAATCTCGAAAACCATAATGGAATGGTGATCATACATGGTATGCTTGGTTCGTGATAGAATAATGAACGTAAATTTTGGGGTGGAAGAGAAGAGTATCTGAAATCATCCTCGTAGTCATAACCAATTCATAGGGGAAATATACATTGAAGGAGAATGCACATAAACACACAAGCCAAAATATGCTTTTAAGGACATCGAGTGAAGAAAACAAGCTCGTGTGCAGATGGATACATGGAAAGAAAGAGAAAAACTAAGAGACTCCAGAGGAATAAATAACCTCATGGTATGAATAACGCACATAGGCCCATTGTAATAAAATGTTGTATGAAGACCCATTGGGGGAATGTGGAAAACTAATTAGATATTTCAATTCACCAAGATAGTGATAGAGAGGACACAACCCACACATATCTGTCTAAGGCAGAGAAACATGTTTGAGAAAGGGAGCAAGCATGCTACTAGAAGAATCCATGAAGGTGCACAAACATCCATGTGATGAACAAACAAACCAAATGAAGAGGATACACTAGCATGACAGTTCCAAGAAATGGATAGTGCATAAACCCTAATATTGAACCAAGGGGAGTCTTGGAAGGATAATTGCTATGCTTGCATCCCAGACTATTATTTTGGAATTGAAGATAAAAGCTAATGATAGACAGGTTAATGCTATAAACTCATAAATATTTTTCAATAGATATTACTAGTGCATTTTCAACTAGATTAAAGGACCTTGTGAGGTAGTCTACAGTATGAACAGTTTCGGCTCCTACCTTCAGTAATATTATAATATTTCTCTCTTATATATGCAACTGAGTTTAGTTCAAAACTTGAAAGAAAAAAAACATTTCTGAACAACAATATATCTTTGGCTACCCAAAATGGTTAAAGGGGATCAATACATATTTTAAAATAGATAGAAGCAAGGAACCCATTATATTCATATGTGAATGAAATTTACAGTACTAAACCCACTAGGATAATCTCTCTCTTTGGTAGAGACTACATAGACAAATGAAAATGTTCGCACTTGATCCATCAATTGGATCAGTTTCCAAACGGTTAGCATTTTCTAAACATGCTTGAGTTTCCATAATGGCAGGAAGAGACTCAACAATAATTATGGAATACCATAATTATAGAAAAGGGTGAGCATTGATTACTTGTGGCTCACCCTCATTTGGATGCACATGAGAATACTAAACACTGAAAATGTAGAAAACCTTTGAACTTCCAAGGAAGATCAAACACTTTTCCTTACCTTGCACGTAGACTTTAAAACTGCAAAGAAGTTACCAAAATGATCATCTCACACTAGATGTAAGAGGTGGGTACTGCTAGGTTCCATCACTATAATTTACCATTCATACTCAGTTATCTATGAACCTTAAATGTGACGATTGCAGGTAAGACTACGTTTCAGGTCCATTCATTAGGGTGAATGTAGAGTGTACTTACACTGGAGGTATGTTCTATTTTTCTGCACATATTTAATTGTTTCCTAAATATTTTTGTTACTAATGTTTCCATGCATGCAAGTTATTGTCAGCACAATCTAAGCGAGAATTACTCTTGTTGTCTTGGTTTCACCTATGTGAACATGGAATGTTGAGAATTGCTTAGGGTCTCGTAAGCTCCCTTCTCTTAAAGGTTGAAATGACGATGGCCTATTATACTTGATGACTGTCAAAATTCCATTTTAATAAAAAATACAATTTGGGAATTTGTGTCTTTCATCCATCGTATTATTCACCTTTGCTACTTCCTTTTTTCAATTTTTTTACGTTTTGCAAATTGTAATTTGTTTTCTCAAAAAAGAGTGAAAAATTACATTATGTAGATATATGCAAAGTGCATATATTCAAGGAAAAAACAGGCCAAAAATCATGGGCTAGCAAAAAAAACTAAATAGATAGGAGAATAAATTATTGAAAAATCAAGGGTTGGGAAAATCCTCAATCTTCCCTTTCTTTCCTTTCTTTTTCTTGATCTCAGTCCAACCCTTAAGATTTGGATTAGAAAAAAAAAAACTGTGATGCATCATCTTTTAGGGCCTACTCCTTATTTGAATCTAAACTATTGGATTCATGTAGTCTGTTTATTCCTCGCGAAATATCCATTGGTACCATAATTATGGAATGTGTGGGTTCTGCAGGTTGAATATTTTCCAATGGATTGTTTCCCTCAATTTTTAATTTTGTTTCTTCTATTTATTTACCTTCATTTTCATCTTCCATATTCTCCACTTCTTCATTCTCCACATAAGAAGGTTCAAAGGGATTCAAGATTTTGGATTTGGGAGGATGACCATTTTCTTTTTAGGTTTCTTTCTTATTTGAGGACATGTTTCTTTAAGATGACCTGTTTGATAACAAAAGTGGCATCTAAACATTGTGTTTTCGTAATCTAGGATTTGGGAATGCTGAAATTTCCCATGCTAAAATAGAATTTTGTCTAATTTCTCGTTACTTGGATAAAATTCCACACATACATGAGCATTTGTGAATAATACTTGCTTCATGTGCACGTTTTCCTGCTTGATGTAGCTACCCAAAGAATTTCCAATATATTCTAACACTAATTGGTGCCATATGTTAGAACAAATTAACCATCTAGACCTTGGTATATGCAATTATTTTGCTTCCTATGGTTTAGACCTATGTTAGTTGGATACCTAGTGCATGTTTTTCCTACCATGGTATAGTTTATCCACTATAATGTCCCACTGGATTCTTTTACTCTGCTTTTATAAAGCTAAAGCACCCATCCTGCTTTATCTTGCTTTTATCCAGCTTTTGTGAGTTAAGAGGTATTTTTATTACTTTACACTTGGATTAGGATGAACTAGGAGTGCTAGGATGACTTGGGCAAGTTTTCTACTTTTTGCATCAACATCTTCCTTGGTTTTCTCCTGAAAAGCCACTCATTAGTTGATTTTTGGTCACTCATGGACTATCTAGGTCCACTTAGCCAATTTGTGACCATTTACTGTGAGTTGGAGATTGATACTTTCCATAGATGGAGATTTTAGTCTATTCTAATCCTACCACATGTGATCAATCTCAAGTTGCCTCCAAGCCTCTTGAATTTTCTCTATGAGATGTATTATATATTGCATTCATATTATTGAATAAGAGATGTGAGAGTTTATTCCAATTGAGTTCTATCTCATGTGTTTCTAGATCATTCTTCTTATCTATTTTTTACTAATCTCTGTTGAAAATATAAGTGAAGATTATATTGGATTTATATTTTTAGCTGTAAAATTATTTCATGGAGTCAAGGCCATTTAATTCTGACATGGTATCGGAGCTTAGGGAGCTTAGGTTGATCATAGCTTCTTGTAGTAACACAACAGAAGTAGTGGAGTTACCAAAGAGTTCTTGGGGAAATTGTCTTGATTCTTTTGGTTTATCCATTGGAGTCTTACCATGTGTCATGCACTCCCGAATGTACCCACTAACTAATATGAGCTCATTAATTAGTCTTCCATATAGATCTTCACAGTGTTGTTTTGTAGATGAAGAAGAAAATATAGCAGAAATATCAACACAAGTTCAAATTGGTGAAAGTCTCCTTGAAGTGACTCCTTCTCTTGTTGATATACAAGTTCAAGAGAACTTTGATTTCTCATATTCATATGTAGATGATCCAAGAGAAGACATTCAAACCCATATTTTTTAAGAAGAACTCTCTCTCGATCTCTCATCATTGTTCTCCTATCATTCTTCAGATTGCGAGGATGATAAGCTTGTTTTGGCAGATTAGTCATGCCATGAGCCTTCTCTAGAAGCTGAAGAGGAATTTGAATCCTCTCTTTCACATGAGAATTTTGGTTCAAATTTTGGTGTACAAATTGGTGTTTGGGAGACCATGACTCAGTTTGAAGATGCATTCTCTCTCACTGTTTTGATTCCTATACACTGCTACATGATGGAAAGCACATTTCCTTCTGAATATGGAGAACATAAAGACTCATTTGGACCTAATATTAGGAAGTTCAAGTCTAGTGAGCACCTATATTCGCTCTTCTATCAATATATTTTAGTTTCTCTACATGGTTATACTGTCCATCATGAATTTTTTATGTTCTTCATTTAGTTGAGCACATTCCACTTCTTCCCAAGAAGAATATTCCTCTAGACATCCAATCAAGTTCACACCTACTTGATGTTTGGAGTAGTTTATTTTTGGTGTGTTTCATATCCATTTTTTAGGGGGGTTTTCTTCCCATGTGGTTTTCTCTCTTTCCTAAGTTTACATGGACTAATAAATTGTAAACGGTGACCTGTAATATCCTATGATATTATTACATGGATTTAAAATATTCAAAATATAAATTAGCACATATTGAAACTAGTTAACAAATCTAGTTGAAGGAAAACTAGTCTTGGACACAAGTAGATTCCCCAGGGATTGGTATTTGGAGTCTTTTGGGTCTGCAAAATCTGAAAGTAAGTGTGCAGCAGAAAACATATCAGATTCAAGGCCATATCCAGAGTTCTATGCACAAGGTACTGGGACCATTTATGGTTCGACAAAATCTACTGCTGAAGTCTAGACCAAGGCTTCCTAGGTACACCAACATATGCATACTAAACTCATCCGATTACACTTGAAAGAAACCATATAATGAATATCATACATTAACCCCTTAATATACTACTGGAAAAGAGTTTATGAATTTTTGGGAGGATTTGGATGAGTTTGGAGGAAAAAGAAGGAAGGGCACTATGTAGGATTGCTTAGCTAGTTAAATTTCATGCTCACCCAAATAGGTTGAGAAGGATACAAATTATTAGGAAGAGACTTATAAGGTATTAATAAAGGTCTCAATAATATCATATGTTTGAAAAAATAGAAAATGATCATCCAGATAACTCTTAATCACCATTACTGTAAAACTAGTCAACAAACAAGGCCCAAAGAGCTAGTCTTAAAAAATTGGTGCACAAACAACCTCTAAGGATTTCGAATTACTCCTTTGATCACTAAAATGGATCAGATATATATAAAATAACAACATAATAGAATATTAGAGAATACTGAGCAGAAAATGAATATAATTTGATCTCATACCTTATAGAGAGTCTTTAACCATGAAATTCTTACAATACTTAGTGTAGAAGGATTCTAAGAAGATAAGAGGAAGAAGTATCTTCATTTGATATGAAATAGATATGAACACAAAGAATATAGATGCTCATGGAATGTGCACCAATATTCAATTCTTGATCTCATGGCGCATTCACCAACTGATTCTTATCCTCTGGATTGATGTCCTTAAGATCTGTCTCTAACTACTTCAAAACTCAGAATCTCTCTTGATAACTTGAAATATTCTGACTGTAGGCTAGTACAAGCATGTAGATTAGACCTCAATGGCTATGGATCAAATCTTGAACAATTGGAACACATACTGTATTGGGGCACATCTCCAAATCTTGGTTGAGGCACATCACTCGACCTTGAGAAGCAAAGCTCTCAATCACAAAGACAAATGGAAAAAAGATGTGAAATGGAGTTCTCCACCTTGTTTTATAAAATTTTCTCCTCATGGTTGAGATTATTCTCTTATAAATTTGAATTGGAGGAGGAATGGATGTTTCCTTGATTAGTTGGATTAGGCTTGGACCCACTTAGCCTCATGGATTCATCCTCACTTGCTAAACTTGGACCCTGTAGCTTTTCTGGATGTTTCTATTCATTCTTGAGTTGCAAAAATCAAGAAAATTATTTCTTTTTTTCTTTTGATAACTTTCCTGATTTTTCAAATTTCCTTGCTTTATGACTTTCTCTTGCTTTTAGAAACTGCGCCTCCTTGCTTTCTGGATGTTTCCTGCTTTTCAAGACTGGTTTCTTTTATGCACTTGCATGCTTTTCACTTCTTTTGCTAGTTTCCTTCTTTTTTTCTATCACCTTGCTTTTAGGATGCTTTCTTCTTGTTTCTATATTTTTCTCAAGTAAGTGAGGTCCACCTTATCCTCTTGTGCACTCTCATGAGCCTAATTAATCATAAATAAATATTATTTTTATATTTTAGGCCAATATTAATAAAATTAACTTGTGTAACAATTATTGGCCAGTTATTCCCAAATGATTAATAATTATCTTAGGAAACTCAAATTGGGAATCTTATACTTCATGTGGCCCACTTTAGTCCAATTATTCTTCAATTACTCTCTTCGGCATCTTACATAGGTAAATTTACACCCTTAGCCACCAATTTAATATGTTTCATCCTAGGTGACTTAGGCCAAAATTATGTCTTGGACCATAGAAAAATATGGCAACATGACAAATCCTCCCCTCCTAAGATTGTTTGTCCTCAAGCAATTTAGTTCAAGGAATAAAAATGCATCTCCATCCCAAGTATGCTTATGAATTTTATGCCTCTCATCGTATTGATGACCATACCAAGTCACCAACTCTGGGCACCACAACAGAAATCATCAAAATCATGGGTCTAATCAATTTAATGGAAATGGAACATATGCTCTGCTCAAAGCATGCTCCAACAATTCAGTGTATCTCTAAACTCCCCAATTAACTATGAGAGGGCCCATGATGCTACTACTTCTCAACTATGATCATAAGTTTCTCATGAATTTCCTAAGAGTTAGATCCATCATATGGTTTCCCATGCAAGGAACTAGACCACTACTCAACAAAGATGGACTTCAAGAAATGTAGGTTGGCTCACCCTCCTGGATCCCACTGATTATGTTGCAACCTTCTTAACATTTCTACCATTTGAAGTGATCTACTATCCTGAGGAATGATAGGATCCAATAATGTTGGGGTCTTTTATTGTGGCATATGCTTATCCATCCAAACCATGGATACATGTGTAATGGAGGAATCAAAGGTATTCCATGAATATCTTTTCCGTTTCTCACATGACAAGACAATATCAGTAATATTAATAGATTCATTAGAGAAACCAAAAGTACCTTTACCTCCTTGTTTCCCCATATTTTTCTATCCACCCATAAGGGTATCTCATGATCATTTTGGAGAAAAAGGGGTGTTTGGAAAACACACTCCATGTCATTTGACCCATCCCAACGAGTCCAGCATGATTACCATGCACTTCTATGTATATTGGAAGGATCATATGGTATCCATAGAAACCTTTTCTACTCTTTATAATATTGCATGATGAAGGATGTGTCCTTTAATTTCCTACCAAGGAAATCTAGATAGGTGCATTCTTGAGTCTCCATATCCACTAACTACTCACCTATCCAATCCATGGACATATAACTAAATTTTCTTGTATATATGAATGGTATGTTCTCTTGAATGTACTTCTATGACAAGACAAGTGTTTGGCCAAGATATTCTATGGCATCTTCCTTCACCAACACTTGCAAATCAAAACTTTTCTCATGTTCATCCTCCACATGAGATTCCTCCATCATACCCGTTGCATTTCCTTCCATGCAAGATGAAATGTGTGGTACATTCAACTCCCTTTGAATTTAATAGATATGCAATTTTGACTCTTGAATATCCATTTGGGTGCTCTCCAAAGAAACATATGCATCCTCCAATTCACTACCAAGATTTTATGATTCATCTTCCTCTCTTATGAGTGCATGATGGTAAATTGTGGTCACCTCAAGAAGATTGTTCCTACCTAAGAGCACGTTCATATAACTTTCCTTCATCTTGGCGATTGCTTCTTTGAGAGTTTCAAAATACCTCAAGAAAGCTTCTCCTTCCAATCCTTCTTGTGAAGCTCTCCAAAAACATCTTGACACCAAGGGATTGGCATCAACAAAAAGATCGTTGGATTCTATGATATTTTCTTGGTGCTCCCTCAATGTCCCACTCAAATGATGTGACTCACCAAGAATATCCTCCACCAATGAACCTCCCTCACATAGAGAAAGTTCATAATCCTCCTAGTGTGAAACAAGTGCTTTTCCCTCATCTTGTAAGTCAATGCTTCCTTCAAGCACCCGTAAACCATAAAAATCCTCATGATCACCTTGCACATGAGGATTCTCCAATATTCCATGTGTATAATAAACCACACACATATGATCACATGTAATTTCGGGAGAGTACCATGACTCCCCATTTCCATATAGATTTTCTCTACTTCTATTATCTTATATTCTGCAACTTTGAGTGCAAGATCTCTATCCATGAACAACTGCAAGTAGTCATCCTTCATTCCTTCTAGATCCCTTTTGATGATGCAAAGTTTTGATCTAGAGACTTTGTTCACAATCCCACCTTGTTTCTCCTCCAGCTGAATTCTCCCAATTGGATCTTCCAAATATCTATGTGCACCATCAATTCTAGACAAAACTTGCAATATCCTTTCTTCTGTTACTAGGAGTAGGATCTCCAAGTCACCTAATGTATCATTGAACACACAGTGTGTGCTTCTACATGTGAGATCCTCCACCATATGAGAATCATGGAGATTCTCATCCAACATTCCAACCCTCTCACTACATTCCTCCTTAAGACCATAAATTTGAGCCTCATCACTAGATGACTCAACCATGCCAATATTTTCCCTGGAAGTGGATGCAATATCATAATGACCCAAAGGAATATAAAAATCATAATTTGGTTTATACCTTTGAATCACATTTTTCTCTTTATGTGGAATATATAGGGTGGCCTATTCTTCTGCCAAACTCTCGGGTTCACACCCAACTACTGTGTGCTTTCCTTCTACTTCACTATCGAGATCAAGTGGTGGCTGGAAATTTGATTTATGTTCCTCTTTTGTATCTAATCCGAAATATGTCTCACCACCATTAACATGATCAATATCCTTTGCAATGATCTTGAAATCACCAACAAAGAAACTGGAAGTGAATTCACCTCCCATACTACCGACAACCTGATGATGGGTTGTTGAGTCTTTTGATGTACTTGGTTCCTCACTTGGGAGAATTTTGTGCCTATCATGCTCATTAGATGGTTGATATTTGACTATGATATTTCTTCTTCATGCATCGTGAGAGCCTCTGGACGTGCCCTTAGTCAGTGGATCCTTGGGAAATTTTATATCTACAATTTGTGGTTCACTCTGCTCCACCTCATGGATCTCTGCTTCTACTTCATTTCCCTTCTCCTCCAAGCAACTTGAGACTTCCCCATATTGAGTGGTGCTCAGATAACAACTTTTGGAGACTCTGCTTGAATAAAAACCAAACAATCTCATGATGCTTGAATATGTAGATGGTTTTGATGCCACTTAACCTTTGGCTTCTTCTTCTTCTTATTTACTATGGGAGGTGGAACAAATTTGTTCCTCTATCGATGGTTTGTTTCTCCCAAAAGAATCCTCATCAACATTTTGAGGCCAAAATCCATACTTGCAAATATAATAATCTTTGAAGGATATAGATGTGCGGATGTTCTCACCCAATTCCATATAATCTTGATAATGGTGAGGCATGTTTTTTATTGCTTCCATCCTCCTAGTTAATATATCTTCTAGGATAGCCATCAGTGGCTTAGCCCTGCTATCTTCACTATACAGTTGGTCACAAAAATAACCGTCCTCATCTCAAGGTACACCTCCATCAATATAGATGACTTCTTCTTCCTCATATATCTCAAAATCTTCATCACCCACTGATATGAGCCTCATAGTTGCAATTTCTTCTTTGTCGAAAGATGTGGTTTGCAATATTCTTCAATTGAGAAATTCCTTTCCACAAGAGTAGAGGAAAGTGCTCTGATAACACTGTAATATCCTAATCTTATTACAAGTATATTATATGGATTTCAAATATTCAAAACATAAATTAGCACATACTGAAACTAGTTAACAAAACTAGTTGAAGGAAAACTAGTCTTGGACACAAGTAGATTTCCCCACGGCTTGGTATTTGGAGTATTTTAGGTCTACAAAATCTGAAAGTAAGTGTGCAGAAGAAAATATATTAGATTCAAGGCCAGATTCATAGTTCTATGCGCACAGTATTGGGACCATTTATGGTTCGACAACAACTACTGCTGAAGTCTAGACGAAGGCTGTCTGGGTACACCATCATATGCATACTAAATTCATCCGCTTACACTTGAAAGAGAAAAGTGAGTTAATATCATACATAAAACAATTAATATATTGCTGGACAACATTTTCTAAATTTTTGGTAGGATTTGGCTGAGTTTGGAGGCAAAAGAAGGAAGGGCATTATGTAGGATTGCTTAGCTAGTTAACTTTCAGGCTCTCCCAAAGAGGATGAGAAGGCTACAAATTCTTAGGAAGATACTTTTACGGTCTTCATAAAGGTATCAAGAATCTTATATGACTAACAAAACATAAAAGGATCATCCATATAACTCTTAATCACCATTACTGTAAAACTAATAAAAAAATAAGGCCTAAAGAGCTAGTCTTAACAAATTGGTGCACAAACAACCTCTAAGGATTTAAAATTATTCCTATGATGAATAATATGTCTCATATATATATAAAATAATGAAAAAATACAATATTAGAGAATATTGAGCAGCAAATGAAGATAATTTGATCTCAGACTTTACAAAGAGTCTCTAACCATGAAATTCCTACAATATTGAGTGTAGAAGGATTCTAAGAAGAGAAGAAGAAGAAGTGTCTTCAATGGATATGCAATAGAGATGAAAAAAGAGCATATGGATTCTCATGGAAGGAACACCAAGTTTCAATGGCTGATATCAGGGCACATTCACCAACTGATTCATCTCCTCTGGATGGATCTCCTCAAGATCTCTCTCTAACTAGATCAAAATGTAGAATCTCTCTTGATAACTTGAATTATTATGACAATAGGATGATACATACATGTATATCAGAGCTCAGTGGCTATGGATCAGATCCTGAACAATTGGAACACATACTGCATTGGATCACATCTCCCAATATTGGTTGAGGCGCATCACTCAACCTTGAGAAGCAGAGCTCTCAATCCCACAGACAAATGGCCAAAAGATGTGAAATGGAGTTCTCTTCCTTCTATTGTAGACTTTTCTCCTCATGGTTGAGCTTGTCCTCTTAAAAATTCGAATTGGAGGAGGCATGCATGTTTCCTTGATTAGTTGGATTGGGTTTGGACCCACTTAACCTCATGGATGCATCCTTGCTTGCTAAACTTGGACCCTGTAGCTTTTCTTGATGTTTCTATTCCTTCTTGAGTTGCGCAAATCAAGAAAATTATTTCTTTTTTTCTTTTGATAACTTTCCTAATTTTCCAAATTTACTTGCTTTATGAATTTCTCTTGCTTTTAGAAAATGCGCTTCCTTGCTTTCTGTATGTTTCCCGCTTTTCAAGACTGGCTGCTTTTCTGCACTTGCCTGATTTTCACTGCTTTTGCCATTTTCCTTCTTTTTTGCTCTCACCTTGCTTTTAGGCTACTTTATTCTTGTTTCTATCTTTTTCTAAAGTAAGTGAGGTCCACCTTATCTTCTTGTGCACCCTCATGAGCCTAATTAATCATAAATAAATATTATTTTTATATTTTAGGCCAATATTAATAAAATTAACTTGTGTAAAAATTATTGGCCAATTATTCCCAAATTATTAATAATTATCTTAGGAAACTAGAATTGGGAATCTTATATTTCATGTGACCCACCTTAGTCCAAGTATTCTTCAATTACTCTCTTCGGAATATTAATTAGGTAAATTTACACCCTTAGCCATCAATTTAATACTTTTAATCCTAGGTGACTTAGGCCAAAATTATGTCTTGGACCATAGCAAAATTTGGGAACATGAAATGACCATAGCCTTTGTTGTTGCGCCCTATATACTTTTAATATTTCACTCACATAAGTCAGGCTTAAGGGGGGGTGTTAGAAAAAATTAACCATCTAGACCTTGGTATGTGCAATTAGTTTGCTTCCTAGTAGTTTAGAATTATGTTAGTTGGCTACCTAGTGCATGCTTTTCCCACCATGGTATATTTTATCCACTATATTGCCCCATTGGATGCTTTTACTTTGATTTTATAAAGCTAAAGAACCCATCTTGCTATATCCTATTTTTATCTAGCTTTTTGAGTTAAGGTATCTTTTTCCTACTTTTCACTTAGATTAGGATGAACTAGGAGCACTAGGATGACTTGGGAAAATTTGCTACTTTTTGCCTCAACATATTCCTTATTTTTCTCTTGAAAAAACACTCACTAGTTTATTTTTGGTCACTCATATACTATCTAGGCCCACTTAGCCAATTCGTGACCATCTACTATGAGTTGGAGATTGAAATTTGCCATAGATGGAGATTATGGTCTATTCTAATCCTACCACATGTGATCCATCTCGAGTTTCCTCCAAGTCTCTTGAATTTTCTTTATGAGATGTATTATATATTATATTCATATTATTGAATAAGGGATGTGAGATTTTATTCCAATTGGTTTCTGTCTCATGTGTTTCTAGCTCATTCTTCTTCTCTATTTTCTTCTAATCTCTGTTGCAAATCCAAGTAAAGATTATATTGGATTTAAATCCTTAGTTGTAGAATTCTTGCATGTCATCAAGGCCATAGAATTTTGGCACCATAAAGGAATGCATAGATTCAGGAGGTGGACCTAGACTAGAATTTTAGATGTTTCCATAGTAGTAGGATTAAACTATGGAAACCATGGAATGATAAAGAGATCATCTCTTCCCCAGAACCACGTCCCTTCTTCAAAAATTCTCTTATAATTTGCTTGAGAGAAAAATTGTACTATAAAGAAACCTTTTGAGCATAAATAATAATCACAATTCATGGTCTAGTTGGAGTGTATCCACTGGTCCAGCTCCTTCATTCATGCCTAGAAACCATTAAATATGCAGATTACTGCATTAGATTTGCTAGAAGAAAAAAAGTATGTTTATGTATACATTTTTAATCTCCAACTTAGGAACTTCATCAAGCATTTCAATGATATATGGGATTGGGATTTGAGCTAATGAAGGTGGTACCTTTGAATTTGCTACATCCTTATAATATCTTAGTTTTAATGCTACATTCTTATAAGAGGTTTTTTTTGAGGATGGAGATGAGCCAGAACCCACGACCCCCCCCTCGCAACCACAAGAAAATAATTAAGTTTTAATCCTTGGTGATTTTATAATATGAGATAGTTAGTTGATCCTCTAGTTTCATCTTGAGTGCGAGGATACTATTAGAAGCTTTACTAATCAATTTGAGGGATTTACCTGCAAAGTATTTTATAAATATTTGGAAATCATGATCATCATCTAAGAAACCATGGCATTTAATATCTCCCATAACGATGAGATTTGAAGAATGGATTGAATTTTAGGGAAGGGTCACTATTTGAGAAATCCATGGAAAATATATTCAGAGGGACAACAAAAGTGTTTCTAGCTGCATCGTCCTTTGTAAAACTTTGTCTCAATTCGCAGCTTCTGAGTCAGAGGAGAAAATATTCTTGTGGAAGCTCAAATACTTATATGTAAGAGGAGTTGGACTTGTCATAGAATTTTCATACTAATTATTAACATGCTAAGTTCATATTTTACTAGCCTAATTATTGCATAATGAACCTAGACTGTTGCATACAATTAAATTTTTGAAATTGAATAAAATGAAAATTTCAGTTTTGTGCAATAGAAGTAGCTATCATAATTTATTTCTGCAACAAAATAGTTTTAATTATTCATGCATTTCCATACTAACAACTAAATCTTTATTTTCTCAGATAATTATTTGCCTAACACATTTTCATTTTGTAAATATTTTGCATTAATTAATTTTTGCTAAATTATTTAGTTAATCATATTTTCTTTCAAAAATTATTGTACGCATGGTTAGATATGCTTCATATAGTTTTGTTAATGAACTAACATCCTTGTCATGAAGGTCCTTTTGGATTTATGAGCGAATATCTAATCCCACCTTCATTTATTCATGTGCTTAATACCATTGAATGACCTTGTGAATCGTATCCATCTAAGGGATCTAAACACAACCCGTGCTTCCATATCCCTTTTCTCCTTTACCAGACCTCCAAGGGTGTTTATAGTGTTTTTTCTTGAATCATGAAGTTTTGAGCTTCAACACCTAGAAACAAACCAATGTATTAGATAACTCTCTTCCCTGAGGCGGGTATACCCATGCTCAAATGTAAACAAGCATGACCACCAAATAAAGCACACTACGAGTCCATAAAGTATATAAGATGTTGAATCATGGCCACAAAAAAATACACAATAGATCCATGCTATAAGTAGATCATAGCCATGAGAAAATATAAAGTGGATCAATGTCTCAATAATCATATTTTAAGAACAACTAGAACCGAGATAAGAACAACATGGTTCTCCTTAAAGTACCAATTCCATACAATATGTGGTACTTCCTTTTGCAAGTTAGGAAACATCATAATAGTGGTAATGCTACTACAACCCAGGGTCTTTAATCCAAATTGTCATCTTGTATGAATCCTTAAAAAGTGAATAAATTATCAGAAGTCGAACATTGTGGATACTATTTGATTATTTTCCATTGATGTATACCTTTAAAAAATACAATAAAACACATCGATAATGATAGTGGGATTCATACTCGATACATTATATCAAATGTGAATAGATTTGATGTCGTAAACACTGTAAAACCTACCAATAAGGGGACACTAATATATTCCCACTATCAATAGAGAGGGAACTTGCCACTAATCACTGCAAGCCCCAAGGTACTCAAAGGTGCTCTAAATTCCTCTTCTAGAGAAAAATGAGTTGACATCGACATGAAGAAATCCATTGAAAGGAACGTATTGAGTCATCCTTCATCAATAAACACAAGCACACAAAAATAAATGATTTGTTTTGAAAGGTATTGGAAAACAAATTGCATGAATACCATCAAATACATATCTCACATGCACCAGATGAGAATAGTGCATGAAAAAGACCCTCTAAGCAACAAAAAATAATGGAATTTGTTGACAAAGGTGATAAAATCCACCAATGATGAAAATGGAATCCAACATGCGGCATGAATCCCAAAATGTGAATAGAGGTATTGTCATTGAACATATGGGAAACCACTAAGTCAGTGACCAATGATGAGATGCCATCTACTAAGTGCAAGGTAGCCTACCAATGATGAAAGAAGGCCCAAGGTGCCAATGAATCTAGATCAATCTCTTATAGCAATGTGTTGTAGTTTATGAGAAATGAATTGCTAACGAGAATTCAATGGGAACCTTCTATACAAGAATGAGTCAAACACTGGTTATGATGATGACATTGAGAGAAAATTGATGAAAAGGAATGTTGACATGAATAATCAGAGGAATTGAGGAATGGCCAACATGGTCTTTGGAATACCCTCGAATAGTAGAATGACACAATGCTGATTTGGGAAGTAATTGAAATAAAGGAAACAATGATATAAATATGCAACACAATAGGCAATAACAAATTCTCCACTAAGATTGGAAGAGTAAACAATTAGAGGAGTACAAAATTAAAAATCATAGTCCAGCTTCCTAACGCAATACTAAGACCATATTGTAGAGAGGACTCGAGACTGGTTCTTTGTTCAAGGGTGACATAATTGAAACTAGTACCACATAAAAAATGGATATATAACATCTCCCTCCTCTCTCTCTCTCTCTCTCTCTCTCTCTCTCTCCCTCTCTCTCTCCAAAAAAGAATAAAATAATGCCATAATATAATGGATGAAACTAGAGTCACAATGCATGAAACTATGTTACAAGTGCATGGAATAGACTTATGCAAAAAAAAATGAAAAAAGGTGTTCGGAAAGAGTTGGACACTCATCAACATGTTTCTTCCAAAAATGTAGTTCAGAATGAAAATGCGACAAACTTGAGTGGAATAAACATAAATGCAATGGCAATATGAAATCTATAGTGAATCATTACGCATAAGTGTGCAAGTAGTCACGAGAAAATACGAATGCATAATGAACAAAAACGAGACCCTTATAGGGAATGAAAAGAAATAGATGAGAAAGAGAGGAATGATTCTTATTCTCAAAGTCATGGTAAAAATAAGAAGGCTCATGATCCTATGAGAAAAATTCAGCATGGAAACCAAAATGGAAAGAGGGTGTTGACTACAACGTCCCATATTAGGTAGGATCTTCTAGACTGCTGCAAAATGAAAATAGATAAGGTTGATGCACCAATATCCAATATGTTCAACCCTATGGAAAATTTGGGTAGAGAAAGGTTTAAATGCATGATAATAGAAGGAAAAGCTAAACCTCTATGAAATATTCTGAATATACTTGATCAAACTAAACAACATGAAAATCATGATTCCTAAGCAACGAAGAATCCATCCCAAAATCTTGTATCCAAGAAACAATAATACCATGATCATATCTAAAATAATAGAAAGAAATACCCAACACTAGTTACTTTAATAACAGTATCTTCAAATTCATTGTCTTCCATAATATTTATTACCAAGGTAGACTCTACTAACAAAGAATCATGAACACCAAGTGTTATAAGAATATTTAACACCATTACTGATGAAGGTCAGAAATGGATACCAATTATGTCCTTAGCATGAGAACACTAAAGTGAAGAATGTTTCCTTGGCCTACTCGCTAGTTTCCTAGAAGAAAGGTGTGAATTGTTAATACTAGGATTGGCGGTAAAGAGGAAACCATAGTCATAAAGTTGGTACTTTTGAGCTAAGAAAGGTCACCATATACTTAAAGTGGAGGAAGATGCAAGAAAAAATGCAATTAAAGGTGTGAAAAGATTAATTATGGAGAAAATGTGTAGTTAAAAGTGTGAAAAGATTAATTAATTAGGATTATCACCAACAGTAGGATTACCATCCGATATTGAGATTCTCACCTTTCTCACCTAAATCCAAGGCTATAAAATATGTCTTTGGAGTAGAGACTTGGGAGGATATTTTTATAGAGAGAAGATGATGGAATACTGGAGAGAGATCTAGAGTCTTCATTAATCAAAGGCTTTGGCGATCAAAGGATAAGGGTAAAGGAGAGGGAACCTAGAATCCGAAGGGGGTTGATACCTCAAGGGACAATGATTGTAAGTATTGTGTAATATTCCTCTTAATTCAATATAAATGAATTCAATTCCCCCCCAATAGTTTGGAATTTTAATTATTGTGGTAATGAATATGATCCTAGAATGGATGCATTTTATTAGTTTCCTGTATTAGATATCCACGTGACTTGGTGAGGGTCACTGAGAGATATTAAAAAAAAATTACATGTTCTCCTATGATCCATCTTTCATCATTTTCAAGATTTCAAAGTTTGGGAAATAAGAAAGGGGATTACCACTTGAAGTGTGGTTGTTCGATGAGATTTGATCCATTGATCCTCACTTGCTGCTCTAGATTCTCCTCGAATAACCTACACATTCAAACTTATATCATTCTCATTATACAAATATGAAACTAATAAAATGCATCAATTATAATATCATATTCATTAGCAAAATAATTAAAATACAAAACTATTTGGGGAGGTTTAATTCATTTATATTGAATCAATGGGAAGCTTACAAAATGCTTACAATACTTATTGCTTGTGGTACCAACCTCCTCTAACTTATAGGATCTCTCTCCTTCACCCTTGTCCTTTGCTCACCAAATCCTTTGATGAATGAAGACTCCTTCTCTCTCTCTAGTGTTTTGTTGTCTTCTCTCTATCAAAATATCCTCCCAAGTCTCTACCCCAAAGGCCTCTTTTATAGCCTTGGATTTAGGTGAGAAAGGTGAGAATCCCAATGTGGGATGATAATCCAAATGTTGGTTATAATCCTAATTAATTAATATTTTCACACCTTTAATTACACCTTTTCTCCGTAATTAAGGTTTTCACACCTTTAATTACACTTTTTATCCATAATTAATCTTTCCACACCTTTAATTACACTTTTTATCCATAATTAATCTTTCCACACCTTTAATTACACTTTTTCATGTATTTTCTGCCACTGTAAGCTTATGATGACCTTTCTTAGCTCCAAATTAGTAACCTAATGACTATGGTTTCCTCTTTAGGTCCTATTGGAGGATCCTAGTTGTCTCATCTACTAGGTCCTCCCGGTCGACTATGGTTGGCTCGATCTAGCCCATTAGGTAGTTAGTTAATCGGTCGAGAAATTATAAATGTATAAATACCTCATATATGATATAAATATATTGGTGAGATGGAGATAAATGGATTTATTATGTACATGATGATCATATAATAAAGGATAACACATTTCTTCTTCCACCACTACATGTGTTCTTCCTTGTATCTCTATGTATGAGTGTATCTCTTATATGTTATATGCTTTGATATGCTACTGGTAACCTAATGTGATCCCATAGAATACAACATTCATTCCATTTCCAGTAGTACTAAAACAATGATAAAAGGATGATCATATCTACATAGATGATAACAGGGGAAGAAACCAGATAATGGTGGAATAAAAAAGTAGCAAATTATATCCAGAATTATGCTAGAAGGAACAAGTTGACACTTGCACGGGCCTAATAAAATTGCTTCACCGAATCCCATGAACGATTTATAGAAGTTGTTCCCCAAGAGTTAAAGAAATTCATGAATGCAGTTCATGAGCAAGTTGGATGCCAAAAATGAAAGACTGTTAAAGAACAAAATCTACAATAGAGGAATAACAAATTTATGTGAGTGTCTTGAAAATATATGCGAATACTTCTATGAGGAACAAGCCATAGAGGAAAGGAATTCAATTGACGAAGTCCAACACATATTTTATGTTGACCTTCACGAAGGATTTTTTTTCTTCAATACCAAGCTTGTTGTATAAATTTTTAATTGAAAATGGAGCCAGCCACATAGTCGAGCCACAACCTCCATTGGACGTGCCTGCCTTGTCAAATTGGGAACAAAAGAAAAAAGAGTGGGAGTGTTTTGTTAAATAATGCGAGTGGGAATACTTTTTGATGAAATGAAACCCATTTATAAACCCACATACATCAAATAGTAAAATTTAGGTCAGCAATAGGGGGGTCATCAACCATGTGATCTGAATATAAAAATGATGTTAGTCAATAGAAAAAGACAAGAATGAATCCCTGCAAGAAGTCAAGTCCACCCCAACTAAATAAGGGCCCAACTACTCATAAAAACATAATAGACATCTAGCCATTAAAAAGAGAAAATGGGTATAAGAAACGAGAGCAGTTGGGAGATATTTCAAGTCCCTTGCATGGAAAAAGAAGTCTAAATAAAACCTGGTTGATATGTTCAACAACCAAAATTCTCACTGGAGTTGAGGGAAATTCAACCAGAGAAGAGAGAAGGTGAGGTGTCGAAGTTGGTAGAACGTCGCACACGATGGTGCTGGCCCCACAGTCTCTACACATTGCAATCTCAGATGACTCAACTCCCACTGAGTCTTTACCAATTATAATAACAACTGGTCCAACCATTAGAAAAATCATAGAGCATGACATGGGAATAGGACTGGGTGACAACAGTATATGGAGTCAATTAGATCACTATGGACAAATTATGGATTAGTTTATGATCCAGTGATCACTGCATGGTAACTCGAATACCTTCACACCTAAGTTCAGAATACACTCTTTCAACTTATTCTATTCATACCATGTGGAGCTACCCCCTTCTAGCAACATTACTAATCAAAGCAACCAACCCATCAAAGATCTGACCTAGTGATGAATATTCTATAGAATAATTACATCTGACCTCGTACAATTTGCACCCACAAGAATTCAACAACAAAAGTCAAATTTTAAGTCAGTCAGTCAGCCATTCTATTTTAATAAGTATTCAAAGACAAAGCAAAAATCCTAGTTTAGTCAACATGGCTTATCGGATCCCAATAAATAATCATATTTTTGAAGGGGATGTGGTGGACTCTGGGAATGGATACCTAATTAGGGTAGCTATACTGGGAATATACTTTAATTATCAACTAGGGAGCGTATAAACTTAAGAGGTGCTAAGCACTATATGTGCATTATAGAGTGATCTTTGTCGTTCAGGGTGTCGAATGTATCCTAAAGGTTTTGTTGAGGGAAATGGAAATATTGCTCTAAAACTAAGAAGATGGAAACATGAAAATGATGCAAATCTATAATCTAAATTTGCTAAAGACTGATAGATTTATCTTAGGAAGCGAATACTGGAAAACTAGAAATTTAGTCTAGGAATTAAATACTGAAAACTGGAAATTTAGTCTAGGAATTAAATACTGAAAGCTCGTAAATCTAATCTAGGAATCTTAATGCTGAAAAATAATCAAATTCTATCTACCCAACCAAATACCAAAAGCGATAAAACATTATTCTATTCAAATCAAATACGGAAATATTCAACTTATATGTGATCAAACTTAAATAAGGAGAGTATGCATGAATTTATAGATCTGAATCATTATCTGGAAATAGTATACAAATGCTGGAAAATAGATGTAAAATATGCCTGCGCGGATAGCATATACAGGACTACTGACGACGTGTTACAAAACTACGGAATCAATATTATCGAACTACAGAGAAAATCGTTAAACTGAAATCAGAATCCTCTATTTAAACAATTATCAAAGTACTTTCACACATTATGATGATTAAGCCAGTTAACAAAATGCATGAGAAATACCTGTGAGCAAATACGAGGCTCCTGATATACGTAATTAGGGTTCCCTCCCCAACACGTATTTTAGGAGTGAAATAGACTTATAAACTCAAGGATTTGAAATAACACCAGTCTTTCATTATCAAAATCGTAACTTCATGTTCCAGGAAAAACTTAAACAGAACTGTCTCGAATATCAAATGTGCTGAAGATTGTTTCTCTAAAATGTCAACAGGCCCCCCTGTTATTCAAGAGGTCCTTCTTTATTCTATATTCTAATCTAACTCTACATTGTAAATGCCAACCCTGGTTAATAGGAGCTTTTTCTATAAATTAGGAAAATGTGAGTGTTGAGTCACTCGTGATCTTCAGTCTTTGAGCTTGATTTACTTGTTGTTTTCCATATCACCTCTGCCCTACTCACGCATGCTTATTTTCATATAATTAACACATAAAAATGCCTTTAAGCATAAGAAGAATAATATCTAAAATACTTTATTAAATAATCAAAACAAATGCATTCTTCCCCACAAACGGAGGTATTTTCTTATCCTTTCTTGTGCTTGTGTGGCATAAAGGGGCTATAGAGTACCTATATTCTGAGCTCATCATATCCACTAGACTTGAAGAAGTCACCCATCCTTGGGTGACACATATTTCCTCATGACAACCTCCCTGATATCCCATGCAACCACCCGAGGGGATCCTGCCTGTCTATGATACCCTTTGTTAAATTTTCTGAATTTACTTCAATATGATCTAGGATCTTTACTGAGAGAACAACATGTACAACATATCTACAGCATATCAATCATGGAGACAATAATGCAAGCACACAAGAGACACAAAGATTTACTTGGGGAAAACCATAAAGGTGAAAAACCCCAATAACTTCCTCAGAGATAGATAGAGCAATGATACAACCAACCAATAGAGATAACCATAACCTAGCAGCAATCCTCCTCCTCCATAAGTGCGCCTCTCCTCCTTGAGAGCATGTGTGAGAAGTGAGTGAGCAAATAGAGTGCCTCCCGCACTCTATTTATACTTGACTTGACTTGCCTTTTTACCTAACTCATGTCGGCTCGAACTTAACCACATAACATAATGCTGAGTGGGCCGACCCCCAATAGGGTGGTCTAATAACCCTTTGACCCACATGGCCGACCCCCAATAGGGTGGTCTAATAACCCTTTGACCCACATGACTTATACAGGGCCGACCCCAAACAAGGTGGTCTAATAACCCATCAAGTATAAGTTACGACACTTACAATATAAATGACGACACTTCCTTATAGAGGAATAATACCATCTCTATAGGAATACAATATACATATATGTGAAATACATTCTGAAGTTACATATACATCAACACTCCCTCTTAACTAGGAAGGTATTTCTCAGCACAGTTCTTCTAGCACAAGTCATCTTCTCTGGATCATCGTCACTGGATAATCGTCATCAAGTCATCATCATCGTCACTGCTGCTGCTATCTCAATCAATCTCTAAATCTACTCGTCATAGGAAGTTCTACAGAGCCAGTCCTTTTTCATACTGGATGTAGGCCCACCACCTGCAGGTCTTCGTCATCACTGGCCATACTGTGGAATCCTCAGGACTTATTACGTGCGTCACAAAACCTGGCTGCAGCATCCCAGGCTATTACGAGCACACAGCTCTACCTGTAGGATCTCCCAGGAGCACATTACATGTGACCCATCACAAAACCTGGCTGAAGCATCCCAGGCTATTACGAGCACACGGCTCTACCTGTCGGATCTCCCAGGAGCACATTACATGTGATCTCACCACAAAACCTGGCTGAAGCATCTGAGGCCTTTTTCATCCTGTCCAGATCTCCCAGGAGCAAATTACATGTGGTCCACCACAAAACCTGGCTGAAGCATCTGAGGCCTTTTTCATCCTGTCCAGATCTCCCAGGAGCAAATTACATGTGGTCATGGCAAAACCTCGCAAGAGCATCCCAGGACTGATTACGGGCACACAGCCCAACCTATCGGATCTCCCAGGGCGCTATTATATGCCATAGGACAAAACCTCGTAAGAGCATCTGCCAGATATCCCAGGGTGCTATTACATGCCATAGGCAAAACCTCGTAAGACTATCTGCAGATCTCCCAGGGCGCTATTATATGTCCTCCCAGAGCAAAACCTCGTAAGAGCATTTGCCAGATGTCCCAGGGCACCGATATTACATGCCATAGGCAAAACCTCGAAAGACCATCTGCAAATCTCCCAGGGCGCTATTACATGCTCATCTGCACAACCTGATCCACGACCATAGAGTATCAACCTGATACTCACCATACATCATCCTGATGTATCCATGATCATCCTGATCATCATCACTGCAACGTCCTGCTGCATGTCATCTGGAGCAACATCCTGAAGCTCGTCATCTATGATCATCCTGATCATCACTGCAACATCCTGCTGCATGATCCACCTGATCATCAATGCATCTACCTGATGCATACCAAGTATCATACATGATCCTCCTGATCATCAATGTATCCACCTGATACAAATACATGATACATATCATCATACATGATCCTCCTGATCATCAATGCATCTACCTGATGCATACCAAGTATCATACATGATCCTCCTGATCATCAATGTATCCACCTGATACAAATACATGATACATATCATCATACATGATCCTCTTGATCATCAATGCATCTACCTGATGCATACCAAGTATCTACCTGATACATATCATCATACATGATCCTCCTGATCATCAATGTATCCACCTGATACAAATACAAATACATGATACATATCACCATACATGATCCACCTGATCATACAATGTATCCACCTGATACATATACAGATACATGGTCCAAGCATCCAACATGATGCATACATACATAAAATGATCCAACTGATCATATCCAGCATCCACATGATGCGTACATACATATAAAAATGATCCAACTGATCATATCCAACATCCACATGATGCATACATACATACATAAAAATGATCCAACTGATCATATCCAGCATCCACATGATGCGTACATACATACATAAAAATGATCCAACTGATCATATCCAGCAGAAACTAGAACATCATCCTGATGCTCATCATCCAACGCTTACATCCACAGCCATGTGAAGGATCCTCCTTCCAACATGCTTGGAATGGCTTCAGCAAATGTGTCCATCACTTCTTCCTCGAAGTGTCCTCGATCTGAAGAACGCCAAGCCTCTCTCTGAAGTACTTGAACTTCACCCTGGCTAGTGGCTTCGTCAACACATCTGCAATCTGCTCGTCCGTCGCAACATACAAGAGCTTCACAGCTCCTCTCTGCACCATATCCCTGATATAGTGATATTTGATCTCTATGTGTTTCGACCTGTCATGAAACACTAAGTTCTCAGACAGCTTCACACAACTCTGGTTATCACAGAAGATACCAGTAGCCTCCAACGGGAGATCAAAGAACTCAGACAGTAGCTTCCGTAGCCATACTGCCTCACAACTAGCTGAACAGGCTGCAACATACTCTGCCTCAGCCGTACTCAGTGCTACACAGGACTGCTTCCTGCTAAACCAAGAGATCACACCTGATCCCATACTGAAGCAACACCCAGATGTGCTCTTCCTATCTGCAGCACTGCCAGCCCAATCTGAATCAACATAACCCTGCAGGTTAAACTTTTGATTTGCTTCATACTTGAGCCCATAATCCACTGTACCCTTCAGGTACCTCAGAACATGCTTTACAGCAACCAGGTGAACATTCCTTGCACTCGTCAGGAACTGGCTCAATGTGTTCATAGCAAAGCAAATGTCTGGTCTCGTGTTCGTCAGGTACATCAAGGACCCAATCATCTGACGATACATAGAGACATCAATCATCTCAGATGAAGCATCACATAGAAGCTTCAGATTCGATGCCATAGGTGTGGCCATATCCTTGCAGTCCATCATCCCGAACCTCTTCAGGATCTCTACTACATACTTCCCTTGTCCAAGGAAGATTTCATATGCACTCTGCCACACCTCCATGCCAAAAACAAATAGTGCATCATCCCCAAGTTCTTCATCTCGAACTCGGTAGAAAGCTTCCGCTGCGTGTCGGCAATCAATCTATCTTTACCTGTAACAAATAGGTTATCTGCATACAAAAGTAGTATCACTGGATTGCCTTCTTCAACCTTGTAGAAAAGGTTGGAATCTGCTTTACTCTTGTTAACGCCCAAACTGTATAGAAAGCTGTCTATCCTACCATACCAAGTTTTGCACACATATATGACTACACCATGCTGTCTTGAGATCCATCTAGTGCATCTTCTATTTCATCACTTTTATATTTCTCAATGCTGCCATCTGCAACATGCTTGATCTGATAGTTCCATTTGGAAGTCATAACAAACTTCCCTTCATGTCTTTGGGATTACATCCCAAACATCATTCTTCATGATCGACGGATCATGGCATTTCATTTCTTCATCCCAGATCCTGGGAACTTCAATATCTTCAATATCTTCAATAGATATCTTTGTTGCTGGAACAAATGTTGTAGTTCTTCTTTTGTAGGAGATGGCATATGATCTTTCCTACACAACAAGTTAAATTGCATGATTAGAAAACATCTCATAGTTTTCAGAACAAATTCTTACACATAAAGAAATATGCCATACAGTCATGCAATTATCTTAGCCAATGTTTCAATACAACATTTATCCATATCCCGTAACTTTCTAGATGCCTTCCAATCTCTACCAGAACATTGTTAAGAGTGTGCACAACTCCCAACATGTCAGCAAAGAGGTTTCATTCTAGATAAGTAGCAATGGAATGTTGTACAGTGCCATAGGCTACTTACCCATGCATATTAGTAGTATACTGTTCATTAATGTAATTATTCTAATATGCACAATACATATCCTAAGTCTAAGACCATGAGCATATACATCATTGAACAATTTTATTTAAACAAACAAATATGTAAGAAATGATAATTAAAATACTTATCTTTGTTTGTTCGTTGGGTGGACTCCCTCTGAGTCTTCGCTTCCTTGCAGGAGCTGCTGGAGTCCTAATCTGAAGTAGCTTCTTCTACAACTTTCTATTGTGGAATGTAGAGAGATGGACAACTCCCTCTGAATATCTGCATCCTTGCATAAACCACTAGAGTGTACTCCCTCTTGATCTTTGCTTCCTGGATTACCTGTTCTTGAACTCATATTCATCCTTGGTCCCTATGCATGCTTATTAGTATCATGAATGTGTTATCCTTGTGATCTCATATAAAATCATACATTCATTAGTATACTATTAAAACAAAATAATCTCAAGCATGTATAGTCATGATCATTTCAAACAGAAATAATAAGCATTAGCATTCAAGGTTTATGTAGGATTCTTATGGTTAGTCAAATCATAACATGTCTAAACCTGTAATTACTCAAACCTATGACTCTTCAGGTTAGTTGAATCATCAATCAAGATAAGAGATATAATATGCATAAAACCATGATTATTCAAACCTATGACTCTTCAGGAATAATCATTATCAACAACAGTATAAGATCCTAACACAAGGTAGGATTCTAGCTTGATATAGGAAAAACATACCTGGATTAGCATGCTAGCTATTTATGTCTAACATACCCGTATAATGTCTTTTGTTTCTCTTCAGTGACTTGTGCTAGTAACCTGCATGTCTCATATGTTAACCATTATAAAACCAAGTTATACATACCTCGAGAATGGATCTCTTATGAGATCCATGGCAATGGATGAATCTTTGTCCTCATGTCATCATGATCATATGTTCTTGAACCAGAACATGATTTGTCTTCTTGGTGTACCTTTCATGTTAGTAGACAACATAAAACTCATACAACATCACAATGTGTTAGTACAAACATAAGTTTCATACTCCTAATAAATGAATGACTTCTATCATGCATTCATAATTTTATTAAAGTGATATGATAAGTCTAAAATCAAGATTGTACTAACCGTGATAACATGAAGACAAACATACCATAAACTTAATTATGAACAAATCTCAAAACATACCTCGATGAGTCATACCTGTCGAGATCGCTTGTAATCTTCTTATGTAAGACCTTAGCCTCATCTCCCTCTGAAACAGGAACTTCTTCACTTATGCAAGTGATTAACCCAATCCACTTGATTTGCAAGAACTGGACCTTGAGCTGGATATGGGTTTGTCAGAGAAACCCCAAAAATTCAAACTTTGAATTTCAAACTTCTGATAGGATAGAAATATGTGCCTTGATGAGCTGATCAAGTTGGTATATTCAGAATTTGAAAACTGCAAAGTTTCACTCCTCAATTTTGCCTTTGAAACTTCTAGATTCACTGGACGTGACCCTGAACTGGGGTTTGATGAAGCCCACTCTTTTGCCCCATCAAAATGTTTGATCCAAAGCTCTAAGCTTCTATTTTTCTGAGGAACTTCCAGCCGTGGTCATAGATTTCAAAAATTCCCATTTTTACAGAAGCCCTAATTTTCCACTTTTCTGATCAAAGTCCCGAACTAGGGTCTAATCAAGCCCGGCCTTCTGCCCAACCAAAAATTCTGATCTTGGTCTCTAAATTTCTATTTTGATGAGTAGCATCCAGCCGTGGTCTCCGATTACAAAAATTCCAACTTTCTCCAAAGCCCTAAATTCCGGAAGCCATGAATGAAGGTACCAAAAAATAATTCTGTTTTGACATAAATATGTACCTGATTGTTTCTGGTGTAACTCCGAAATTTTTGATCCACAGGGTCTGAAAAAGTTTCCTGAGATAGCCTGACCTGTTATCTTTCCATCCTGACAGGTCTGACCTCAATTGGATTCTCTGAGAGAGAGATATGCCAAATGTCGCAACGTGACCTGTTTTGGGATAAAACAGGAGAGCGAACTTGTACGGCGTGCCACGTGTCACTGTTTTAACTTCAGCCTCTGAAAAGGTTTTCTGAGATATTTCGGCCTGTTACCTTTCCATCCTGATAGGTCTGACCTCAATTGGACTCTCTGAGAGAGAGTTATGCCAAATGTCGCAACGTGACCTGTTTATGGGATAATACAGGAGAGCGAACTTGTACGGCGTTCCACGTGTCACTGGTTCGACTTTGGCCTCTGAAAAAGTTTTCTGATATAGTGCAGACTGTGTACTACCTGTCACTTTTCACGAAATTTCATTTGGAGCTTCCTAGCCCAAGATATGACCTTTTTCCCAAGGTCACCTGATTTTGACTCAGATCTGGAAGAGGCAGAAACCCTATATTGTACAGATCATAAATCACAAAGTACAACGAATTAGAGGTTGTCCTTTGGACACAAGATACCTGGAGATCTTAGCTTCAGCCTGTAACAATTTCAGATCCGAAAACTTTGCCAAAACGGATTTATAGCGAAAGTGCTACGATGACTGGTTTTTGCTATATCAAGCCCTAGCATCGTAAGTGCAACAAGTGTCATACATGCCATATCATGCCTTCTTTCAGGCTAGCTCTGATACCATGTTAAATTTTCTGAATTTACTTCAATATGATCTAGGATCTTTACTGAGAGAACAACATGTACAGCATATCTACAGCATATCAATCATGGAGACAATAATGCAAGCACACAAGAGACACAAAGATTTACTTGGGGAAAACCATAAAGGTGAAAAACCCCAATAACTTCCTCAGAGATAGATAGAGCAATGATACAACCAACCAATAGAGATAACCATAACCTAGCAGCAATCCTCCTCCTCCATAAGTGCGCCTCTCCTCCTTGAGAGCATGTGTGAGAAGTGAGTGAGCAAATAGAGTGCCTCCCGCACTCTATTTATACTTGACTTGACTTGCCTTTTTACCTAACTCATGTCGGCTCGAACTTAACCACATAACATAATGCTGAGTGGGCCGACCCCCAATAGGGTGGTCTAATAACCCTTTGACCCACATGGCCGACCCCCAATAGGGTGGTCTAATAACCCTTTGACCCACATGACTTATACAGGGCCGACCCCAAACAAGGTGGTCTAATAACCCATCAAGTATAAGTTACGACACTTACAATATAAATGACGACACTTCCTTATAGAGGAATAATACCATCTCTATAGGAATACAATATACATATATGTGAAATACATTTTGAAGTTACATATACATCAACACCCTTGAGTCTAATATTCCCTAGCCCATGCTCCCCTTTCCTCCTCCTCATCAATTTGTTCTTTAATAGTGAGAGGGAGAAAGAACGGAGGACTCAATCTCATGCCTATCCACCTGAGCTGATTCTTTATCAAAGATTCTATATAAAACTTGGCTCTAGTGAGTGCAATTTCAAGCCTTAGGGGTGAGTGAGGCTACCTCTTTTTCAAATCTTGCCAGATTCCTGTCCACCTCTCACCGATGGCTTCCTGAACTTCTCTGTAGGTGCATTGAGTGGTGAGGTCGAAATGCGAGACGACTTCCTTCTGTTTTTCAAGGAGTATGGGAATAAGGTCTTCATCGGAGGTGATAGCATGGTGATCCTAGATTTCTTTATCAAGATGAGTTGCCTCATCCCTGACCCACAGCGGGTTCTTCCACTATTCAGCAAGGTAGAGATGAGCATCTTGTGCTCTCTCAATTTCATGGTTCATCCAGGAGCATAGTGCTCTTAATTGGAAGTCGCCCATATAGGGATTCAGTGACCAATTGGATGAGTTCGGCACTACAAAATTTTGCAAGCAAAATTTGCATAGTTGATCTTTTTCTAATTCTATGCAACCAAGAGAGGTGTCTACGAACTCCTTTGGAGTGGTTAATTGCAAAGGTAGGCCTTGCTTCAACCTCTGTAGCTGGAATTCACCCCACTTGTCTCTTGGATACACATTTTATACCCTAGATGGTGGTCTGAGCCCCAATATATCTTCATAAATTTGGCAATGGTAGTCAAGGTATCCTCCAACTGTAGAATTTTTTTATTTCTCTGAGCCAATTCCTCCTGGGCTTGGCCCAATTTTTCTCTTAGCACTGAATTTTGCTGCTCCACCAGCTTTAATTCTCCTACATGCCGCATCTTTAATATTTGGGTCTTTTCATGTATGAATGGTGGAGATGCTGGTGAGACTTGATGGATTATGTGGCATTCTGCTTCAATTTTTAAGGCAGGCAGCTCTTCTCTAACTTTTGTTAGTTCGACCAATTCCTCAGTCAGCTGGTCCTTGATTCCAGTGTTTACATTTTCATCTGGAGGGTTCCACTGGAAGGCATCTTCTTCTATAGGTGTAGAAGGGTCATCCCATTCTACCCTGAAATATTCAAATTCATATAGGTCTTGAATTACGGGGCTGGCCTCTTTTTCTTCCTTCTTTGTATGCTTGGCTTTGGGCTGTTGTGCCAACCTTCTACTCTTCCATTTTGAACCTTGCTTGCTGGTAGAAACCCCTAAGGTTTTCGGGTGAGAGGCATCCTTGGAATGCTTTATTCTGATCAGAGTGTCAGCCATGACCTCATTATCATTGTCCAGGTCAATTTTGCGCTTAGCTCTCGATGTAGAGGTGGATTTTTCTTTTGATCCAGAGGCCAAGGGAATGACTAGATTAGGCGTGCCTTTCATCCTTTGCATGTCTTCAGCTGATACCACACAAATTCCTCCCACGAGAGCTTTGGAATTTGCACCTTCAATTCTTCATGAATAATTAGCTTGATTAGTCCATGGTGAGCCAGTGCATCTTCCTTCCCTTGTACTACCTTCTTGCTCATTTCCCAGATAGACTGAAGAAGGTAGGAGAGAATGTTGATATTATTGTTTGGTGTAATATGGCCCCTATGTCTTAGGAGCTCCAAAATTATGAATTGGAAGATCGAGATGTAACTGAGCCTCCCTATGCATGTTATATATTTCAGTACAACGGAAGCTATATCGTCCCAGGGCGTAGGCATGGTGAGTCTTTTAACCCCGTTCTTGTCTTCCTCATAGCTTTCCCCATGTCCAAAGAAAACTTCTTTCACCCTCTGGTTAGCTTCCCTATCATCTCTGCCCCAATGTAGCCCCATGGGAAATCTTGTATACTTTGCAATTGCTTCCTCATCGAGCCTGATGCGTAGTCCCCTTACCCGGGTGACATACTACTCATCCTTTATATGCTTCAGGTTCTGGGAAAATTCTACAGCTACTTCTGTATTGAATCCTCTTAGTCCCATGATAAATGGCCAACACCTGAGGGTTTTCATAGGTAGGTGTGTGGTCTTCTTGCTTGCTCTTCTTGAATCCCTTCGTCATTTTTGAGTTTTGCTAATATAATCAACAAACCACAAAGCTTTGAGTGGTGGACAACTTACCCATTTGGTTGGGATTGATCACTGGCTTTTGGGAAGCTTGCTGGTTGGGTGGGGGGTTGAACTTCCAGTTTCCTTCCATTCTGAGGAGCTTGTATTTCCAAATTGGGTCCTCTTGTATATTTTGCTGCCTTATTTTGATATTTTTATGCACTCGTCCTAATCATTGTGCATCATGTTTGTTGTCTTATGCATTCCTTTTCATTATTGCACATTGCATTCCTTTCCATCATTGTACATTGTATTGCTGCTTTGATCATCAGGGGATATAGTAGCGAGATGCGGAGGTTGTCATTCTATGACATGTCTAAGGTAGGTCATCATGATTCAGTGAGGTTACCCTGAACCATGCCACCGAAATGTCTTAAAAGCTGTCCTCAGCTTTGAAAAATAACTATTTTGTGGGGAGAATGATTTGATTCGAAAATAAAACAAAGAGTTAAGTGATTACCTGCTATGCTAGAGTACATGCGTGTATGATGTGTGCTTGATTGTATGGGAACAGGATTCCATAGTAGATTTCATCTGCGTCTATAGTTCTTTTTGTAATGTCAGTAGTTACGCCTTTTATGATTTTTTTCTCCTGGCTCTTTTTCTTTTTGTTTTATTCGCTTGCTGAAGTTTTTGTGCAAGTTTTGATTGATTGGACCTTTAATTGTGTTCAGCGTTGCTTTGTAATGGTTCTTCGAACTTGCTTGATTTGATTTTAGTAGTGCTAGATTTTGTCTGCTGGTTTTGGCTCGCTTGATTGAATTTTGTTGAAAGTTGCTTGTTGTTCGGGAATTCTACCCTATAGCGAGGAGAGGGACACTACCAACTTCTTGGGTGACAGGTAAATACATTGATCATATCACATAGGCTTCTATAGAAGGAAAGATATCAAGGTTCTTGAAGGCATACCTTATTAACGAAGTTCGATCCTAGCTTTTGCTTGCTCCTTCGATCGATCCTCCACTTGATCTTCCGTTTGATGAACCTGCAATACAAAGATACCTTCCTCAATGTATCTTGACTGATATAACAATGATGAAATTGAAATACAATTTAGACATCAAATACAATCAAGCATTTAATCCAAACAAACATGCAATCCATTAGACATTTGATTGGGACGAGAAGGGCATTTCAACCTTTATTGTCAAAAGGAAATAATCAGTACAATTTATACTTGATCATTCAGAGCTCTTGTGCAACCGAATCCTAGGCTCTTGCTCTTCACACTAACTTGGAATTCCTCCAGCATAACAACCCTTAATGCATAGTTTCTCCTCCTCTCTCATCTACCCCTGTTGTATTTATGGGACAAGGTAGGCATTTTGGATCGAGAGGTAGTTTGATTGGGAGGTTGGGGAAGTTGCAAAACCAACTTCAACTAATCCCAATTTGTCAAATTAATATATTTTAATTACTTTTTAAGGTGTATGCTAGTTTTCTTAAGCGGAGTAGCGTTCAACATGCAACGTTTCTGCTTTACAACCAACGTTTGCAATATTTTTTGAGTTGTACGCTACTCTATTGAAGCAAAGTAGAGTATTTCATAAGGAAAACGCTAATTTATTGAAGTGGAGTAGAGTATTTCAGCAGGAAAACACTACTATCATGCTTATAGGGTAGCGTTTTCCCCCCAAAAGTAGGTAAAATGAGAGTTTTGTAAGCTACAGAGGGGTAAGTCTAGTCCATTCATCATCTAAGGCAATCATGCTCTTCAATCCAAGTTGTCCTTTTGTGTGATCGACAACTAAAGGTGATCATAGATGGAGAAGTACAAATTTGACCTATAACAGATGCCCCCTAATGTGTGAGGTCAGAGGGAAGCGATGGTCGAAATACATTATAATTCCAAGTCAGCGGAGCAGCAAGAAACCAAATAACCAAGTCACAAAAGTACCTGAAACAACGATCAAGGTCAGTGAGCAATTACAATCTTGACATCATATAGATGTGTAGCATGATACAACATGATCTCCGATACATAACTAGGAGATGTATATATAGCATGGCCACTGAAATACAAGCATGGATCCATGTCAAAATGAGAGATCATAGCCATAACAACAAATTGGATCTATGTCTCATGGAGAGCCAAAAAATGAGTGAGGCTCAGTCTTGTACAGCTTGGGTGATAACACAATGAGGTAATTCTATCAAAATCCCAAGGCCTTCATCCAAACAACCCAAGGTACAAACCCTAACCATGTGAATAAATGAGCTGAAAGTCGAACATGGGGGGTATCGTTTGATTACCGGTCATTGATGTATACCGTTAACAAACGCGAGGGCTTCCACCGATAATGATAATGGGGCCAAGGTACCTAGTACGATCCAACAAGTGTGAATAAATGGACTTAACGTCAAACAGTTGAGGAACCTGTCAAATAAGAGACATTGATGTATTCTCATAATTCAACAGCGAGGGAAATTTCCACTGGTGACTGCAATCCCCAAGGTACTAACTAAAACTGTAAAATTCATTCCTAGAGCAAAATGAGTTGATGTCGATGGGAAGAAGTTCATTGGAAGGGAAGCCTTAATGCATCCTCCATCATCCAACACGAGGAACACTTAAATGGTATGAGCTGATGTGGAGTAGGACATGTAACAAGATGAAAGAAACTGACACCAGGATGGCTGACACATGAAGTCAAAGTAAACTTTAGAATGGCTAACACAGGCTATATCCTTGAACAGTGAGCATGACACAAAGTGACTTAGGTAGTTTTCAACATGACGGGGAAATGATATACACTTGCAATGTAGGAGACATTAACAGACCCTCCTTATGTTTGGAAGAATAACCAACCGGGGGAGTAAACAACTCAGAGATCAGCTTCACCCTAAATTCAAAAACTAAAACCCAACTGACATGAAAGACTCAAGTAGGTGTTGTGTTCAAGGATATGACTGACTGAACTGCCTTTGAAACTGCAAGATGTGATATACCCTTCTTATCCCTTATTCTTTTTAGATAAAAGAATACCTTTCTTGTTGTTTTAATGAGTCCAAGAAAGAATGAAAACTTAATAGATCCAACCATGTAAAGAGTTTAACGAGCCCATGGGAGGAAGACTCAGGACCTTCTTCATTTTTATAGAGTTCGAAGAAGAGATAGAAGAATACTCTATAGTACTGATCTCTGGATTTTAATATCGAGCTGAGATCTGTTCTTGCTCATCGGTGTTTTCAATTTTAAGGAGTCTAAAAAACTTAAACAATAACTCCATACACCTACTCATGGATTTTAATATCGAGCCCAAGTAGGTTAATGCTCGTTGGTGTTTTCCTATTTATAGAGTCTAAAAAACTTAAACAATCCTCTATTTACCCTCTTGTGGATTTCACATCGAGCTCGAGTAGGTGAGTGCTCGCTTGGTGTTTTCATATTTCTAGAGCCTGAAAACCCTAAAGAAGGCTCCAAAAGGTCCTTTTTCGTAAAGTTAGTCTCCTCCCACGAAAAAGTCTAAAACAATGGAAGAAGAAGTCTTCTAGCCACAATGACTAGAGTATTCCTTTTTCATAAGTAATCTGCAAAAGTCTGGAAAAGGGTTAAACTTATACTTAAGCGGATGGGCCTTCAGTTCCTTTAACAAGCTTCAAGAGGACAAGTTTGCTCGGAAATCTTGTTTAGGTTTCAATAGTCCAAACAAGAGCTTAAAATGACTTAAAAGACAGCTTCTAGGATCATGACTCATGACCTGCCAAAGACTAGGATCTCAACAACCTAGTTAGTATTAATGACAAAAAATATTCAATGACATAAAATTTTAACCATAAAGTACTTTACGTGGTCCGTCAATAAAGAAATTAAGTCATAATAGATTGATGCTACGAAAATCTAGTGAAAATTTGAGAGACATAGGTTAAATTCATCTCATCAACATTTATAGGTATTAATGATTAAATAGAACCCTTTTTTATGAAATTTGAAACTATAGACTTTTCAAAAAAGTGGGTAAAAAATCAAATTCAAATTCAGATATGTAATTTCATTTTGAAAACTCAAATATCACATTTGGAATTGTAGGGAAAGTTTTGGAGCAAACCCTTGATCTTCATCCATTCATAGCGATCCAATCGGGTAACGATTCAACCTAAAACCTCTTCCAAGTAAGTTATTTTCATCCCTACTTACATTTTGATGGTTCATTTGTCAATTTTCATGCTTAAAAACACTTATCTAGCCATGCTCAATTCGTGATTTTCATGTACGCTGCTGTGTAAGGGTAGAGTAGAGTATTTTTTAGGGTGAACGCTACTGTTGCTCAAGGACAGTAGCGTCCACACGTGACTATGTGCTTAGAGAGTAGCGTTTTCCCCTGAATATGCCTAAAAAATGCTCAAGAACTGAAAATTGACCTTTCTTTTCACAGGATGGCACTTATTTGGAGGAAGAGGGAGCATGAAGAGATGGATAGGGTGGCTATGCAAGATCCTACCACTCTTCATGCGCTTAGAAGGTGTGGTTTATTGAAATTCTACCAAACCGTAAACATGAGGGCACTCAACTGCTTACTTCAAAGACTCATCCAGTATTGGGATGTCAATGCCAATGTGTTCAATATCCGGGGAGAGACCCTAGACCTCATTGTTGATGACATATACTTCATTACAAGGCTCTCTAGGAGGGGAGATCCTGTAAACCTGAAAGTGTCCTCACTCAATGTGGGTGCCATGTCTGTGCAAGATTATGTAAATGCCTACTGTGTGGAAGGTACTGAGAAATGTGGAAGTCAGATTCTCATTTCTACTCTTACAAGCTTCCCTCTGAAGGTTATTATAAGTATGTTGAACCGAATGGGAGGGAGTGCCGCACAACACCTAGCCTCAAAGTACTACATGGATATTTGTATTGAATACTTGCAAGGTCATGTATATGATTGGTGCACAAGTCTCTTAGCAAACATGAAGCTTCAACTCTCGGGGTGTAAGACCAAGAGAATGAAGAACTTTGGATATGGCAGCATCCTTTGTACCTTCTTCTTTGAGAGGGTACCTACTCTTAGCTTGGGCATTCCTTTGACCTCAATCATTCCTCGTGAGCCGAGATTGGGCCGTTGGGGTGACATTTTTCTCTGCCAGGGTGGTGGTGAAAGCCACTTTTGCTATCACACCAATGATTTCTGGGGATGGGGGGAGAGACAGGTGCCAGCGTTTGAGTAGTTTCCGTATGTTGGTTTAGAATATTGTTATGATCCAGAGTTGGTAATTCCTCCAGGTGGTGCCTCGGGAGATATAGGTATGTTTGTGTTTTGAAAATTATTTAATTTTTTCAATTTAAAGTATATTATTTTTATGGTGAGTTTGACAATACTAAAACAAAGTGTCATATGCAGATGTTGGACCAGTTCATCCCGAGGGACATCCTACTACTTTCGTGAGGCCCGTTGATGTGGGTGCAGTTGATGCTACGCTAGGGGCTGTAGAGAGGAATATGAGTCGTTTGACTCATGACATTCCCACATATCACATTGAGCGGATGCCCATAGACATGCAGGAGGATGTAGTCGGTGTGCCCCCAGCCTGGATTAGGCTACTACGGAAGGTAGATAGGCTGGTTATATGCTACCGAGAGGCAGTGGATGCTGATGAGGCCCCACCTTCTCCATAGGAGAAGCATATTTTATGTATTTTGAGGCCATCGAGCCCAATTTTGTATCTTATGATATGACTTTGTGATAACCCTGTGTTCCAAACTCATACTATTTTTTGATATAGTATTGGATATATATATACAGTATCGGCTTGTATTTACATGTGTGTGTTTAAATTTATGTGTAATGTTTGTTTATGGAAGTGTATGATACACATGCCAATCTAGAACATAATTTGCAAATGAATCAGCTAATGCATTCAAATTTCTTGGAATATGTTGATATATGATGGAATCAAACTGTATTTCCAATAATTTAACTCACAAAAAATTTCATAGCAAAACAGGATCTCTAATCTGATAAACACCCATCAACTGAAATACAACTAGTTGCGAATCAAATCTTACCTCCAAATGTGAAATGCCTTGGACAAGAGCATCTCGGAGAAGTTCTATGACCGCACTATATTCAGCTATGTTATTCATTGTGGGACCCAAACAAACCCCCCTCGAAGAAACCAGTTGGGCAGTCAGTGAGTAAATGACCCAAGTTGCTGAAGCCAACTGTCGGGTGTGGCGACTGGTGCCATCAGCAAATCCTAAAAAGTGTTTAGTCGACATCTGAAATACGAAGTGAGAAAACACACATAAGGTCAACTAATGATCACAAGCAAAAACTAGTTCTACAAAATGTACAACTATAATACATGAAAAATCACAAATGCCTAAGCATAGTACTTCTTCAGGTAGAGCCCATTTCTAGGCTCGGGAAGCTTATTACCCTCGTAGTTTGTTAGCTCATAAGCACCTTTCTTCAGTACCTTCGAGATTATATAAGGACCGAGCCACATGGAATTAAACTTACTAGCCCCTAAAGGTTCCTTGTCCTGATCCCAAAGTAGAACAAGGTCTCCTTCAAGAAAAACCCTAGGCCTGATAGACTTATCGTACTGTCCTTTGACTCGTTTCTTGTGGACCTCGTTTGCTGTGAGCACATCACGGCTCTGCTCATCTAGATGCTCTAAATGTAGCAAATGTTCTTCCAGTACTGAAATTTCTGGTAACAGTTGGACAACCAACTTTAATGAGGGAATCTTGCATTCAATTGGGACGACTGCTTCTATCCCATGCACAAGTTGGAAGGGAGAGAACCCAGTAGCAGTCTTTACATTTTCTCGATAAGCCCAAAGAGAAAGATACAACATGATGTGCCAGTTATTTCTACTGACATTAACGGTTCTTTGTAGGATAGTCTTCAAAGTTGTGTTAACTGCTTCGACCTGACCATTCACCTGTGGATAGAATGAAGACAAATGCTCTTGACGAAAAACCTAGCATGGTATAAAGATCGGTCATCATGCTATTCTGAAAATGATGACCGTTATCAGTCACAATCACTTTGGGTATGCCGAACCTTGCGATAATCTGATTGAATACGAAATAAGTGGTGGTTTCTCCATCCTCTCTAACAGTAGGCATTTCCTCGGCCCACTTGATGAAGTAGTCAATGACAATGATGATATATCGATGGCCTCTAGCTGAAACTGGATTACAAGTCATATAATCAACCCCCCATTTGGTGAAGGGACCTGCTGTGATCACATGATGAAGAGGAGCTGGATCTGCTCTCATTTTCCTGGTGAAAAACTGACATGGACAACAACGTTTCACAGCTTCCACACAATATTTAAAGATTGTAGGCCAAAAATACCCGGCACGTAGTATTTTCTGAGCTGTTTCCAACCCAGAAAGATGACCCCCACAAGCTCCACTATGAGCATCATTCAATACTGATTCTGCTTCTTCTAAAGTCAAACAACGTCGTAATATGGAGTCTATCCCACGTTTGTACAAAGTGTCAGAACTAATGAGATAGTTTTTCGCATGACTTTTCAGTTTGCATTGTTCTTCTCTAGAAAAAGTGGTAGGACACCTCAAAGTCTAGAGATATACTAAAATATCCCCATAACATGGATCAGAGGAGGCAATAAGGAAGATATGTTCATCCAGGAATGATGACTCTTCCTCAATATGCACTAAGTCACTCTGAAATTCTGAAATTAATTTAGCGAACACTAGTGATTTCTTCAACTTGGCAGACTGAAAAACCAAATCAAAATCTTGCAGGATTACAATCCATGTATTGTATTTTCCACCGATGACACGTCGAGTGAGAACATATTGGAAAGGATTGACCTCCGCAATTACAGTAGTAGTTCGTAGAAGGATATAATGATGAAGTCTCTGTACCACGTAGACTGCAGCTAGTGCTAACTTCTCAACATGTGAATACTAAATCTCAGGATCTATCAATGCACGCGAGAGATAATAAACGGCATGCTCTTGGAGCGTGTCGTCCTCCTGAACTAGTACTATGCCAATTGTGTAAAGTGATGCCGCTAGATATAAGAGGAAATCCTTTGTATAATCAAGCGAGCTTAACAAGGGGGCTGATAGTAATTCCTTTTTCAAGGCCTCAAAGGACGCTTGAGAAGCCTCATCCCACAAAAAGTAGGTATCTTGTTTAAGCAGTCTCATGAAACCCTTTGTAATTTTGGCATAGTTTATGATAAAACGTCGTAGGAAGTTAGACATGCCTTGCAAACTCTGGAGTTGTCTCAAGGTGCGAGGAGGAGGTAGATTTACAATCTCCTCAACTTTTAACGGGTCGACCATTATGCCACGACTAGATACAATGAAACCTAGTAAATGTCTAGATTTGACGCAGAATACACACTTATTAGGATTCAATCGAATCTTGTATTGTCTGCACCGTTCAAACACAAGTCTCAAATGAGCTGGATGATCCCGTCTCTTGCGAGATCGCGCCGGGAGGTCATCCAAGTAAGGTTCAAATATGTGCTTGATATCGTGAAAAGAGAAATTCATTGCTCACTGGAAGGTAGCTCCAACATTCTTTAAGCCAAACGGCATCTTCCGATAGGAAAAGGTTCCCCATGGGAAAATAAAAGTTGTTTTATGTTGATCTTCGGGTTTGATTTGAATTTGATTATATCTCAAAAATCCATCCATGAAAGAAAACATCTCGTGTCCCGCACATGCATCTATGATCTGGTCAATAAATGGTGTAGGGTAGTTATCTTTCGGACAAGCTTTGTTTAGATCCCGAAAATCAGTACAGACTCGAATGGTACCTTGCTTTTTAACAACCGGAGCAGGATTCGAAACCCATTATGTCATGTCGATCGGATAGATAAATCCGGCTTTAAGCAATTTTTCGACCTCCGCCTTAATGGTGGCCGCTTTTCGAGGATTCACTGGATGGATATTTTGTCTCACAGGTTTCACATTGGGATACGTTGTGATGACATTATCAATGATGGCAGGATCGATGCCTAGAATCTCCTCATAAGAGCAGGAAAAAATATCATGGAATTCTTTAAAAAGTTTGGTATACAGAGCGATCTCCTCCGGAGAATAATCTACTCCAATAAAAATGTTTTCCACGACCCCAGTTTTGGTGGAAATGTTAATCGGTATGGTTCTCAATATATTAGCCATATTCCCTTTAGTGTAAACAACAATTGAAGTGGAAGCGGACAAATCAACATTCCCACTAGGTCTCATCGAAAACTCTCCTCTCTCTATCTTGTCTAGGTTTGGAAGCAGGTAAGACCTGTGGTGCATGTGTTCCCAAGGCCCATCATGGCTTCCAAAATGCCTTTGTCAGAAGGAAAAACTATGTCTAAATAGTCAAAAGAGTGGATCAAGTCTACTGACCATGCCGGAGCATAGTCCATATCCGACTCAGCAGAGACTGGTGGAGTCACGATATGTTCCATTGCGGCATGTTGTGCTTCCATGTATGCTACTTCTGCAATGGATAGGGGCACTGATGGTTCTGATATAGTAGGAAGGATCCAAGGATCAGTCCTTAAACCGACTGTGAAAGTTTCAGTAGATGTACCTTCATTAGAATGCATGAAAAGAATAGGAGAGGGTAGGTCAAAAGTGCCCATTAATGACCCGTAAATCCCTACTCCTAAACTCTCGCTTGTTGGGGCAGATTGATCAACCAAAGGAACTGTGGATTCCGATGAAGCCTGGTTGTTTCACTGAGAGAACGAAAGCTGATTGATTGTGACGATCTTACCTTCGTGTGGGAACATTACAACTCATAAAACTGTTGATGGAATAGCTCGCATGGCATGTGTCCAGCTCTTTCCTAACAACATATTGTAATCAAGTGGAGCGTCCAGAACTTCAATCTATACAGCAACTGTCTTACTGGCCAGTGTGACATCAAATGATGGCAAGAATCCAAGTGGACGGAAGGTTCTGCCATCAAATGTAGTAAGCAATGTGTTAGAGGGGGCTAAATCGAGAGAACCCAAGGCTTTACAACAAGAAATTGACATTATGCACGTAGACGCACCCTCATCTATGACAGCTCGTCCAATGGTCATAGGACCATGAACTACCTCTATCTGAAGAGCAACGTGGTACACCAACCAATATTTGATATCAGACATATCAAAACTCGCAGTCATGTTGGATGATTCCATACTTCCAATCACTGCCAGAAGTGCATTTCGTTGTAATGGACAACTTTGCAAAACTTCTAAGGTGGACATAGCACAAGGGTTCTGGGCTAGATCTTCAACCACATTGTAGTTGGTAGCAGCCCATGCGTTGGGATTGTGCGAAGCCCATTTCAAGACACCTTTCGGGATCTTTGGCAGTGGATCCACAGGTATGTGGAGAGGAGTGGAAGATTCAGGAACCTCTTTATCCTTATTTTGCAAATCCGGGGTATAATTTCTTCCTTGCATTTGTAAAAGAGCGTCTGAGTTAACCATATTAATGAAAGTTTGATCAACTGAAGCATGGGTGGTACCCCCAGCATTGGAGGTGCCAGAAGTTGATCCCTTCCCTTTAGGAAATGGATCTTTAAGGATGACAGGTTTCTTTTCTTGAAGCAGCTTCTAGGCTTCTTTGATTAGAGGGCATTGGTGAGTGAGGTGGTCCTGCTTGCAAAGCTTGCAAGGGAACTTAACCTTCTTCTTTTCTCTATTACCGTCCTCGACAATTTCTTTGTTTTTGGGATTTTGTTGGTTCCCCTCTCCTTTCTTGCCTTTATTTTTGTTGTTGGGATGCCAAGGGCCCTTTTGATTAGTCTGAACCTGCTATACAGATTCAGTAGTAGGAGAGGTTGTGATGGGAGTCACTTCTGTAGTTGATTGTTTGACAGATAAGGCATGAACCTGTTTAGGCAATGCTTTGAAGGCTACAAAATCAACTGAACCTACTATGCTGCCAGCATGTGGTCCAGGTTTTGGTCTACTTAGATCAATGTTCGATCGCGGCGCATCAGGTATGATCTCGTAAAGGAGCCTAGACTGAGTGTAAACCAAGTCTAGTTGCTGGGTCCTTAGAATGACTTCTTCTTCCGATGACACCCCAGAAGTAGCTACTTCCTTAGAAACATAAGGAAGGAGTGATTTCAGATACCACTCTAATAAGAATTATAGGGGGATATTGGCCTTAATGAGCCTCTTCCGTCTTCGCCACTCCTGAATATGATCAAATAAATGGGTGGATTTATTTTGTCTAAAGGTAGACAAAAGATCTGTCCCGACATCGTACTAAATAGGAAGCTAGAAGTGGTTCAAAAATACTGTAGCAAGATCCCGAAAGTTAAAAAAGGTGGTTGCAGGTAACTCAACCTACCATTTGGCTGCATCCCTGGTCAAGGTTCTTTGAAAAAGTCTCAACCTAATGGAATCTTCATTCAACGAGTTTGAAGAACACCAGAGATGAAAAGTGGTAACATGATCACTAGGATCTTCACCAATTTTACCTTCGAATTTTGGGATGTCCGAAGGTAGCTTAGTGGGAACTGGTGGCCACGGAATGTTATGGAACACCGGATCGTTCGTTAACTTGGAAAGATCTGGCAAATCCAGATTTTCCAGAAATGGTAAATGAGGTCTAAAAGATGGCATTTGATAAGCTGGAGTCATGAAGGGGGAACCTCCCATAGCTCAACCCATAAACTGCTGGTTAGGGTTTCCCCTAGCCATTTGTTGGTAGGGGTTTCCCCCATCCATCTACTGGTAGGGGTTGCCCCCAGCCATCTGCTTGTAGGGGTTTCCCCCCGCCATTTGTTGTTGTGTGAAAGTGTTGTTGAAATTCCCCCACCCAAATGAAAGTGGGTTGGAACCCTCTGCATTTTTCCACTGTGGCTGGGTGTTATCCCCGCCATATTGTTGGTTAAAAATGTTACCCCCCTCCTCCAGAAAATAAAGAAAAGGGGATATTTCCTGCATGTATATTACTTTGATTCACATTGTAACCTGCAAAGGTGTTAAAACTAGGGGTAGTCAAGGTGGACGGCACAGTCATGGTACTCATGACAGGCATAGTTGCAGAGGGATTCAGCCCTACATGGGGTGTGGAAATCCAAGTACTAGGTATACGGTATGATTGTTGAGCCGCAGGGGATGGAGTAACATTCACTGCACTGTTGGGTCCAAAAGTAGGTGTGGTAACTGAGGCAGACGTCAAAGTTGTCGTGCTTGGCATGCCTAAAGTACCAGCATTAAAACTAAAAGACGGAGTTGAAGCAGAAGTTGTCTGCGATGAACTCGATGTAGCAGTGGAAGAAGGATTTACAATCCTTGTATTCATACCCATTGTGTGAGGCACCTGCAACAATTAATTAACAAGAATACGCGAAATAGCAGAAATGACAGAACTCAGAATCACTTTTGTATTGATCACAGGCCACTTCGAGGGGGCAACCTCCTTTGAGCAAGCTCAATACAAATAACTTCATGGTGCCTTCATAGGTCTCAACACACACTTATATACTAATTATAGGCACCAATACTATGGGTCAAAACCATGGGCGGTTACAACTATGGATTAACAATACTACGGGCGACTTACAAAGCATATGCACCAACAACAATAACATCAACTATTGATCAACAAATACTACGGGACGACTTACAAAGCATATGCGTCCAACAACAACATACTAACAAAGTAAAGACATGGGTTCCTAACATCCCCTCCCCCTTAAAAAAAGCTTTGTCCTCAAAGCTTTAGATGTGGAAATTGTTGTTGAATCTGAAGGAGTGGTTCCCATGTAGCATCCTCTGGTTGCATGTCGTGCCACTGAATTAAGACCTTTGTGATAGAGCGAGAGCGAAGCTGACGCATGCGCCGATTGAGGATGGCCTCTGGCTCCAAAAGGATGGATCCTTCATTATCCAGTTCGGGTAAAATCGTTTGGCCGTTGATGTTGGTGCCAAGAACTTTCTTCAGACAAGAGACATGAAAGACTGGATGAATGTGGGAAGAAGGAGGAAGTTCCAATTTATAAGCAACGGACCCGATCCTATGAAGAATACGATATGGCCCATAGAACTTTGGAGCGAGCTTATGACGCCCTTTGAGTTTCAAGGAGGATTGTTTGTACGGCTGGAGACGAAGAAAAACCATATCGCCGACTTGAAAAGTGCGCTCCGAACGGTGTTGATCAGCTTGTTGCTTCATGCGATTTCTTGCCATGTGAAGATTGTCCCGCAAAATGCGAAGAATCTGGTCGTGGTTGCGAAGGACCTTGTCAACTTCCTGAACTGGTGAACTGGTGGGGGTGTATGGAAGAAGAGCTGCAGGGGCCTGACCATAGACTGCTTCATATGGGGTCATTTTAGAGGCAGTATGGTAAGAGGTATTGTACCACCATTCAGCGAGAGGGAGCCACTTTGCCCACTGATGTTGTTGTTCTGAGGTGAAGCAACGAAGATAAGTTTCCAAGCATTTATTGACAATTTCAGTCTGACCATCTGTTTGTGGGTGATACCTTGAACTCATCTTCAGTTTGGTGCCAGTGTGGCGAAATAGTTCTGTCCAAAAATGACTAGTGAAAGTCGCATCACGATCCGAGACAATGGAAGAAGGGATGCCATGAAGACGAAAGATATGGTCCATAAAAATTTGAGCGACGAAGGAGGCTGTATAGGGATGGCTGAGAGCGTAAAAATGACTATATTTGGAGAGACGATCAACCACAACGAGAATCACTGTCTTCCCGCCAGATTTAGGGATCCCTTCAATGAAATCCATAGAAATATCTGTCCAAATCCGGGTAGGTATGGGCAAGGGTTCAAGCAATCCTGGAAGGAGTGTTGTTTCACCTTTATTGCGCTGACAGGTATCACATTCGGCCACCATCTGTTGAATTGTCCTTTTCATGCCCTGCCAAAATAAGTTACGCCGTGCTCGTTCATATGTTTTGAGGAACCCAGAGTGCCCGGCCGATGGAGAAGCATGGAGTTCATAGAAGACAGCCTGTTGAAGATCTGTGTTCTGGGGAAGCACCAGACGACCCTTGTATCGCAAAGAAGCACCATCCCAAGAGTAATGTGGGACAGTAGAAGGATTGTTGGTCAAGCGTTGGATGATCTGAGATAAGGAAGAGTCATTGACATAACCCTGTTGAATAGATTGCAACCAATTTGGAACAGGCATAGAAATAGCTGAAAGAGAACCTTGGGCATCAAATGTGCGAGAAAGAGCATCTGCCACAATATTGTCTTTACCCTTCTTGTAAGTGATCTCATAGTCATAACCCATGAGTTTGCTAACCCATTTCTGTTGTGCCGGGGAGGAGACACGCTGGTCCAAGAAATATTTCAGACTCTGGTGATCAGTCTTGATGCAGAAATGATTCCCTAATAGGTATGGACGCCACTTCTGTACTGCATGCAAAATAGCCATCATTTCCTTCTCATAGGTAGAGGCAGCTAAATTCTTACCTGAAAGGGCTTTGCTGGTGAACGCAATGGGGTGTTCATCTTAAAGGAGAACAACACCAAGTCCATTGCCGCAAGCATCACTCTCAATAGTGAAGGGCTTGGAAAAATCGAGCATAGCTAGCACAGGTGTAGTACACATAGCTTGTTTTAGTTTGTCAAATGCACACTGAGCATCAGGTGTCCATGTAAAAGCATATTTTTTCAATAGAGCAGTTAATGGAGCTGCAATCTTCCCATAATCCTTGACAAACTTGCGCTAGTAGCCAGTCAACCCCAAAAAACCACGAAGGCTCTTGAGTGTCTGAGGATGTGGCCAATTGTTCATGGCCTCGATTTTGGCAGGATCCACGCGAACCCCTTGTGCTGAGATAATGTGCCCGAGATACTCAACTTCCTTTTGTCCAAAAACACATTTAGACTGCTTGTCATGGAGATGATGGTCAGAGAAAAGTTGCATGACAAGATCCAGATGCTGGAGATGTTCATCCCATGTTTTACTGTAGATGAGGATATCATCAAAGAATACCAGAATGAATTTTCGCAAGTAGGGTCGAAATATTTTATTCATTAAGGCCTGGAATGTGGAAGGAGCATTAGTGAGGCCAAAGGGCATGACCAAAAACTCATAATGGCCATCATGTGTGCGGAAAGTTGTTTTAGGAATGTCATCCTCATGAACTCGAATTTGATGATACCCAGAACGAAGATCCAACTTGGAGAAAAAGTGAGCCCCTTGAAGCTCATCCAGAAGCTCATCAACAACAGGAATTGGAAACTTATCCTTGATGGTGAGGTGATTAAGTGCTCGGAAGTCAATGCAGAGGCGCCATGACCCATCTTTTTTGCGGACAAGAATAACTGGAGAAGAAAAGGAACTAGTGCTTGGGCGAATAATACCTTGGTTCAATAAGTCCCGAACGAGCATTTCAATCTCCGTTTTTTGGTGAAATGGGTAGCGATAGGGCCTGATGTTGGGAGGAACGCTGCCAGGAAGGAGCTGAATACGATGGTCTTCTGGCCTGGAAGGTGGTAATCCCACTGGTTCAGCAAAGACAACTGTATATTGATCCAGAATTTGTTGTAGATCCAAAGGAGTAGTGGAGACCATTGATGGTTGCATCTGGATGGAATGGATCTGAGCGATGACACCATGTGAACTCTTCTTGAGGAGTTTTTCCATGTGATGTGAACTGATGATGCTGAGAGAACCTGGTTGTAATCCTGTCAATGTGTGTTTGTGTCCATTGAGGGAAAACTGCATCCAAAGTTCGGCAAAATCCCATAAGATAGGGCCGAGTGTGCGTAGCCATTGAGCGCCCAAAACCACATCACATCCGCCTAAGGGCAAGGAAAACATGTCAGAGCGCAAGGTATAATCTCCCATAGAGATACGCACATTTCGACACTTCCCTTTGCAAGGTAAGGTGCCCCCATTGGCAATCATGACTTCAAAGTTGGAGCAAGGATGGATAAAACAATCAGCCTGTTTGGCGATCCGAGGGTCAATGAAATTATGAGTGCTACCAGAATCAATGAGGATTGTAAGAGGAAGCTTCTTGAAGTAACCCCTGACCCGCATTGTTTGGGGGCTGGTGATTCCCGCTAAAGCATGGAGAGATATCTCTGGCTGGTCATCCTGAGACGGAGGGTCAATAGGCGGTTCCTGAATGTCGACCGGAGCATCCAGTGTTTCTGGATCTTCGTCACCCATTTCAGAGGCAGGCGGAGACTCCACATCCAGGAGATAGAGCTTTTGCTGAACACATCTATGTCCCGGAGTGAATTTCTCATCACAATTATAGCAAAGCCCCTTTTCTCTGCGTGCTTGCATCTCTGTTTCAGACAAACGCTTGATAGGAGTCGGTCGAGGAGCCTGCGGTATAGGTGGTCACTGAGAACCCATATTTCAGAAGGGAACAAAAGTGGGCTTGGAGCGTTGTTGGGCTGCAAGCTTGTCTTCTTCCAACTTAGCCAACCCGAGTGCTTCCATCATTGTGTTGGGACAGAACATTTTGACCTCAGAGCGAATGGCATCCTTTAGACCATTGATAAAACAACTCCGGTAAAATTCATCAGACAATCCTTCGGTGTGGTTGGCTAGATTCTCCAATTTGGTTTGATACTCTCTCACAGTGCCAGTTTGGCGAAGTTTAGTGAGGGCTCCTGTGAAGTCATCAAAAGCACTAGGACCAAATCGCTGCAAAAGGAGCTGGCAAAAGTCTGGCCAGTTGGGCTCTGGATGAGCCTTGATGTACCAGCGGTACCATTGAAGAGCTTCCTGTTCCAAATGAAAGGATTCCAGCGGAACTTTGTTGACATCAAAAGTATTATGCAGACTGAAATACTATTCTGCACGATAGATCCATCCAATTGGATCAGTACCATTGAAGCGAGGAAAATCAAGCTTCGGACCACGGAAATTGCTGGAAGCAGAGAACCCATTGTCTACTGAAGACTCGGACTGCCGTTTGTTGTTCATAGCTGAATGTTCAAGATGGAGACCGAGAAATTTTTCATCAAGATCCTGGAGTTTGGCTTGGATGGCTGCAAGTGCTTCCTCCATGGTTTTTGCTCCTGCACGGGTGACAACCATAACCAGGATTTTTTTATTTTTTTTTATCTGACTGGGTAGGAAAACAAAAACATGAACTACTTCAATAAGGAAAAATTTGGATTTGGGAAAAAATCAGAAGGGTAATTGGGGTTTGACTAGGTTTTGGACACTGTTGGATAGATAGGGAAGCAAAAATGAGGATTTCAGAAGCGGGGTGAAAGAATGAGAAAATTTGGCAGAGGGGAACAAAGATGCAGAATTCAGAAAGGAACTATGTGGTCAAATTTGAAGGTGATTGGGTGAAATCTGAGGAAGTTATGGAAAACCCTAAAAATAGACAAATGTGGGATTTCGAGCTTTGGGAAGGGGAATTGGGGATAGGGTCCTCAATACTGAAATATGTAGAATGGGATGACAGGGGTTCCCCGAAAATTTCAAGGGAAACAGAGTGAAAATAAGGGAGATATGGAGAAAAAACTGATTTTTTTTTTTTTCCTGGACTGGAGCGGCTACGGCTCGAAAGAGATCTGGAATAGCGCTGAATGGACTGAAAACGGCTGAATCTGGAACGGCTTGCAAAATAGATCTAAAACGGCGCAGTAGTGATCGACAATAGTTCAGCTGAAAGTAGATATGGACCCCAGGTATGTGCGGCTTCCTAACAGTTCAGGGGTTTCACTCGGCCACCAATGCTGTCTGACGGCTTGCGTATTGGGGCAATACCCCTCACTCCACGGCTCAGGTAAAACTAATAACCGCTTTGCCACAAACGACAGCTCTTGGTTTACCTCACGGGTGGGAACTAGTCAATCAGGTAGGGGTCGTTGCCCTTTTCGCTGGCAGGTCCTCTCAATGGGCCAGCTACTTCGGGGTTCCTGTGGTACTCCTGACAATGAGTTTTAGGGCTTATGCCCAAGTACTTCCCACAGTTAAGCGGATAGGGATTATTCCCAAATCCAAACCTGCAACAGATGCGAAAAAAAATTTGGCAGAAATTTCACCCAGTGAGCCCAAGAAAGTGCTCTGATACCAGATATGAGGCACCTGCAACAATTAATTAACAAGAATACGCGAAATAGCAGAAATGACAGAACTCAGAATCACTTTTGTATTGATCACAGGCCACTTCGAGGGGGCAACCTCCTTTGAGCAAGCTCAATACAAATAACTTCATGGTGCCTTCATAGGTCTCAACACACACTTATATACTAATTATAGGCGCCAATACTATGGGTCGAAACCATGGGCCGTTACAACTATGGATTAACAATACTACGGGCGACTTACAAAGCATATGCGCCAACAACAATAACATCAACTATTGATCAACAAATACTACGGGACGACTTACAAAGCATATGCGTCCAACAACAACATACTAACAAAGTAAAGACATGGGTTCCTAACACATTGTGGGAGCCTGTGGAACTCCTTGTTCATCTCTTGGGTTAGCCATAATATGCCTAGGTGTGAAAAAATATGCACTATACTCAGGTTGCTGGAAACCAAAAGGTACCAGAAGCGGATCGTTAAGTCCGGTAAGACGAGGGTTAAAAGGAGTGTTAAACTCACTAGAAGTAATATCCTCAACCTCGATAGTATTAAGAACTTGTTGATCCGGGGTTCTAGGTTGTGGTTCACCAGGAACCTCTATTTCACCAGTAAGTTTAGAAAGACCACTGGAGTCTATCCTCCATCATGGTGGTGGCGGTAGTGGCTCCACACTGAGTGGGGGAAGGTTTTGCAACCTCCGAGACCTACGAAGCTGTTGGTCTTCCACAATTATATAAAAATAAAACTAAGTAAAAACCTAGTGGCCACTAAGACTAAGGGGAAAACAACATACCACTATAAAAATCCTAAGTAATCAAACCAATAAAATGGATAGAAAATACTCTTGTAAGTAAGTATGGGATGATTAGGGCCCAGAACAGAATAACAGAGTACTGATGGTCAGTTTTGTGGCGTCTACAGGAGGTCCACTGGGTGCAAACGCTTGAATCACCAAACCGCTTTTCTGGGATTACTGCCAGAGGGTTACCTTCCATGCCTTTTCAAGGTGAAGTGGGAATAACCGCCCACTCTACCTGTTTAGAATCCTAAAGGTCTGATAGTAAGGCTACCATAAATATGAAATATCTTGGGGGGACAGTCGTCAACCTAGTCAAAACGCATGGGCAGGGTAGCAAAGCTCGAAGTCCGAAAGGACCCCCGTACGCAAATCCACTTTGGTTTATGGTCAAAAGGAAAGTGAGGGGATATCCTCAACAATTCCAGTCTCCCATGGCCTCGTTCTTAACTCTAGTTTGAGTAGAGAATCCCAGGGTTATTTGATATATATGGGTTTACCTAAATGAAAGTTGTACTACAATTGTTGCGTAATGAAGCCAGTTGCGAGCAATTTAAGGTGATTTAAGCTCGTAACTCTAGCCTAAGCTAGTTGATGTCGTGTATACCTAAAAGAAAATGTTTCTAATTGATTTTATTAAAAATTCTTTTTAAGGCAACTTTTTACTCAACGGGGTAGTGCATTGTGTGGAAATGGTTTGAGAAAGTAAATTGCAAAAGAAATAACTTTCAAAGCAACAAAAGACTCTTTTTCTCTTTCCGTTTATGTTCTTTCCAAAATGTAAACTAAGCAAACCAAAAACAAGATTCTTTTTTCTTTTCTTTTCAAATTCAAAACAAAGTAAACCACGCTACTTCAAAATGAACATAAGCCTTACTACTTTAAACTACCAAACTTATTTTTTGCTTTTTCAATATATGTAAAATAAAAAGGACTCGAAAGTGGAAGTAAGACCGACCTAAAAGAGAAATGTAAGTAAGGAAAGCAACTCTAAGTCTCACAACAATCAACTTGATTACTTGACAAAGACTTGTCCTACGAAGCTTTTTAAAGAAAAAAAACCTTGGGCTTGGAAGACAAAGTGGAAAGAAAAGAAGGATAAGATACGCTTTAAAATGGAAAGTCAAACTTCAAAGGTTGCTCCAAAGCATCAAGAACCCTAAAAAGCACTAAGCCAAGCAAACGGTAGGAAACTGAACCAAAGATGGCCTTATAATCACAAAGACTCAAATAGAAGCAAACTAAAAGACTTCAACTTACTTGAAACTGAAACTGACAAAGCAATCAGGAAGTGTCTAGAATTAGGAAGCTTTTGAAAACACCTTAAGGACTCCAACTTGGGGTCAAAACCTAAATAAAAGGTCAAGACACCATCAAAGTATGCTTAGTGTTGCTACAAACAATAAATGTTACAAAACAAAGGTTTATATACCTGCAACAAGCATCTAGGGTACGAACATGCAGCTAGGTTCAACTAGGAACAAGGCACGGTTTCAAAAAAGAGTCACAAACAAGCAAGACACCTCAAAAGTACTCAAGCAAGCAAAATATGACCTAAGGGACTTAGGAGAGGTAAAAAAGACTCAACAAAGGCATAAATACCTCAAGGATAAGTTAATAAGACAAGGCAAGAGGCTAGAAATCAGATCAAATAAGTGGAAATCAAATCCCAAAAGCAAACAGAGACTTACAGGAAAAAACTCTACTATGCAGTATACAAACCTGTGTACACTGGGAGGTGTACCCTACTGTGCAGTAGGGAAAGTATCATTTTTTAGCATGTGTACCCTATTGTGCAATAGGTAAAGCAATGTTTTTCAGCAGGTGTACACTACTGTGTGCAAGGGATACCAGCGTTTTTGCTAGAGAAGGCTTGACACAAGCTCTAAAACTTTAAATTGGGATGAGTCAAGCAATGGAAACAGGCTACAGTAACCTACCAAGCCTCTCAGAGGATCAAAAATATCAAAAATTACTGGAAGGAAAGTTAAATGAGTCTCCTAGAGCAGAAAACAACCGTTCCCTAGTGGAGTCGCTAGTCTGTTGTTCCGAAATTCTACCCTATAACGAGGAGAGGGACACTACCAACTTCTGGGGTGATAGGTAAATAAATTGATCATATCACATAGGATTCTACATAAGGAAAGAGATCAAGGTTCTTGAAGGCATACCTTATTAACGAAGTTTGATCCTAGCTTTCGCTTGCTCCTTCGATCGATCCTCCACTTGATCTTCCGTTTGATGAACTAGCAATACAAAGATACCTTCCTCAGCGTAGCTTGATTGATATAACAATGATGAAATTGAAATACAATTTAGACATCAAATACAATCAAGCATTTAATCCAAACAAACATGCAATCCATTAGACATTTGATTGGGACGGGAAGGGCATTTCAACCTTTATTGTCAAAAGAAAATAATCAGTACAATTTATACCTGATCATTCAGAGTGCTTGTGCAACCGGATCCTAGGCTCCTACTCTTCACACTAACTTGGAATTCCTCTAGCATAACAACCCTTAATGCTTAGTTTCTCCTCCTCTCTCTCATCTATCCCCCTTGTATTTATGGGACAAGGTAGGCTATTTGGATCGAGAGGTAGTTTGATTGGGAGGTTGGGGAAGTTGCAAAACCAACTTCAACTAATCCCAATTCATCAAATTAGTATATTTTTGATTACTTTGTAAGGTGTATGCTAGTTTTCTTAAGTGGAGTAGCGTTCAACATGCAACTTTCCTGCTTTACAACCAGCATTTGCAAGATTTTTTGAGCTTTATGCTACTCTATTGAAGCAAAGTAGAGTATTTCAGAAGGAAAACACTACTTTATTGAAGTGGAGTAGAGTATTTCAGCAGGAAAATGCTACTATCATGCTTATAGGGTAGCATTTTTCCCAAAAAGTAGGTAAAATGAGAGTTTTGTCAACTGCAGAGGGGTAAGTCTATTCCATTCATCATCTAAGGAAATCATGCTCTTCAATCTAAGTTTTCCTTTTGTGTGATCGATAGCTAAAGGTGATCATGGACGGAGAAGTGCAGATTTGACCTATAACATTGCTTACTGGCTTGTTGGATTGAATTGTGTTGAAATTTGCTTGGTGGCTCTCTTGATTGAATTTTGCTGAAATTTGCTTGCTTGGCTCACTTGATTCGTTTATAAACCATTGATTGGATTTCAATTTCTGTCTTAACATAATCTTGAGCGGATTCATAATTTTTTTATTACATTTTTTCTTCTCTTTTTCTCTTTTTTCTTTCTTTTTTCTTTCTTTTTTTTCTCTTTTTCTGTTTTTTTCTTGTTTTTCTCTTTTTTTTATATATATATTTTTATTTTGTAACTGTCATCAGTGATTATTTATGCTCTCTATCAACATTAGATTTTGTTGATAGAGTGTTTGTGTGAACTCCTCTTTGGACTATGGTTTCTTATATAGCTTGAATCTATTTCCATTCACCAACATGGAGAATTTTGTTTCATCAATTGTTGTAATTTTGACAACTCCACTATCATAGATTGTTTCAATGATGTAGGGTCTGAGTCATTTGGTTGTGAGTTCACCTTTAAAAGTGTGAAACTTGGAGTCATACAATAGTGCCCAGTCACCTTCTTTGAATTTATTCTGCTTGATGTTTTTGTCATGCCACTTCTTCCTCTATTGCTAGATGATTTCAATGTGGCTAAGGGCTTGTTGGTGTTGCTCATCCAGCTGATTTAGTTGTAGCATGCGTTCCTCTTGGATTTCTTAAAGTTCCATGTTTAACTTGGCTGCAATTCTCAATGTTTTGATTTCAAATTCAATGGGAAACATACTTTTTTTTCCATATACCAACTCATATGGGGTAAAGGCTATTGTTGTCTTCCATGTTGTGTTATAATCCCAAAATGCTTCACTTAATTTGTCTGCCCAATATCTTTTGTGTAGTTGTACTATCTTTGTCAAAACTCTTTCTAGTTCTCTGTTTGTCACCTCAGCTTGACCATTATCTTGAGGGTGGTAGGAGGAGGAACTTCGGTGTTTAGCATTGTTTCTTCAAAGGAAGTCCTCTATGAGGTTGGATGTAAACTGTGTGCCTTGGTCAGAAATTAACTCTCTTGGGACTCCAAATCTGTGGAAGATTTGTTCTGTAAAATTTTTTGCCACATTTGTTTCATTTGCTGCTGCAAGTGCTGCTACTTCTGCCCACTTTGTAAAGTAGTCAGTGCATACAAGAATATAGATTTTATGATTTGATTGTGGGTTGAATGGACCAACAAAATCAAATCCCCATTTCTCAAATGCTTCCAAATATATTTGGGGATGTAGAGGCATTTCTTCTCTTTGTGTAGGCTTCCCCATTCACTGACAATCATCACAGTGTGATACATAGTCATAGGAGTCCTTGTGAAGTGTTGGCCAATAATATCTAGTTTGCAATATTTTATAAGCTGTTCCTTTTGAAGCATAATGTCCTCTAGATGGTTCATTGTGTGTGGCATGTAGTATATCATGGACTTCATCTTCTCAATATTTGGTCTGGCCCTTTTTTAAAAAGCATCCCTTCTATCCATGTATAAGTTGCACTGTGTCTAATTATTTTGCATTTCTCCTGGTAGCTGTAGTGTTGTGGGAGTTTTGCAGATACTAAGTAGTTTGCTATGTCAGCAAACCATGGGCTCTTCATTGATATTAAAAAGAGGTGCTCATCAAGGAAGTTATCATCTACCAACTTACTATCTTGTCCATGAGTGAGTCTAGATAGAAAATAAGCTACTACATTGTGTTTGCCTAGCTTATCCATGATTGTTATGTCAAATTCTTGCAACAGGAGTAGCCACCTAATAATTCTACCACTTGTATTAGGTTTATTCATAACATACTTGATTGTTGAATGGTCGATGTGGAAAAAAACTTGGTATCCAGTTATGTAGTGCCTGAATTTGTTTATTGCATGTATGACAGCCAAAAACTCCTTTTTTGTGACTGTATACTTGAGTAAATCTGCTCCTACCAAGTTCTTGATAATATAATATATGGCATACGGTCTCTTTTCTTCTTCTTATCCAAGGACTGATCCGATGGCCTCATCTGAAGCATCAGAATGTATGTGGAATGGTAGTGTCCAATTTGGTCCTTGGAGTACTGGGGCTGTGATTGTCTTCTCTTTGAGGTTGTTAAATGATGACATACAATGCTTTGTCCAGATGAATTATGTATCTTTTGTGAGAAGAGAAAACAATGGTGCAGCAATTTTTCTGTAACTTTCTATAAATCTTACGGTAGTATCCTGTTTTCCCAAGAGAACTTTGTACATCTCTTTGTTTGACAGGTGGGGGAAGTGTCCTAATAACTGTCACTTTTTCCTAATCACATTCAATGCCTCTTTGTGAGATATGGTGTCCTAGCACTATGCCTTCTTCCATCAACATTTTGCATTTATCATTGCTTAGATATAAACTCATTTCGATGCATTTTTTCAATACTAATTCTAGATGCTTTAATGCTTGGTTAAAATTTTGGCCATAGGGTGTGAAATCGTCCATGTAGACTGTTGGTGTCCATTTTGTCACTATTGTTTATCATCAAATCTACTCTGAATGGCGTTAATTTCATTATTTTTTATATAATAATTTATTCTTTCCGCCATTCATCCCATCAAACAGACCAGGTATGCATGCATTTGTTTATCATTTGAATTTTGGTCAAATCTCGCTATATTATGATTTATTAATGATTAAATTAACAATTCCAGTCATGCATGGAATTTAGTTTTGATCTACAGGCTGTGATTTCTCAAATGACCTTCCATTCAGACTGCGTGTTTATATTTTCAATGTTCAGCCGCGTCCAGCTCGTCATTCATCCTTGCATTCAGCTTGCGAAATCCACGGTTGGCATATTTATGGCTATTAAAGTAAAAAACGAATACGTGGGTTATGTTAGCCACGTGATGGTTACGGTTGGTGAGCTCTCATTCTAGAAGATTCACCTTCCTACCTTCCAAGCTCGACATCACATCCTACCTCGACGTCAACACTCCACACGTCGATTTCCTTGCTCGTTCAGCTTGGAATCACACATGCTCATTCACGCTGGTGTTCTGGAAGAGTTCGTCCATCCCCGCTCAGTCTGCCAACACACTGCTCATTCCACGTCAAAGTAAGATCGACGTTCCAAGCAGCTACATGAAGGAACTGACCCTGTGAAGACTAATTGATGCTTCCTGCGCTGTCACGCATCACTTAAAGTAGTCGGTTATAGCCATAAACACCTCTATTATTAGAGAGGTTGACTCTGTCGACCTTCTCATCCATTGTAATTTATAAATAGACACTTTACATAGAAGAACAGAGTTAGTTTGTTAGTCTGTAGATAGAGACAAAGTTAGAGTTAGAAATAATCAAGAGCAGATAGCAGCCATTTTGAAATTTTATCAAGTGAATGGAAGTTCCAATTTGTTGATGTTCTGAGTAACTAATTAGTTCAGTTTTCCATCTCTAATTGTTGGGAAGGGCCCCTCATCAACCAGAGGTTTTGTTCTTGTTTTCTGCATTTTCTTTTCTGCAAATAGTTAGTTTATTTTCCTGTATATGTAATTAATTTCGTTTTCCTGTACACGATATTTCTTTCTTCTCTATAAGTTATATTGTGTTGCTAACATAATCTGTGTTTCCAGAATTAGTAAATGGTCGACCAAAAGTATAGCTTTGATAGTTTAATCTCAATCTTTGGTAATTAGATAGTTTGTTTTCTACTCTCTTGCAATTAGATAGGATTTAGTTAGTTGTTGTTTCCAGCTTAGTTTACAATTGGAATTAGTTTCATTAGCTTCTTCTCTATAGCTCTAGGTTAATTCTATCTCTCATCTCAATATTGCTTTAATTTATAAATAGACGCTTTACATAGAAGAATAGAGTTAGTTTGTAGACAGAGACAATGTTAGAGTTAGAAATTATCCAGAGCAGATAGCAGATGTTTTGTAATTTTCTCAAGTTAATGGAAGTTCCAGTTTGTTGATGTTCTGAGTAACTAATTAGTTGAGTTTTCCATCTTTGATTGTTGGGAAGGGCCCCTCATCAACCAGAGGTTTTGTACTTGTTTGCTACATTTTCTTTTCTGCAAATAGTTAGTTTATTTTCCTGTATATGTAATTAATTTCGTTTTCCTGTACTTGATATTTCTTTCTTCTCTGTAATTTATATTGTGCTGCTAACATAATATGTGTTTCCAGAATTAGTAAATGGTTGACCAAAAGTATAGCTTTGATAGTTTAATCTCAGTCTTTGGTAATTAGATAGTTTGTTTTCTAATATCTTGCAATTAGATAGGATTTAGTTAGTTGTTGTTTTCAGCTTAGTCTACAATTAGAATTAGTTTCATTAGCTTCCTCTCTGTAGCTGTAGGTTAATTCTATCTCTCATCTCAATCTTGCTATAGCATATCATAGGAATAGTTTATCTCTCCAACATTGATTAGAACAGGTTTCTCTCTATTATTGTAGATTCTCAACAAGTCTTATCACTTATTTATTTGCATTGTAGGTTCATCTGCATTTGCCAGTTGACGTTAAGATCATCAAAACTCTCCTTTTCCTTAGTTTAACTCATTTTCCTCATCTAGACGGTCATTCAGACAGTCATCCGGATCGTCATTCGGATTTTCATTCTTTCTGTATTGTTTTTATGGTCATTTGAATTCAGTTTCTTAGTTTTCTTAACTGAAATATTTCATGCTCTTAATTAGTATTCTTAATCATAATTAGTCCCTTCTTTTACATTCCATAAAGTTTTAATTAAAGTCTTCTTACCATTCTTTGTTTGTTTTAACTGTCTTTTAAATTATGTCTTTCATATTTAATTTTCTAATATGTTGTTGTTTCAGAACTTATCAATCTTATTCCTAGTCTAGTTTATTAGATGCTCTTAAGACTTAGTTAGGTTAGAGTTAATAATTTCATTCTCCAAGTATTCTAGTTTTGATAGTTTCCTTCATTAAGATTAGGATCAGTTTCTTATTTAGATAAATAATGAAGATGTTCATGGAATAGAATTTGGATCCAGAAGTTAATATCTTTATCAAGTTTTCTACTTGCTTCTATATAAATATCTTTATCAAGTTTTCTACTTGCTTCCAAATCAAGTTCAAAAGTAAATATCTTTATTATGTTTTCTACTTGCTTCTAGTTTTCATTAGTATCATATTATTCTGCTCATGGATAGTAGATAGATCAGAATGTTTAAAGTTAACTGTAATTGGTCTCTTTGTAGTTTACATCTCTTTGTTGAAGTTAGATTAGATTTACTTCCATTTTGTTTTGCTATTACATTTGAAAGCCATTACGATACATTCACTCCAGCTCATGTTACATGGGAATAGATGTTTTTCCTTACTTAGTTGTTGAAATTATTTAATAGTTTGTAATTTGCTTTGATCAGCATAGCTTTCTGCTTATGTAACTTATCATTAAATTAATCCATTTCATAGATAGGTCTCTAATTTATTTACAGTTGTTTTCTAATTCCTAGGATAGAATCTGAAATTGTATAGTTTCCATTTTCATAGTTCATAGTTTTCTTTTCAATCAGTTTTCATTATTCAATTATAAGATAGAGTAGTATGATTTGATACTATTCTAGTTTATTTTTTTAACTAAGTTTGATTTATTTATTTTTATTGTTTTTCTGAATTTTGAGTTGGTTTTTCATTTTGAAAGATCGTTCGATCTTTTATTTATTAAATATTTTTAAGGTCTGACAAGCTAAAAATATTAGGTGCCATTCTACCTTAGCATATACTTTTCCTTAACTCTAAGATTACCAAGCCCGAATAATTAAATATTAGGTGTTTTCTTTGAGATAGCTCACACACCCAACATTTTGGCGCCGTTGTCGGGGAGTTGTAGAAGATAGGTAGAATTCAGTCATAGATAAGTTGAACTCTCTTTTGAAATTTAGTTATATTCTTTCCTTTATAGGCTGGTGGTGGGTGAGCGGTAAGACGAGAGGTAAGAACTTGTGCATTTGTTATAACAGGCATCCCTAAAACCCAACAATAGCATTTATGCAGTTATAACTTATTTCAATTATAATTTGTTTTCGTGAATAGGTCTAGAGATTCACAAGGTAGATTCATTAAAACTAGTTCCCGTACTAAAATCCCGACTAAAATTCCTACTAACATATATGGGGTGCGTGCCATCCCAACTACTAACTCAACAGAAAGGTATCGGAAGACACCTAAAGGGGATAGTACTACTTGGAAAGCAAAGGAAATCCTTTCTGGAAATCAATTAGGGGAAAACATAGGGACATCAGAATAGTCTGTTCATAAAAAAATTACACTAGAAGAACCTCAAGCTCATATTGTGATTGAACTTAGACAAGAGGAAACTCAAAAGGATAAAACTTCAGGACCTCTCAACTCTCCATTAGTCCAAAAACCCAAAGACACTACTTTTTCAATAGTAGGTGGTCCAAACTTGGTAGATTTTGTCAATCCTGCACAAGTAGATGCTCTTTTTGAGAGTTATGTGAACATAGTTATCTCACAGATTGATACAACAACAGTAGGACCTCCAAAACTGGATTCCCACATAGCTAGTAATTCTCCTCCTAAAAAGAAGAATACCCTTCCTGAAACAGAACGTTGGGATATCCCATATTAACCAAGAAAGGAGCCGCCTAGATTTTATCTCTTTGGCAATCAAATCTTCATGGGGGATGAAAATGAAGATTGTGTCCGACAAGATGAAGAAGATGGAGAATTTAGACACTACAAAAGATGTTACTATGAAAAACATCCCTCCCTCCTCACTACCAACCTTTTATGGCAAGAGTAGTGAGGATCCAGACACATTTTTATTCGAGTTTGACATTCTGTGTAGGAGTTATAATTACCTACAAGATGGCCAAAAACTAAAACTTTTTCCTGCCACATTGAAAGATTCCTCTCTTCGATGGTTCATGGGATTACGAGAATCTAGTATTAGAACTTGGGAAGACATGAAGAATGCATTTCTACAGAAATATCAGGATTACTGTAGACCTAAGGACTCTCACAATGATATTTTTAAAATTCATCAACTTGAAGATGGGAGCATAGAAGACTATCTCGAGAGATTTAACTATGTGTTACACAAATCCAAGTATAGTGATCTTCTAGAAGATGCAGTAAGAACACTCTTCCTCAAAGGAATCTCAGAATAATTCTTAGATAACCTTAATCTCATGGCAGTAGGAGACATTTCTCATAAGTCTTTTACAGAGATTTGTGAACTATGTAGGAATTACTCTAGGAGAAGAGGGAAAGATGGAAGACACTTTTGAGAATCTTATGCTAGGAATCCCAAAGGAAACACATCTGGTCCTAGTGGAGTTACAAGGGTAGAGTTGGGAACCTATTGGAAAATTTCAAAACAGATATTTTAGGAGCCATGGGTTCTCAATTAGATGCACTACAAGCTAAAAAGAGACAAGATGAAGAGCGTGCAGCAATGAGTGTTTTCTATCCTAGGTGTAGAACTAAACATCCTCAATGAGAATGTCCATTAAATAATGTTTCAGTTTGTCACCTATTTACAGAAGAACATCCAACCAATGATTGTCCATTATTACCTGGATTACAAGCTGTATACAAGAGTGGAAATTTTGGTGAAATACCTAGGAGGCCTTGGAAACCTAGAGATCAACCATCGTATCAATATTCATCACAAATTCCACCCTATTACTATTCTTATCAACCTCCTCAACAATGAAATACTTCAGGTTGGAAAAATTGGCCACTGCAGTACCCTCCTTAGAATGCTCAACAACAACAATGGCCACATGGATAGAGAGGGAAAGCTTATGCTCAAACACCTCCACCTATGCCTAACTATCCTTACCCACCTAATATTCAGCAACTTCCTCCTGGATTTGTACCTCCTTCACTACCCCCTATCCCGAACCAACCTCAACATTTCCAGAACATGAATCCTCCAAGACCCACAATATTACCTGCACAACCGATACCGAATCCTAACAACAAACCAACCCAGGCCCTTAACAGCATTGGGTTGTTACCTCTTCCATCATATGTCATTTTGACCATGCCAATACATGAGATACAACTGTGGTCTGGAAGTGTTTTGCAAGATAAGCCCAAGTCATCAGTTGTTATTCAAGAAGAGAATGAAGAAGACATACCAAGTGAATTTTTGAATGATGCCATTCTTGAAGATGTGGTTATTTCTAGATCTTCAACACACAACCATTCACACAAAGAAGTAATTTCAGGGAAAAAATCACCTCCATATCCGGAGCGTCTAGTAATAGAAAAACCTATAACTTATCCAGAGTACGATATCATTAACGAATTGAAAAATATTTGCATTAAGATACCTTTATTACAAGCCATTAAGGATATCCCAATCTATAGTAAGGTAATAAAGGAACTCTGTATTATGAGACCAGGGAGGAAACAAGAAGACCCTCCAACGATTCATGTAATAGGAGAAATATCAAATTGCATAGCAAACCAATCTAGAATACCAAAGTATTTGAATCCAAGAAATTATGTGGTGGCTGTTATCATCAATAACACCGCCATAGGAAACACACTTATTTATCTAGGAGCTTCTATCAATTTGATGACTACCACAGTTTTAGAAACAATCAAATTAGGACCATTCCTCCGCCCTACCCCAACAATGCTAGAGTTAGCATATCGCACTATGGTTCAACCTACCGAGATCTTAGATGACATCATCGTATCAGTAGCCTCATGGGAATATCCCGTGGAATTCATGGTTATAGAGTCAAAAGACCCTTCCAAAGGTCACCCCATTATTTTGGGAAGACCTTGGTTGGCTACTGCCAATGCATTTATAGGATGTAGGGATGGAGAGATGATTATCTCTGATGGGTTATCTATAAGAAAACTAGCATTATACCCACCAGCTCAGCCAATAGCTGAAAACTTGTTTTGGTTAGATTGTCCTTTTGGAGATGAGAACTTGGAAGAACTTTCCCTTGTCAATGATCTCTCTTGGGCACTTCAAGAGCAAAATACCGAGAATGTGTTGAACCAATTTATCTCTTCCACAACATGTGTAGATTTTCCTCAATCTTTTTCCCAATTTTACCAGATCTTTGGAGACTAATTCCAAGGAAACATGAGCCTATCGACATTTACAAGTACACCCTGTGTCTTCGCAATCGAAGAACATCTAGGATCCTATACCATATCGTGTGAGGTTAGTACCGACAAATTTCTACATATAAATGCAGGTTTAGATGAGAATCAACAAAAACAATTACTAAAAGTTCTCAAGAGTCAAACTGGAGCATTTGCATGGGAATATACCGATATGAAAGGTATACACCCAGATACCTGTATCCATCACATTTACACAGACTCAAACATACCTCCTATTAGGAAGCCCCAGAGAAGATTGAATCTAGCCCTAAAGTATATAGTAAAGGATGAATTACAAAAACTCTTTAACACTGGATTCATTTACCCAATTTCCAACAGTAAATGGGTTTCTCCTCTGGTGGTAGTTCCAAAGAAAGTCACAGGGAAATGGCGTATTTGTGTTGACTTTCGAGAACTGAATAAGGCCACTCTTAAGGACTACTTCCCTTTTCCTTTCATCGATCAGGTGTTAGACACCTTATCAGGGAAACAATATTTTTCATTCCTTGATGGGTATAGTGGATACAATCAAATATTGATAGCACTTGAGGATCAAGACAAGACAACCTTTACTTGCTCTTGGGGGACGTATGCCTACCGAGTGTTACCATTTGGCCTATGTAATGCACCTGCTACTTTCTAGCGTGTAGTTGTAGGAATCTTTGCTGACCTCATACACGACTGTGTAGAAGTTTATATGGATGACTTTACAGTTTATGGTAATACCTTCCAGGAAGCCCTTGATAACCTCGAAACAGTTCTTATTCGGTGCCAAGAAACGAACTTAGCTCTTAGTCATGAAAAATGTAAGATGCTATTGACCGAGGGCATAGTTTTGGGACATCATGTCTTTCTTCAAGGTATCAAGGTGGATCCCGCCAAGATCGAAATAATTGTTAATATTCCTCCTCCAAAAACTCCAAAGGAAGTAAGAAATTTTCTTGGCCATGTTGGCTATTATAGACGTTTCATTGAAAATTTCACTAAAATAGCCACACCTATGTTCACACTACTCATGAAAGACATAGAATTTCAATGGAATGAACCATGTCAACAAGCCTTCGAAACTCTGAAGGCCAAGCTATCAGTGGAACCAATACTTAGGGGCCCAAATTGGTCCCTTCCTTTCCATATATCCACTGATGCTTTCGACATAGCCATAGGGGCAGTTTTAGGTCAAAAGGAGGGACAAACATCACATGCCATCTACTTTGCTAGTAAAAATTTGACTCCTGCAGAATCAAAGTACACTGTTACTGAAAAAGAGTTTCTAGCAGTAGTCTACGCCATCAACAAGTTTCGTCATTATATCACAGGATATGAAATTTTTATACACACTGACCACTCCTCCATCAGGTTTTTGATGAATAAATCTATCACCAATGGCAAAGTGACTCGGTGGCTTCTTTTGTTGCAATAATTCAACATCACCATTGTTGATCGTCCCGATAGAGAGAATGTAGTAGCTGATTTTCTCTCTTGAATTCAAATTGATGATAATGCCAACCCTGTCGATGATAGCTTCCCAGATGAACATTTGTCCGTTGTATCTGTTCGAACCCCATGGTTTGCAGACACAACTAATTGTTTAGCAACTGGAAAGATACCTAACCATCTATCTATTAAAATTTGAGCATTAATTCACAATACTCTTGGATCTTTATTGAGAAAATAACATATACAGTATATCAATGCATAACAATCACAATAAGCATGACAAGCATCACAAGAATCAAAAGCATGAGAGACAAGAGACACAGAGTTTCCATGGGGAAAACCCTAAGGTGAAAAACCCCACAACTTCCTCAGAGATAGAGAGAGAAATGGCTCAACCAAAGTACAACCAAAATACACTTGAGATAGTCTCCTAGAGCAAATGATCCTCCTCCTCACTAGTGCACCACTTTCTGAGTGAGAGAAGTGTGTCTTTCCGAATGATCCAAATAGAGATCTCCCGATCTCTATTTATACTTAACCTATTTTCCTAGTTACACTATGCAGCTGACTTGTCTATCTAGATACATCCATAATATAATATATATTTCAAGGCCGACCCCACACATGGTTGTCTAATAACCCATCAGCAAGTACACACACTTGCAACACTTGTCAATCCACATGACAACACTTCCCTATAGAGGAATAACACATCTCTAATAAGGGTACAATAAATATATATAAAATACATATATGAAATACATTCCGAAGTTACATATACATCAACACTCCCTCTTAACTAGGAAGGTATTTCTCGACACAGATCTGCTAGACAAGTCTTCTTCTCGGAATCATCATCATCGATGCATCGTCATCATCATAGTCACTACTACTGCTATCTCAACCAATCTCTGACTCTACTTGTCATAGGAAGTTCTACAGAGCCAGTCCTTTTTCATATTGGATGTAGGCCCACCACCTGCAGGTCTTCATCATCTGTGCGAACGGTCTGATAGAGGTGGCCTCTCAGGACTAATTTTATGTGCGGATGTAATATCGGAAAGAGTATACCAGGAACATTTATGTGCCTAAGCATGACCGACAAGATGTCCTAGGACTGATTACATGCATCTCCTCCACAATACCTTTAAAGAGCATCCCAGGAACATTTATGTGCCACAGCATGACCGAGAAGATCTCTAAAGAGCATCCCAGGACTTATTACGAGCACACAGCTCAACCTCTCGGATCTCCAGGACTGATTACATGTCTCCATAGTAATACCTCATCCTAGGATTGATTACGAGCACACAACTCAACCTATCGGATATCTGAGGATTGATTACATACTACATAGCAATACTGGAAAGAGTATCCCAGGAACATTTATGTGCCACAGCATGACTGGCAAGATCTCCCAGGATTGATTACATGCTATTTGCACAACCTACCACATATCATCTCTGACCTCCAAGTATCAACCTGATACTCATGATCCAACGGATCATCATCGCACGAGGCATTATCCTGATGCCTATGATCATACTGATCATCATCACTTGTACCATCCTGGTACATATCATCTGGAGCAACATCCTGAAGCTCATCATCATGATCAACCTAATCATACAATGCATCCACCTGATGCACACCAAGTATCTACGTGATACATATCATCATACATGATCCACCTGATCATACAGTGTATCCACCTAATACAAATACAAATACATGATACACATCAACATACATGATCTACCTGATCATACAATGTATCCACCTGATACATATACAGATACATGGTCCAAGCATCCAACATGATGCATATACAAATACATACAAATGATCCAACCGATCATATCTAGCATCCAACATGATGCGTACATACATATAAATATAAATGATCCAACTGATCATATCCAGCATCAACATGATGCGTGCATACATACAAATATAAATGATCCAATTGATCATATCCAACATCCAACATGATGCATATACAGAGCAGTAACTGGAGCATCGTCCTGATGCTTATCATCCAGTGCTTACATCCACATCCATGTGAAGGATCCTCCTTCCAACATGCTTGGAATGGCTTCAGCAAATGTGTCCATCACTTTTTCCTCGAAGTGTCATCAATCTAAAGAACACCAAGCCTCTCCCTGAAGTACTCGAACTTCACCCTGGCTAGTGGCTTCGTCAGCACATTTTCAATCTGCTCGTCCGTCACAATGTACAGGAGCTTCACAGCTCCTCTCTGCACCATATCCCTGATATAGTGATATTTGATCTCTACGTGTTTCGGCCTGTCATGAAACACTGGGTTCTTGGACAGCTTCACACAACTCTGGTTATCACAAAAGATACCAGTAGCATCCAACGGGAGATCAAATAACTCAGACAGTAGCTTCCGTAGCTATATTACCTCACAACTAGCTGAACAGGCTGCAACATACTCTGCCTCAGCTGTACTCAGTGCTACGCAGGACTGCTTCCTACTGAAACAAGAGATCACACCTGATCCCATACTGAAGCAGCACCTAGATGTGCTCTTCCTATCTGCAGCACTTCCTGCCCAATCTGAATCAACATAACCCTTCAGGTTAAACTTTTGATTCACTTCATACTTGAGCCCATAATCCACTGTACCTTTCAGGTACCTTAGGACATGCTTTACAGCAACTAGGTGAACACTCCTCGGATCCATCAGGAACTGGATCAATGTGTTCACTGCAAAGCAAATATCTGGTCTTGTGTTTGTCAGGTACATCAAGGAACCAACCATTTGACAATACATAGAGACATCAACCGGCTCAGATGAAGAATCACATAGAAGATTTAGATTTGATGCCATGGGTGTGGCCATGACCTTGCAATCCATCATCCCAAATCTCTTCAGGATATCTACTGTGTACTTCCCTTGACCAAGGAAGATCCCACCTAAATTCTTCCACACCTCCATACCTAGGAAATAATGCATCATTCCCAAATCTTTCATATCGAACTCTGCAACAAGCTTCCTCTTAGTATCTGCAATCAATCTGTCATCTCCTGTTACAAATAAGTCGTCCACGTACATAAGTAGAATCACAGGATTCCCTTCCTCAACCTTGTAGTAAAGGTTGGAATCTGCTTTACTCTTGGTAAATCCTAAACTGGATAGAAAGCTGTCTATCCTACCAAGTTCTGCACACATATATGACTACACCGTTCAAGACAACTATCTTGAAATCCATCTGGTGTATCTTCTATTTCATCACTTTTATATTTCTCTATGCTGCCATCTGCAGCATGCTTGATTTGATAGTTCCATTTGGAAGTCACAACAGACTTCCCTTCAGTTCTTGGGACCACATCCCAAACATCGTTCTTCATGATCGATGGATCATGGCATTCTTCTTGAATCCTGGGAACTTCAATATCTTCAATAGATAATTTTGTTGCTTGAACAAATGTTGTAATCCTTCTTTTGTAGGTGAAGGTATACGGTCTTTCCTACAAAACAAGTTAAATTGCATGATTAGAAACATCTCATAATTTTCAGAACAAATTCTTTCACATAAAGAAATATGTCATACAGTCATGCAATTGTTTAAGCCAATGCTTCAATACAACATTTATCCATGTTCCATAACTTTCTAGATGCCTTCCAGTCTATACCAGAACATTGTTAAGAGTTTTCACTACTCTCAACATGTCAGCAAAGAGGTTTCATTCTAGATAAGTAGCAATGGAATGTTGTACAGTGCCATATGCCACTTACCCAACACATGCATATTAGTAGTATACTATTCATTAATGTAATCATTCTAATATGCACAATACATATCCTAACTCTAGGAACATGAGCATATACATCATTGAACAATTTTATTTAAACAAATAAATATGCAAGAAATGATAATTAAAATACTTATCTTGTTTGTTTGTTGGGTGGACTCCCTCTGAGTCTTTGCTTCCTTGCAGGAGCTGTTGGAGTCCTAATCTGAAGTAGCTTCTTCTACACCTTTCTATTGCGGAATGTAGAGAGATGGTCAACTCCCTCTGAATATCTGCATCCTTACAGAAGCCACTAGAGTGTACTCCCTCTTGATCTTTGCTTCCTGGATTACTTGTTCTTGAACTTATATTCATTCTTGATCCCTATGCATTCTTGTTAGTATAATCATTGAGTTATCCTCGAGGTCTCATACATAATCAAACATTCATTAGTATAATCTTAATATTATCAAAACAAAATAATCTCAAGCATGTATAGTCATGAACATTTCAAACAGAAATAATAAGCATTAGCATTCAAGGTTTATATAGGACTCTTATGGTTAGTCATAACATGTTTAAACCTGTGATTACTCAAACCTATGACTCTTCTGGTTAGTCATAACATTAAGTAAGGTAAGACACGTAATATGCATATACCCATGATTATTCAAACCTATGACTTCATGAATAAACATCATCAATCATGTCATGCATACTTATATAAAAGATCCTATGATATAAGAAACACATACCTGGTCACCATATTTGCTAGTTATGTCTAGCAATGTGTTCTTGTTTTCTTCAATGACCTGCATAATTCATTAGTTAACTTTTGCAAAACAAATTATACATACCTGTATGTGATCCATGAATATGGATGAATCTTTATCTTTATGTCACCATGGCATGTTCAGGTTGTCCTTTCAATTTATACAAACCTCCCTCTTGCTCTCCAATCACCACTGCATCATCTATGGTCTTTCCCTTTGGCCACATTAGGACTTGGCCATCCACAAATGCAACCCTCATACCTTTTGCATCCAATGCAGAGATGGAGAGTAAGTTCTTCTTGAGCCCAGGTACATAAAGGACTTCTTTCATCTTCAAAGATTTTCCAGAATCTAGGTTGTAGGAGGCTTCACCACTTCCTTTGATGGGATATTGATAATCATCCCCAAGTTTCACTTTATGCGGTGATTCATGTTCAGACAGATTTACAAAGGATTCTTTAAACCCAGTCATGTGTTTGGAAGCTCCACTGTCAATTAACCAATCATTACAACCATGGGAGATAGTACCTGTGAGAGCAGAGATTAGAACATACTCTTCTTCACTTGATGAGTCATCATCACTTTCTTCCCTAGCCTTCTTCTTTGGAGGTTCATCATCTTCGGCAGCATGAGCATGGTACCTTCTTTTGTTACCCTTCTTCTTCTTGCTGGAGTTGTTGTTGTTGTGGTTGTCCCTTTTGTTTTTGGGACATTCTGAAGCAAAGTGACCCTTCTCATTACAAGTGAAACACCTTAGATCTTTCTTGTCTTTGTGAAAATGATGAGAAGATTTCTTCTTGTGATGGGATGGCTCCCTCTTGAACTTGCCCTTCTTAGTGTGAGCTGTGAGAGCTTGATCTCCATTTCCCATCTTCTCTTCTCTTGCCACAAGCCTTGCTTCTTCTTGATAACATTCCTCCCACAATCTGCTGAAGGAGATTAATTTATTTCTGGCACAGATCCCCTAGATAAAAGAGTCCCATGACCTAGGTAGACCATTCAAAGTAGTCATAACAATTTCACCATTCTCCACCATTTCATCTACAGCTTCAAGTTGTTCCTTGATCTGAGAGACCTTGGAGAAATAGGATTGAATCGTTTCTCCATTCGACATCTTGACCCCTTTCAATTGATTCCGCAGGGTCATCTTCTGATTTATGTTCTTTCCTTCAAATAGCTTGGTCAAAGAGTCAAACATAGCCTTGTGTGTCTTTAGAGAAGACACATGGGGTATGAGATGGTCTTTGATAGAATCAACAATGATTCTCTTTGCCTTGACCAAGTTCTTCTTATGCAATACCTTAGCCTCTTCATCCTCTGGGATAGGGATGTCTTCTTTTATATGTGAGTCCAACTCATTCTCTTCCAGGATTAACCCAATCCTATACTTCCAAGCTTGGAAGTTATCAACCCCTTCAAGCTTATCCTCAAGCTTGGTGTGGTGAGACATCTTAAAGAGTACTTCAAATGGAAATAGAAAAGATTTAGGTCTTACCACTTGAAATGCTGAAAACTGGATCTGGTCCTGGATTAGGGTTTGTCGAAAAAACCCTAAAAATTCAAAATGTGAATTTCAACTTTCTGAAAGGATAGAAAGATGCGCCTTGATGAGATGATCAGCCTGGTGTATTCAGAATTTGAGATTAGCAAAGCTTTACCCTTCAGATTTTCCTTTTTGTCCTCCTGGGTTCACTAGGGAGAGCCCTGAATTAGGGTTTGAGTTTCCCGGAGATCTACCCAGCCACAAATCTCGATCCAAATCTCTAAACTTCGATTTTTGCAAGGAGCTTCCAGCTATGTCTTCAGATTTCAGAAATTCCTATTTGTGTGGAAACCCTAATTTTTAGGGCCAAATATGAAAATGCTCAGAATTGAATTCTAATTGGACAGATAGATTCTCCTTGATGAGTAGAGCCAATCTACTATACTGCTTTTCCAAAAACTATGGAGAGAAACCCAATAAACAAGAAACTCAAGTTTACGTCACTACAAAATGTTTTCTTCTCAGGCTAGCTCTGATACCATGTTAAAATTTGAGCATTAATTCACAATACTCTTGGATCTTTACTGAGAGAATAACATATACAGTATATCAATGCATAACAATCACAATAAGCATGACAAGCATCACAAGAATCAAAAGCATGAGAGACAAGAGACACAGAGTTTCCATGGGGAAAACCCTAAGGTGAAAAACCCCACAACTTCCTCAGAGATAGAGAGAGCAATGGCTCAACCAAAGTACAACCAAAATACACTTGAGATAGTCTCCTAGAGCAAATGATCCTCCTCCTCACTAGTGCGCCACTTTCTGAGTGAGAGAAGTGTGTCTTTCCGAATGATCCAAATAGAGATCTCCCGATCTCTATTTATACTTAACTTGTTTGCCTAGTTACACAATGGGGCCGACTTGTCTATCTAGATACATCCATAATATAATATATATTTCAGGGCCGACCCCACACATGGTGGTGTAATAACCCATCGGCAAGTACACACACTTGCGACACTTGTCAATCCACATGATGACACTTCCTTATAGAGGAATAACACATCTCTAATAAGGGTACAATAAATATATATATAATACATAGATGAAATACATTCCGAAGTTACATATACATCAACACTATCCCCACCTGAGAAACATAGGATCATAGTTCAAAGTTCCAATTATTCTTGTGTAGATAATGATCTCTTTCGTACTGGTTCTAACCTTATTATCAAACGATGCGTACGGGAGTATGATATGGCGGAGATCCTACATGCATGTCATGGTGGACCCAAAGGTGGGCATTTTTCTGATAAGAGAACATCATACAAAGTATTGCACTCTAGGTATTATTGTCCAAGCATCTTCAAAGATGCTTCCAAATATGTCAAGGGATGTGACAGTTGCCAAAGAATGGGTAGACCTACACTATCCAATGAGATGCCTTTGCAACCTCAAGTTATGATTGAGCCATTTGAAAAGTGGGCTCTAGATTTCTTTGGACCAATTTCCCCTATGTCTCGAAAGAGGAATTACATCCTAGTCTGTACAGATTATGTCACCAAATGGGTAGAAGCTAAAGCTTTATTCCAATCCACAGAGAAATCTGTGGTGGAATTCATTTATGAAAAAATATTTACCCGATTCGGTGTACCTAAGGAAATTGTAACCGATCAAGGATCTTAGTTTACCTCCAAATTAATGAAAGAGATTACTGACAAATATGGTATTAGACATTGTAAATCGTCACCATATCACCCGTAAGCCAATGGTCAGGTGGAATCCAACAACAAAGTATTAGAAGCCATCCTGACTAAGATTATCCAATTACACCACAAAGACTGGGCAGATAGGCTTCCTGAAGCTCTGTGGGCTTATAGAATAACATGGATAAACACTACTAGTCACACACCTTATGAACTTGTTTATGGTAAATAAATTCTTATACCCATTGAATTTCAAGTCAAAAACTTTCGTATGGCTGTGCAATTAGGGATGAACTTAGAAGAATCACAGAGACAACAAATCCTGCAGATAAATGAATTAGACGAGATTAGGCAAGATGCTATTCAACGTACAATCTTAATACAAAAACAACGCAAAAAATGGCATGATAGATACATTAAACAAAAACAATTCAAAACTAGATACTGGGCACTACTTTTTGATTCAAGATACAAAAATTTTAAAGGTAAATTAACTACTCGTTGGATGGGTCCATATGAAATTGTCACCACCTTTGATAATGGATCCGTTAAAATTAAGACAATTGATGATTTGTAAATTTATTTCGTGGTAAACGGACACAGACTTAGACTATATCATCAAACAATATCTAGACAGGATTTTGTGCAGAATGCCTTGCAATAGGAAGAAATGGAATTGGTAGAAGAGGAAGCCATTCCTCCTCCTCCTAGTCCTTGAATCATTTTGGGTTATTTTCTTTTGTATATATGTAAATATGTTTTTTATTTTAAATAATAAAGATCCATTTCTAACAACTGATTACATTCTTTTTTTACAGGGAATCTATTATGATCAATTGTCAAAATATTGTCAATAAAACAGGAAGAATCTATTTTGAAAATTTTACATAACTTGTTTTGTACATTGTTATGACATTTTATGTTAGCTGGAGCTACCATACTGCAGACTGTGCGGCCGAGGACTACACAGTACTTTTTTTTTCTAGATTGGAGATCAGCTGCCTACGGATGAGGCATTTTTGTTCAGATTGCCCCTAGCAAACACATCCGAGGGGATAGACAGTTGGACAGTGTCACACAGATTTTCACCTACCATCTACCACAGGGTCACCTTTCCTTGCCAGGATTTGACAAAAGCCCATTTGAGACAGTTTCCTAGTCTTGTTCTGATCGAGACTATCACAGTACATTGTTGGTTTATCATGTGCACGGATTCAACAGAGATCCAGCTCAGAGACAAGTTCAGTAGTGGCAAGTATTGCATTTGATGATTATTGCTCATGTTGTAGATTAGGCTTCTTTATACTTGCTAGTACACTAACTTTGCATGAGATGATATATTTGGTGATCTAGCTATGATATGATGTGATTGGGACTTTGATGATGTCAGTCCACCCCTCAAGTTAGACTTATGTATATGCACGCTGAGTCATGTCCTCTATACTTGGCAGAGACTTGATCACTTAGTCCCTCTCGGTAGATGACTTTAGTTCCATTATCACTTTCTCCACCCATCCGACTCATCCATGACACTTGTTCTCTGACTTGGATTCTAATTTATGATCCCGAGCACCCATTTCCCCACTGATCTTTGAGTTTGCCATGACTCCCTGTTTATTGTTCCTCGGATCTTTAGTGTGTGAGATACACAATTAGACCTAGGATTTGCTCCTATCAGTTGCCCCCAATGTTGCAATGCAGTTAGGATTGTGTAGCCTCACCGGGTGTTCCCCATTAGTCATCGAAGTATGTATTGCTCATCCCCATTACCTTTGCAGTATGAGCACCATGTTTATATCTTTTGAGACATGTATGTATCCCAAGAGGGCCTTGATGTAAATGAAGAAATGAAATGTAAATTAGGCTAAAAAAAAAGGCCATTATGTTGTAATTGTAAAATCTAGCCAAAAAAGGGATAAGTATGAAACTCATTGTAAAATCCATGCAATGTGTTTATGAACACACATGGATTCACGTCAACCATACATGCCAGCATTTGTAGTGGTTATTCCTCACCTAGTCTTGCGGGACAAGGAGGTGAGAAGGAACGAGGGACAAGCTCAAGATTGCCCCCTAGAGTCTCAAGTTACAGTTTGTCGGACACCCAGTTTGGCGGCTCTAGAAAATAACCTCACGGAGTCTTCGGATACGGATGTGAGTTGTGAGATACTTGTTAGATGATTAGTGGTGGTTTCCCTGCACTATACCCATTTGTGAGGCACCGCCCTTCCCCATGTCCTGTCATGGCATACTTACCTCAGTGGACCCTACTTTCCAGAGTTGTCCAAAGCGTCACATGATCTTCATCCTTGTCTTCCCATGTCCTTTTCCTTGTCGTCCACATCACCTAAAGTCAGAAAAGTGGTCAATTCTATAGATGTGCATAGCATTTTAGTCTTTTGGAGGTGGTGGGCCCACTTCACCAGGGTCTTGTATTATCTCGGGAATTAATGTATTTTTTATCACCATGTTATCATTATATTGCTAAGTAATGTACTAACTTGTATAATTGAGCCTTGTCACTTCATGCTTGCATACAGGTATTCAGCTAGCACTATGGTTTACTAGATTTGACTTGGTCAAATTAAGTTGACTAGGCCAAAAATGGGCCCGAAAAAATGTTGCGATTGGAATTTCTATTTCGATCAATTATTATCTACAGGGATCCCATATGAGCATGCAATTGTCGGAATTGCAAAATACTGAAGCGTTTGTGAATTTTTTAATTATTGTTGGTCAACTTTGACCTATTTTAATTAAAAATTATGGATTTGGGGAAAATAATGCCAAAGTGATGGATCGGGGTCGTTTGAGTGGTCATCCCTACTCCTATTGGGGTCCACGATCACATTGCAGTAGATGGTTCGGCAATTCAGGCAATAAAAGTTGGTCAAAATCCCAATTTTCATCTTCAGCCATATAAACCAGCAAAAATTACATGGAAAATCATAATTTGACTAAGGCAAATATAGGCAAATGGCAAAATCAAAGGTTGAAAAAGGTAAAGGTAATTTCTAAAGGTAAATGGTAAGGTTTGATGCATTGTTGGCACATTGTGGGGCCCTCCCCATGGCAGCTCACCACTTGAGGTCAAATTGGCCCATAGAGGCATTTTTTCTCCTGAGGGGGAATTTGATTTTGTTGGATATGGGAATGTGGGCCCTTGTTGTATGATGTTGGGGGGATAAAACCCCATATAGACACCCCCCAACACTTTGTATTATGTGTGTGGCCCCCACAATGGGCCCCTTTCCTCCACATGTGCGCTCTCCTTGGGGCAATTCGCACCCCCCTCCATAGAGCCATCTCCACCATTCGATTTTGATGGTTGGGGATTGATCTCATCCCTCCATTTTGGGGGGGAACCTATTTTGAGTGTGAGCCATCTCTATAAGAGAATGGACTCTCTCCATTGTACTTCTTCTTGACATTTTGAGATTTGCTATTGATCTCTTGAGAGACATCTTCTTCACCTTCTTGTGCATAAGTGTTGTGGAGTGTTTGATGTGGATTATTGGCGTATTACTGGAGTATTGTTGAGTGTTAGTGAGCTATTTCCATCTTCTTCTTGTCCAAGCTAACATTGTAGGTGAAATCGACCACTAGAGAGAGGCGCAGCCATTGAGCTAGTAGCTCCACATTGGGCTTTCTCTCCGGATTTCTGCAAAGGGAAGTAAAACTTATGTTATTATCTTGCTTTCCTTCATTATTTGTCATTATTTACTTGTATTTCCTTGTTATTTGCCTCAGCTACTGATTTGAATTTCTCTTTGGCAAGTACAGGGGCGCACTTGGACTATTGGCTGCTCCAAAACGCTCAAGGGAAAGGCACCATTGCTCAACATTTGGCATCCATCATTCGTTTCTGCATCAAAATCTTCATCTCCTTTGCTTTAGGTAGGCGATCATTGCTGCTCTCTCTTGTTCTCATCTTCTTGTGAATGTTAAGCTGCAAAAACACAATAAAACCCCTAAAAATTAATATCTTTACTTTCAACCGTTAGAATCCTTAGTTCTTTAAAACCCGCTAATGAAATCTAATTAAATAGCCATATCTAAAATTTCATAGCATTCCGACTCCATATTCCCATAGAACCAGGGACTAGTCCGTCAGTGATTTCGCCCTACCTGGGAAAAACTACCAATCATGCCTTTGGGTCAATTTTGGGGTTATGGGTACTTAATAATCTGATTTATAACTATTGGGCCTAGGTTGAGACAAAGTTTTGGAAACATCTTTTTGAGACAAGCAGGGAAAGCTGAGCTAAGCGCAGCTCGGAAATACAATTTTGGCTAAGTATTGAGGATGCTGCGAAGTTCCGTGCAGCATCCAACTTTTGACCAGACTGCGGAGTTGCGCGTAGCATCAAAGTTTTGGACGTGATGCGAAGACTAGTACTACGCCGAAGCAGTGCTGCACAGTTAGGAGGCCACGCGGAGCCAGAAAAGCGGTGTGCTGGACAAGTATCAAGTGCAGGTACCGGTGGGACCAGTAGTAGCCATTTTTGGAAAGATATTCCAGGATTGGTGAGTGGCAGACATAGGCAAATCAGGAAGGTAGCCATGCATGGATTGTTAAGGAAAGCGACGTTTGGCATGCCTAGAAGGTAAAACCGTTAGAGAGAAATGGTTCGGCAGAAGCAGCCTGTAGGCACGCCTGCAACGGGAAGGCCGATAGCGACAGGATGAGGACGTGGAGATCCACCAGGATCAAACAGATGCTACTAGAAGCCATCAATCCGGTTTGGAAAACCGGTGCAGTTTGGGAAACCCTTAGGGTTTTGGGTTTCAGGTCTTCGACATGGTACAGACATGACCTTCGGGCATGATCTACTTAAGAAGACAATTTTGTATGGGATGGGGTTGTTGTTGTTGGGTTGTTGGGTTGTTGGTTGTTATTGCTCTATTTTTGGGGGCTAGATGCTAGTTGTTAGAGTAATCATGAGATAACCTTTTGTATTGTAAAATCTCTCTGAGCTGAGAATATTGTAAAGACTCTGCAGCTGTGTGCGCAGAGACCTAGCCGAGAGAGAGGAGAGTCTGCAGCTGAGTGCGTAGACCAAGAACAGTTGCCCCATCCCCTTTTGAAAGAAATATGTTACCAACCGTTCTTGTGGACATAGCTTTCCATCCGGGGAAGTGAACCATGTTAAATATTGTGTTATGCGATTATGTTTTATGAATGAATGACTATCTGTATTGCCTGTAGAATGAATGTTTGAATGTTTCGTTGCATGATATAATAGGGGAACTTTGATATGCATTTACCAATAGGAGAAGTTTGGGAATGATATGCTAGATTCCACAGGGACAGATGAATGGCGAACATTTCAATTATATGTTAGGATCATGAATCAGTCATTTAAGTTTAAATACTTTCTTAAACACAGTGAAGGAACGCAGCACAATTAGTCACATCTATCATTTCAGTTCACGTTGTAATAATCTAAGTCCTTGAATGAATGCTAGAAAGATAACCAATAAGTGCCTGAATGAATGGGTGAGTGATATTCATTTCAGTGCCTTAGCATTTTCAAGATCTTCCAAGTAAAGAATCAGCATGGTAGACCCGCAGTTCCAGTAGAAGACTCGCAGTAGTAAGAAGTCTTTAAGTGAGGCCCACAGTGTTTCCCTCACCGCGTAGTACTGCTTGTAGCGTAGATCCTGCTACATGCCACATCGCTTTGCTTCGCATCGCACTCTTTCTGTCCTGCACTGCGCAGCTTGTTCATATAAACAACTCATCATTTACTGTGGAAACCTGATTCCGTAGTACCCCATAAGATACACCTCGGGTGAGACCTCAATCTGCTCGCAGGTTGTTGCCGAAAGCACCGGTGTGAAGGGGTTTTGTTGGTCAAAAGGGAGAACCGCAAAGAACCTGGGTCTAATTGGAAACCTCTAGGTCAGTTTAAGCCAACAAATGGTTATGTTGCCACGCTAGAATCCATGATGAGTTGCAATCATTATGTGTGAAGAAGAATATCAGTTCCCTGAAGAATCTGACTATTGGCATCTTGAAAAGACAGAAATCCAGGCTTGGTGGGATAAGACCATAAGAGATTTTAACAGACAAGAGAATAGACATCCGCGTCTAAGCGACACACAGTGGTTGGATAGATATTTGTTGGACGACATTCATGAAATTTTTTGGGCATCATTTCCAAACGAGCTGCATGTGTGGATCTTGTGGCTCGCAGAGAAGAAAAACTGTTTCCAGGGAGGAGTACCCACGGAATGGAATCCTGAGCTCACAGCACAACTCAAAGCGCTAGATAGCCCGTTGTCACGTGTAGTTGACTATTGGGTCGATCATATGCTAGAAGGATTTGTAACATAATTTGCTGTAGACACACTCAAATCCTACAACCAAGCAAGAGAAAACTTTTTCAGAGGATTTCAAGGTAAGTTCCTGAACAATCTCAGTCTATACATTAAGATGTTGTTAGCTGAGAAAGGTGTTTTAAGAATGCAGTAATATTCTTGAAGCTTGTCATGATAAACAGTACATATATTGATTCTGACGAAGAGACACATACTCTTAGAAGTGGTAAGAGATATAAAATTAATAAGAATCAGGGAGGCCCTGGACTCCATATTAATACTGAGATCCCGTGTAACATTGGCAACGAAGTTGTACCACCATTTACACCTGAGAACGCACCAGCTGCAGAGACTTCACCACCTTTATCTAAAAAACCACCTGCTACTCAGCCCACCCCGCAGAAGACTCATCCTAGTCCATCTCTCCTGATAGTCACATTTGTGTTTACTGTGCAGAGCCCTTTACAGTAGCCGCACACTAATCTCGGTGCTCCACCACATAGTAGCACAATGGAAAACACAGATATGAAGCTACCAATATTCAAAGGAACTGGCTTAGAAGACCCTGACCAACATTGGTTTCTTTGTGAAGCCGTATGGAGTGTAAGACAAATCCAGGATGATGCAGTGAAGCAAGCACAGGTCATCACCACCTTTAGAGATAGAACTTTACATTGGTTTATGAAATACTCTACCATACAACTGAGAACTCTCGCAAAAATTAAAGCTGTGCTCATAGTAGAATTTAAGAAACCTGAATCTGAATCTAAGTGTATAACCGAGTTGAAAGAAATAAAGCAGAAACCAACTAAAATTGTTTGGGAGTTTGATCAGAAGTTCAGGACCCTATTAGACCAAGTGAGCTTTGTTATAGCTCCGAAACAGCACAAGGAATAGTTCATTGCTGTGTTGTTGCCCCATATTAGGTTACCATTGATGCAGCAGCAGGTTGAGTCCCAGGCAGAGGCCTTGGAGATCTCAATGAAGCTAGAGGCTTCGCTGATTGGTGAGACTAGTTCTGGGATGTCTCAGATCCAGATCCAATGACCACCCTAACACTAGAGTTACAAAGCATGAAAAATGGTAAAGACCAAAGTTATGAACCTAGACACGAGGTCTGGTGTATAGCTTGTAAAGGATAAGGCCACGATAGAGAGCATTGCCCTCTATTCCGCAACTATCTTAATAGTGGTGTGCCAAACCCATTGAATCAGAATCAGGCTCCATGGTGTGAAATCTGCAGAACCACAAGACATAGACCTGAAGACTATTATCTTATACAAAAATATGTGAAAACGCCTAAAAATTTATATTGCAATTTCTGTAAATCAGTTAGACATGATGAATCCAACTACCATTAATGAAGGAAAGAAAAAGGGATATGGACTCAATGCGAGGCGCTGGCTTGTACCGTGTACAAGAAGATGCCCAACCGAAACAATAAAATGCACAATATGACCAAGGAGGATACAGAGGTCATGGTGGTGGATACCGCGAAAGAGGAAGAAATGCTGGCCCCGAACAGGGAAGAGGCCACGACCAAGTCATTTGTTATAATTGTGGCCAGCTAGGTCACGTATTGAGAGATTGTGTTAACCCATGCACTACATGAAATTATTGTAAATCATTTGACCATGTTATTGAAGATTGCCCAGTGTTAGAGGTCGAAATGCAGAAATGAAGACGGATGGATGCACTGAACACGAATGTCCAGTGGATCATAGTAGAAAATAGACTAGTGGATCCGAGCATCAATGTGGTCACGCGCAGTGGTGCTGAGACAAGCCGCGACAGAGGAGCGGAAGCTTCAACATCAGGGGAGGCACATATGAAGAAGGATCCCCTTGAAACAATATGGATAAGGAAAGCTCCAGGAAAAGCACCCCCTCTTAATTTACAGAAGAACAAGGAGATATTCATTGAGGCGTGGGATACCTTTAGAGAACTAGCAGATAAGTCATCAAGGATCCCACTGTGCAGTGAAACACAACATGTTGAAGACATGCCGGCTCCTTATGATAACACAAGCAATGCGACAGATGTCCGTACTTCTGTTGCACAGTTCTTGTGAAGCTGCATGCAGTTACTAAAAAGCGAGAAAGCCATAGTAGAGCTCCAAAAGCTCATCAGCCAGTATGAACCTCAGATTGCAATAGAGACTTCAGATAGCACCGTACATCATATAAGGAAACACAAAAGAACAGGCTGATAGATGAGGCTTATTGTGCAGATAGTAGATTTTGAAATGGATGAAGTCATCCTTGATTTGGGATCAGAAGTGAATGTCTTGACTAAGCAGACATGGCAGCAGATGGGTCGACCAAAGTTGCTCTGGTCACCTATCCAGTTACGAATGGCTAATCAAGAGAAGGTCATACCTTTTGGCCGCTTAGCTAATGTAGTAGTTGACATCAATGGAGTACAGAGTCATGCAGACTTTGAAGTTATTGAAATTGTGGATGATAGTCAACCTTTTCCAGCAATATTGGGAATTGATTGGGCTATGGATAACTTGGCTATCATAAACTTGAAGACAAAGAAGATGATCTTTGAAGGGAAGCATCTTATATTCATCGCACCATTGGATCCTAAAGATGGTGACAGATACAGTGAGCCGATTCAAGAGGAATCCCAAGCTCAAGATTTAGATCAACTATACCAGCTGACTGCGAACAAGGAAGACTACATTAATCCTACTTCGGATGGTATGCTCAGTTGGCGATGTGACACTTCTTGTATATCTGACTCGGATATAGGACTGGAGAATAGGCAAAGACGCATGCATGAAGTATCAACAAGAAGATGTGCACAGGTTACGAAATCATTGCGTTGGATCGGAAAAGAGGTGAGTCCTATTCCCACATATGATGATTCTGCGAATGTTTATAGTTTCATAAGGGAGTATACTGCAGCTATACCAGATGAGCATAGACTATGAGCTTTAGATATGGCATTGCGCGATACACCTGCTAGATGGTGGAATGCACATAAGAAAACATTGACCACTTGGGATCAATGCAGAACTAAGATGCAGATTCGGTTCATCGAAAGGGTTACTTTACCCTTCGAAAAGTATAATGGACAGACAGACCCTAGCCAGCACATTGAAATATGTTCAAAGGCATGAGTGGAAATACCACCTACAGAATGGGTACATTTATTTTGTACATACATTGGATGCGGGTATCCCAGAGAAATGGTACCTAGACCTGGACTTGCGCAGCGAACTCACTAATTGGGAGCTACTCACTGCAAACTTCTAGAAGGACTTAAGTTTTGAAGATGAGAATCCACTAATCCATGAAGCATTACAGCTAATCAAAAAAGCACATATTCCAGGATGACTTTTCTCATCAAAACATGACATTGCAGGGATTTTTTGGGACAAAGTGCGTTCCTATGCACCTACAATCGGAATGGAAGGAACATGAAGAGCACTTTATCGAGTGTTACAACTTAGCTGAAGATACCGATGATACAAATGAATACGATGAGGAGGACCCGCGCAACATAGATATACCAGAGTTAGAAGGCGCACGCGAGGTAGAAGGACCTCCATTGGAAATCCCAGATATGACTGAACGAGTAAAAACACAAAAAGTGAACATTGGCACAGACAAAGAGCCGAAGTTCGCATCAATAGGTGATTATTGGGATGATAAGACTGTTGTAGATATCACAGATGCCTTACATGAGTATCACGAACTGTTTCCAACCAAATTTACAGAGATGAAAGGAATTTTGGGAGACCTAAGGGTCATGAAAATAACTTTAAAGCCAGGTGCTAAGCCTGTCAAGCAGAGGCCATATAGATTGAATCCATGCTACAAGGAAAAAGTCCACGCAGAGCTAGATAAGATGCTAGAGGCAGGAATTATTGAACCGGTCAAAGAATCCGAATGGATTAGCCCCATGGTTTTTCAAGACAAGAAAGCAAAAGGTGAGATCAGGATCTGTGTGGATCTCAGAAAACTGAATGATGCTTCCATGCATGACCCATTTCCTACTCCATTCACAGACGAACTGCTTGATAACGTTGGAGGAAACGCGGCATATTCTTTCACTGATGGTTTCTCTGGTTACCATCAGATCAGGATTGATCCTGCGGATAGGCATAAGACGACATTTTGTACAGAATGGGGGTCATTCCAGTACACTGTCATGCCTTTTGGTCTGAAGAATGCACCTGCCATATTCTCCAGAGTCGTCATCGCAACATTTAAAGATTTTATGCACAAGTTTCTAGAAGCATACTTTGATGATTGGATTGTGTTTGGTCTATTGAAAAATCATTGTGCAAATCTCCGCATGATGCTCGAAAAGTGTCGACAGCATCAAATATACTTGAATTTGAAGAAGTGTATTTTCTGTGTGCCCTATGGAATTTTACTTGGCCACATTGTCTATAAGCAAGGATTGATGGTAGACCCTGCAAAGATTGCAGTTATTGCAAACTTACCAACACCAAATTCAGTCAAAATGCTACGCTCTACCTTGGGCCATACAGGCTATTACAGGAATTTCATTAAGGGTTATGTGCAGATAAGTGCAGCAATGGAAAAGTTGTTGAAGAAGGATGCACCATTCATTTGGAACGCAGAATGCGAACAGGGTTTTGATACACTAAAAGAAAAGATGGTCACTGCGCCGATTCTAGTCTTTCCAGACTAGACAAATCCATTCCATGTCCATGTTGACGCATCATGTATTGCCCTGGGGATTGTGTTATCTCATCCAGGAGAAGGAGGTATTGACCACCCTATTGCATTTTCTAGCAGAAAGCTTTCAACAACAGAGTAGAGCTATACTAATACTGAGAGGGAAGGCCTTGCGATGGTATATGCCCTACAAAAATTTAGACACTACTTGCTGGGATCGCACTTCCTTATGTTTACTAACCATTCTGAGCTAAAATACTTGGTCAACAAGCCAATGTTAGGGGGACGCATATGCCGATGGCTATTGCTCTTCTAGGAATATGACTTTGAGATTATTGTCAAGCCAGGTAGACTAAACTTGGGACCTGATCATCTTTCAAGGATTGAGTCAGGAGAGGAGCTGATGAATATTGAAGACAGTCTTCCTGATGCACAGTTATTTAGTATATAGGTTGCCGATGATTATTACAAGGATATCATTGATTTCCTAACCACAAAGTTGGCACCCCAGGAATTCTCTATCCAGTAGAAAAAATAGTTAGTGGTGCACACCGCAGACTTCACTATAATTGCATGTTAGTTATACTAACTTGGGTCGGATGAAATCCTGTGCAGGTGCATACTTGATCATGAGAAGCCATTTATTCTAGCGGACGCACACTCAGGAATCATTGGAGGTCACTATGCAGGAAGGGCTACCGCACAGAAGATATTGTGCGCAGGGCTATGGTGGCCTACACTCCATAAAGATGCCAAAGAACATTGTAGGAATCGTGATGTCTGTCAGAGGACAAGAAAACCATCACGCCAAGATGAGATTCCACTAAATCCACAGTTGAAACTGCAGCCATTTGAAAAATGGACAATAGACTTTGTGGGTCCTATAAACCCACCAGGAAAAAGAACGGGTGCAAGGTATATTATTACTGTTACTGATTACCTCACCAGATGGGTGGAAGCAAAACCAGTTAAGGATTGCAGTGCTAGTACTACTGCACAGTTTATTTTTGAAGAAATACTCACCAGATTTGGCTATCCGAAGATTTTGATGAATGACCAAGGTACTCACTTCTTGAACAAGAGAATGGTACTGTAGAGGTTGTCAATAAAATATTGGAGAATGCACTCACTAAGGTATGCAATGTAAATAGAGACAATTGGGACCTACACGTCTCTTCTGTGTTATGGGCATACAGGACCACATGCAAGAAATTGATAGGGCAGACACCCTTTCGCTTGGTTTATGGGCATGAGACTATAATGCCTATGGAATATATTGTCCCTAGTTTAAGAATCGCTGCATTTACAGGGATGGAAGATTGCGAAGCTCTAGAAGAAAGATTGCTACACTTACTAGGCTTGGAGGAAGATCGCTTCATCGCAGGCTTCCACCAGCAAGCAGAGAAGGACCGCGAGAAAGCATGGCATGATCGCCATATAAAGAACAAGTGTTTTCAGGTAAGTGACCTAGTCCTCCTATATCATAGCAAATTCATGAAATTCCCTGGTAAATTTAAGATGCATTGGCTTGGCCCATATACTGTGATACATGTTACTAACACTAGTGCAGTCCAGTTAGCCAATTTAGCTGGTGATACCTTGCCAACCTTGATAAATGGAAGCAAGCTAAAGCTATACCATGATAGCACTGCTTCGCAGAACCTTGAATAACAAGCAAAGGAAGGAATTTCTAAGTGTCAAGTACAGTTGAAATTGGACACTAGAAATATAAAGAAGTTTGTACATGTATGATAAAAGGAAGAAGGTATGATAAGAAGAATAATTTATGTACCGCGCAGCACTGTTGAAGCTACGTGGAAGGGGGAAAAAAAAGTGGAAGCCGCGCAGTTGGAAAATGTTGGCACTGCGAAGTAGTAGCGCAGGATTGCAGATGGCTTGCCGCACAGCTCAGCGCAGCACTCAGAGAAAAATAGCCATTGCATGGCTTTTCAGAAAAATAGTCGTTAGATGACTGTACAACAACCGCTTTAGCATTTAAAGAGAAGATAGCCATTCTAAGCACGCTGACGATGGAAAAGACCAAAGGATCCGCTCAAATTCGCCAACGGACACCACATTAAATGCCTATCTAGCCGTTGAAGGGCACGGGAGGGGATCTGTTGTGCCTATAAATAACACCGTTGGGAGACTCGCGGGCGTTATCGAGCACTTAGAATTTTCTTGTGATTAACCTCTCTAAGCTAGTAGCCATATGTATTCTGTCTACCTTAGCCGCTATCTCATTAATGAATGTCCGAACCTTCCTATAGAGAAGAAGAACTGACCATTGAAGAAGCACTGAGGATCTTTCAACACGGAGGGATTCAACAGTTAATGAAAACTCCAGTTAAGAAGGTCGCCATAGAACAAGGTGAAGGATCCCGCTGATCACCAAGAATTAATCCAACAATGCAGAAAAAAGCGAAAGATAAAGGAAAACATGTAACGAGACTTCGAAGCAAGGTCATAAATATGGGCTCTTCAACACAAAAATCGCCAGTCTATCAGAAAGAACCCTTGAAGATGACACCCGAATATATCTCCCTGCGGGAATTGAATGCCCGTGTGTTTAAATTGTCCAAGAATGTGAGATATGACATTCCTCTGTCACCTATCTCCAAGCATGTAACGACTACTAAGAATCTTCTGGGAAAGATAGCAGATTGTAAATGGGAGGATTATGACCTCTTGGGAATGAAGAAGGACGAGCTAGATGTTCCCAAGTACCCAGATTTTCAACTAGACCAGTATATGTGCTGGAAAAAGGATGCCAAGGGAACTCTTAACCTAGTTGCTGAGAGCTCGCTAACACCTGTCGTTCAGTCGGGGCTACTAAACTTGATAAGATTGCCACATTTTAACCATTCTCCAGAACTTAATATCGTGGTTCGCACACTCATGGAGCGAATCTACCAAGGTTATCTGTGGCTGGACAGGAACATCGATATTAACATCGATTTGATCCACCGCATCACTGGGCTAAGCAAGTGCGGTAAGGATCCTAAGCAATTCTTCCAGGGGAAGAGCAAAGATAAAAAGGCTGTTGAGAAGATGAAGAAAACCCACCCAGTGGCGAAGGGAAAAAGAGGTTTCCCAATGGAAGATATAGAGGACAGGGCAACAAGATTTGTAATGCAGTTGCTCCCAGGCAAGATACTCAAAACAGCTAGGCCTTCGGAGGTGCCTGCGGGCGCAATACTCCTGGGTGCCGCAGTGGCTGAAGGCACCAACTTTAATTGGTGTCAGTTTCTATTGAATGAGTTCCTTGAAGAACTCAACGACACGTAGGTGAATGGAGGCTAGTTCCATTTCACCTGGCTCATCGTCCTGATTGCTTTTTGTGGATGGAAGGATCCAAGAGATTATGTGGGCGTCATTATGGACACCAATGATCCTAGAGGGTTTAAGTTCATAAACCTTTGGGCGAACACAAATGCAGAGTGCCAGCATGCGACAATAGAAGTCTTTTATCAGTACTATATTCAGCTGCGTGATGCAATCATGAAGATAGCTCGCATTACAAAGCAGGTCATGGCGAAGTATATCACCGTCATCGACTTTGAGGCAGATATGAAATGTATCTTCATATCACCGAAAGCACAAATGAAGAAACCAGAGTGGTTCCCAGGGAACTACATCATGTATGAGTAGGACTTTGAAGACCTCATGAAAGATTGTCCACCAGAGTTCTGCGTAGAAATTATGTATGTGGAGACAGATTCAGCAGAGGATGAGCCAATCCCGCTCTCATGCCCAATCACTGAAGAAATAGGGAAGAGAAAAGAACCTGAGACTTCGCAGAAGCCAAAGTCAAGGAAGAAGGTGAAGGCCACAAAGATTCAATTGGAGGCAGTCCTCAATGATGATGACTACGAGATGATAGCCGAAACAGTCTCAGAGCAGATGAAGGAGCTCATGGAAGATAAAGATAAAAAGGATAAGGTCATCTAGGATGACCTGCAGAAGACGCGGCTCGCAATGCAAGGTTTGAAGAAGAAAATGGACGATGTCCAGAAAAGCCTGAGCTTGCTGCGTGACACAGGAGCAGAAGCGAGGTCGACAGGAACCTCGCAGCAAATGCCGCTATGGTTAGCAATAATGCTGCCATCGAAGACTAGAATTGTCCATGTGGACCCATTGGCTATTGCATTGCCAATGGCAGAACAAGTTGTGTTGGACAAAAAGGGAGTCAAGAGGGTAGAGCTCGACTTAGAAAAAATCCCCTTACCAGGATTGCACTTCATCCACATGCAGATCATTGAGGAGATGCATGACCGGACGGGGGAGTCAATGAAGTCACAAGCAGAGCTCACCGTAGCAAACAGGCAAATTCAGCTGCACGCAGAAATGCAGCTGCGGAACGAACTGGACCGCCGACAAAATTTGGAGACTACCATATCCAATGTTGCACAGGATATTGAAGGTATAGAACTCTAGGATGATCCCGCGGACACAGTTCTGAGGATTGGGGACAGGGTAAGATATTTGCAGTCGGAGATGCAAGATAAGGAAATTTTTTATCAGGCTGATATTACCTCATTGAAGGCACAAATGAACATACAAGCACCATTAACTGAACAGCAAGTCAGAGAGCAAGCAGTGAGCACCGCCTCGAAAAGCATTACAAGTGAGATGGATAAGTGCCAATCTCTCATGGATAAGGTTTCACAGGCAATCATGACCCTTGAAGAGGATCAAGGATTGCTACAGGTCAAGACTGCGGTAGAAGAAAAACAAACCATGCTGGACAAGTTGAATGAAGAGGTTAAAGCTCTGCCACCTAGAGAGAGGCTACCAAGATACAAGGAGATATCCGGTTTAAAGAAAGAAGTACAAGAATTACGACAAAAAGAGACTAAGATGTATAATCAGTCGCAGCAGATCCTGGATAATGCCATGGTGGTATCGGAGCAGATTGAAGAGAAGTTATCAGAACTACACGATAACCAGGAGCAGCCACAAGACCAAATTGGACAAGAAATAACTCCAACACTGCTTGAGACAACTAAACAGGTTGAGTAGGATACAAGAGAAGCAGTGGAGCAGTTGTGCAGTACATATGATGAGTTCGCGACCAAGTTCATTCCACTAGTCGTGGCACAGAGTGAGAAAGCTGAAACAATCAGTGGCTTGGGGATGAGCCACATGTAAGTGTTAGGGGCATGTTGGGCCCAGGTTGAGACAAAGTTTTGGAAACACCTTTTTGAGACAAGCAGGGAAAGCTAAGCTGAGCGCAGCTCGGAAATACAATTTTGGCTAAGTATTGAGGATCCTGCAAAGTTGCGTGCAGCATCCAACTTTTGACCAGACTGTAGAGTTGTGCATAACATCAAAGTTTTGGACATGATGTGAAGACCAGTACTGCACTGAAGCAGTGCTATGGAGTTAGGAGGCCACGTGGAGCCAGCAAAGCGGTGTGCTGGACAAGTATCAAGTGCAGGTACTGGTTGGACCGGTAGCAGCCATTTTTGGAAATATATTCCAAGATTGCCAAGCGGCGGACATAGGAAAATCAGGAAGGCGGCCATGCATGGATTGTTAAGGAAAGCGATGTTTGGCACACTTAGAAGATAAAACTGTTAGAGAGAAACGGTTCGGCAGAATCAGCCTGTAGGCACACGTGTGACAGGAAGGCCGATAGCGATAGGATGAGGATATGGAGATCCACCAGGATCAAACAGACGCTACCAGGAGCCAGCAAGCCGGTTTGGAAAACCGGTGCAGTTTTGGAAACCCTTAGGGTTTTGGGTTTTAGGTCTTTGACATGGTACAGACATGACCTTCGGGCATGATCTATTTAAGAAGACAATTTTGTATGGGATGGGGTTGTTGTTGTTGTTGTTGTTGGGTTGTTGGGTTGTTGGTTGTTATTGCTCTATTTTTGGGGGCTAGATGCTAGTTGTTAGAGTAATCATTCTGAGCTGAGAATATTGTAAAGGCTCTACAGCTGTGTGTGTAGAGACCTAGCTGAGAGAGAGGAGAGTCTGTAGCTGAGTGCGCAGACTAAGAACGGTTGCCCCATCCCCTTTTGAAAGAAATATATTACCAACCTTTCTTGTGGAGGTAGCTTTCCATCCGAGGAAGTGAACCACGTTAAATCCTGTGTTATGCGATTATGTTTTATGAATGAATGACTGTCTGTATTTCCTGTAAAATGAATGTTTGACTGTTTCCTTGCATGCTATAATAGGGGAACTTTGATATGCATTTACCAATAGGAGAAGTTTGGGAATGATATGCTAGATTCCACGGGAACAGATGAATGGCAAACATTTCAATTATATGTTAGGATCGTGAATCAGTCATTTAAGTTTAAATACTTTCTTAAACACAGTGAAGGAACGCAGCACGGTTAGTCGCATCTATCATTTTAGTTCACGTTGTAATAATCTAAGTCCTTGAATGAATGTTAGAAAGATAACCAGTAAGTACCTGAATGAATGGACGAGTGATATTCATTTCAGTGCCTTAGCATTTTCAAGATCTTCCAAGTAAATAATCAGCATGGTAGACTCGCAGTTCCAGTAGAAGACTCGCAGCAGTAAGAAGTCTTTAAGCGAGGCCCGCAGTGTTGCCCTCACCGCATAGTACTGCTCACAGCGTAGAACCTGCTGCATGCCGTGTCGCTTTGCTCCGCAGTGCACTCCTTCTGTCCTATGCTACGCAACTTTTTCATATAAACAACTCATCATTTACTGTGGAAACCTGATTCCGCAGTACCCCATAAGATACACCTCGGGTGAGACCTCATCCTGCTCGCAGGTTGTTGCCGAAGGGCCGGTGCGAAGGGGTTTTATTGGTCAAAAGGGAGAACCGCAAAGAACCTGGGTCTAATTGGAAACCTCTAGGTCAGTTTAAGCCAACAATAACATCTTTTTACCCTAGGATACCAAGTATCAGTTGCTGGAAGTGAGTTTAAACGCCTTTTTTTGACTGCCCTAGGTCCATTTTTCCACTGTTTAATCCATTCCCCTAGGGCTGTTAATTTCACTTCTTGCTGGTCCATTTTTTTTGCACTAAATCAGTCACATAATCACTCTATAATTATTAGAAGATGTGTTTAAATTACTTGATTCAATTTTTCCATGCTTGAGTAATCACTATATGCTTCATTCCCCCATAGGCAGACTTTTCAGCCACTCTTCTAGTCATCTTTCATTTTCTGATTTAGTTTCCAGCCTTGAGATCTTCCGTTTATTCATTAATCATACTCGTATCGAATCTGATTTCATCTTCCATAGACTATCCTCTCATTTCAAGATCCCGATTCTACTAGGATGGAAGAAATATCACCTTCAGTCATCCATCTTGTTTACTACTTTGATTATCTTTTGGGTTTAGGGTGTCTGATTGTTGAGTCTCAACCTTCACTGGTTGAGTGGGTCTCCCCCTTGACTAGGCTAAGTGCCTTGTCTAAAGTGACTGTAGCCTTTTCCGGTGTGACTTATGTCCCTTGGATAGACGACCTGCCTACTATAGGTTACACCATCCTGGTGGCTCATCCTCTACCATCCCTGTTGGGATACCCCTCATTAAGCAACTAGAGTTTGTGTGGTAACATTTTGGCACCGCTGTCGGGGAGGTAGAGGCCTACCCGTGTTTTTGCTTGAGTTTGAGTTTTTTGCTTGCTTTTGCCTCTATCATCGCATCAAAACTTAAAACTCAGTTGGCTGATTTATTTTTGCTTAATTTTACAGCCAACACATTCTTTTTTACTCACCACTTCCCCTTCATGACATCCCACCTCTAGTGAACGAGGCATTCAGTTCACCTAGCGATTCCACCCCGCAGCTCCACTGGAGGCCGAACCCATCCGTATAACCTTCGTAGCCTTGAGCGTTCTGACACATTACATAGCACATCTATCACGTACATCAGATGAAACCTTGGTGAGCACTCACCCAGCTCGTTTGGGTAGGCAGTCAATTCTGCAACCTCACCCTCTGTGGTAGTGCCACCCCCATCCATACCTTCCAACCATCCACAAAACCACAACCAAATGGCCAAATTCAATCCTAGTCCACGTGCCTTTGGCCGTATTGTTAGGCCTTCACCTTTTAGATTTGCTCAGATTCAGGGTGCTCCCCATGATATGCCCGACAAATATTTTGAAAAGATTCCAAATTTTAGTGGGAGCACAACTATCACAATTGACGATCATGTCGAATATGTGTGGCAACACATGGAGGCCTACGGGGCCATTGACGAAGATGTGTTCATGAGAGGTCTCTTCATGTCACTTGAGGGTGATGCCCGCAAGTGGTTTGACCGACTAGCTGCCGGATCAGTCATTGGTTACGATGATTTCGTAACCAAACTCAACGGTCAATGGTCAGTCAAACTAGATGGAAAGTATTTGCTTAGCCAGCTAGCAGGGATTAAGAAGAACGAAAACAAAACCACCCATGAATTCATTATCAGATTTGATAAAGTGGTAGCCCAAATACCTGAAACTATCCTCCCAACAGACCTCACCATCCTAATACATTATCTGGACTCATTTGAAGGGTGGCTAGGTTACCACCTCAAAGACAAGGAGCCTACTACCCTCAAGATTTCCCAGGACAACGCTCGCAAGGCTGAAGCCAACACGACATCTATGGGAAAGAAAAACTTCTTCGACACTCATGCTCCTTCATCATCATGGAATGATTCCCAGGCCTGCGAGGGCAAAGAGCCTCTAAAAGAAAACATAGAATCAGGGAACACAGATGATATGAAAGAGATGATTAAAACCCTTACCCTTCTAATGAGAGATCTAGCCAAAAATAGGGGCTGAAGACAACAAGAGACCTCCTGTACCTCCTGAGACCCCTGACACTTCGGCCATTCACTGGTGTGAGAAATGTGAAGACGAGCACCCAGAGGCCGAGTGTACCTATGTCGAGCCTGAAGAACTAACAGAAAACATCAACTTCGTTGATGACATAGCTTTCGACTTAGATTTTGGCTGGATCCTCATTGACGAGGATGAAGAAGAAGAAGACATTCAAAAAGTAGGCCCCTCTTGTCTACCTGTTCACCCTTGTGTCAATGATTCTCAGCAAATTAAGATCTATAAGAGACATAGGGATGAACCTAGGCCCGCGCCGTTCACAGAGAGGCATGAGGTTCCTCATACGGACCTCGGCACCATCCTTCATCCCTCTCACAAGCGGTTTGGGCAGAGCATAGAGCTGGAAAAGGAGCTAGCCAAGATAACGCAAAGCATCCCCTTGACTGAACTAGTCAAGCTTCCCTCAGTCTGGAGTCAGATCAATGACTTTCTGGACAGCATCCCAGTAGAGAGGAGCCCATCAAACACCTTTGCAGACACCTCTTGTTCTTTAGCTACTACACACGATGAGGAGACTGACACAGAGGACCCCCCGATATCCATTCACACTGCCATTTACGAGAGGAAGAATGGAGGGCACCAGCCCTTTTACTTGACTCTCCGTATACAGGGCACATTGTTACACAACTGTATGCTAGACTCGGGGGCCTCTATGAACCTCATGCCACTACAGGTCATGAAAGCTATGGGCCTGGAGGTCACCTGCCCCTATGGAAATGTGTGTGGGATAGATTCCAAACAAGTTCCATCCCACGGCCTGATCAAGAACTTGAGAGCGGACCTTTTCTCATGCTTAGACATCTCCACACTCATGGACGTGGTGGTGATTGACCTTCTGCCGGTCTACGGTATGCTCCTATCCACAAAATGGGCTATCGGATTAGGAGGGCATCTGTAGATGAACTTATCTTACGCTTCAATCCCTGACCCTAACGGGCTCTTGGTGAGAGTATACCGGTAGCCCTTCTACGAGGGACACCTTGAGGGCATGGAGGATGCCTTGCAGAGAACCTACAGGGGATGTGAACCAAGCCAGGAGGGAATGTTCATGGCCTTTGGTGATGACAGAGAGGACATGGATGATGAGGCAGACTTGGGACATGCATTTGACAGATGGCTCCCTACCCCCATGTCTCCCTCACCACATGAGGATTCTGATGGAGAGGGCATGTAGTGACTTAGCCACGAGCATCCTGAGAGCGAGTTGGCATCTCCTCCTAAGGGACCTAAGCTTATGAGGATATAAGAGGAACTCCCTATGGATCACTCTTATCCTCCGAGCCTCCGGTAGCAGTTAGCTCTACTATACCTAGATGATTATTCTACCACTGAGATGGACGAGTCAAATTTTTTGCTGCCTGATGAGTTGAGGGTCCTCACACGCAATTTACTTGCTTACAATGAGGAAGACCATGAGAAGAGCGTGGTGAGGACACTCCCCCTCCCCTGGAGGACTGGGAAGTGAGAGGTATCCCTCCTGCAGAGGAAAGAAGTTTCAGAACTATCCCCGAGATGCTGGCCCTAATAAACAATGACATTTCCAGGCAGGCCAGAGCATCTCCCCCAGACTACCTTGAGGTGGGGCCTCCTTCCTAGGATCTCCTTGGGGAAGAGAGTGACGAGTCTGACTGGAATTTCTTTCCCCTTCCCTTTGTTCCCAAGAGTGAGGCTGGAAGTGTCAGATCCAATCAGGTGTTCCTTGAGGAGTTCTCTCTTCCCGCAAACATCATGAGAGAGTTCTAGTCACTCCCTATGGACACCCCACCTCCCTCCCCTCGTCCTTTCCAGTTCCTGAGTTTCCTTCTGCCTTCGGAGATCCCCATCCCATCCGGAGAGGGACCTAGCACCCATACCATCTCGACACCTTCTGCCTTTCCTTCCACGCATCCATCCACCCACAACCTGTCGGCCCATCCCCCAGATTTTTGGACCATTGGCGAAACTGAGATACATATGACACATCCTAGATCCTTTGGTCCCCGAGCTGGCCCTTCCCCTGAGAGGGAGGAACCTCGGGAAGTTTTGATTGGAGAAGTGGAAATCCCCCTCGACGGGGAATCCCACCATTTCGTTTCCCACGTTAGCCATAGAGACCACCATCTCGACCAGAACAAAAACACAGAGTTATCAGTGTTCCGGGACATAGGTGTTGACCTGAATTCGGTCAATAGGAGGAATTTTGCTATAGGAGATCAGGTTATCATGTCCCACCACGCCTTTTATCATATGGTTGGAAACCACTCCGGGATTCTGGTGGGCCCCTTCCGGATTGAGATCCATGATAGGGACTCACATTTTCTAGCTACCGAGGATGGGCATTACTTCTCGGTCCCCGTGAGTGGTCACCTGCTCCAGGAGTATGTTCCTGATTTCACCTGGGGAGATATTCCCTAATTTGGCTTTGAGTCCTTCCTCTTTTTGCGGCTAAAAACCTCTCAAGAGCAGCGGTCGGTTCTCTTGTGCCTTAGATTGACCTTATCTTTGTCTGATGACCGGTTGACCCTTTTGTTTTGTTTTAGCTTGTGACCATTTCGGACTATCCACACCTTTTGATTTTATGGTGTCCTTTTGTACCATAGTTTCCATTCAGTTGCTTTTTTCACCTTTTTACACCTTATGTGTAGGCCTAATAAAATTTGAAATGCTGTAGAGTTAATTTCATTATTGATATATCTTTATTTCAGTATTGTCATTTATTTTTATTTTACTGGATTATTGTACATGTATATTGTACGGCCTGACGTGTGGTCTGTAGAGATTGGTATAACGTCTGCATTTTACAGGACTATGTACACATTGATGATGATGATGCAAATAGCATGCGAGTGCATGTACATTGATGATGATGAGAGGGGTGCTATGGACCAGAGATTCCGTGGTTCTTAAGCACTCTCTCCCTTAGAGCACTTGTCCCAGCTGGAGCCAGATGTTATCACATTTTATGTTAGCTGGAGCTACCATACTGCAGACTATGCGGCCAAGGACCGCACAGTACTTTTTTTTTCCAGATCGGAGATCAGTTGCCTACAGATGAGGCGTTTTTGTTCAGATTGCCCCTAGCAGACACATCAGAGGGGACATACAGTTTGTGATGTACCTGCAATAATTAATTAATGCAAATACACGAGATATCATAAATAATAGAACATAATCGCTTTTATATTGATCACGGGCCACTTCGAGGGGGCAACCTCCTTTGAGCAAGCTCAATACAATTAACTTCACGGTGCCTTCAATGATCTCAACACACACTTATATATTAAGTCTATGCCCAATACTATGAGTCAAAACCATGGGACATATAATACTACAGGACGACTTACAAAGCATATGCGTCCAATACTATGGGATAATATAAACTACGGATCAACAAATACTACGGGATGACTTACAAAGCATATGCGTCCAACAATAATATACTAACATAGTAAAGAGAAGGGTTGACATAGGTTCCTAACATCCCCTCTCCCTTAGAAAAAGCTTTGTCCTCAAAGCTTTGGTTGGAGAAATTGCTGCAGAATCTGAAGGAGTGGTTCCCCGGTAGCATCCTTGGTTTGCATTTCGGGCCACTGACGCCTTTGGAGTGTCAAGGAGGATTGCTTGGAAGGCTGTAGATGAAGAAGAACCCTATTAGATGCGTGGAAAATGCACTCAGAACGGTGCTGATCGGCTTGTTGTTTCAGGTGAATTCTGGCCATGTGAAGATTGTCCTGCAGAATGAGAAGAATCTGATCGCAGTTTCGAAGAACCGAGTTAATTTCCTGAGCTGGGGAGCTGCTAAGGGTGTATGGAAGAAGAATTGGCGGTGTTTGTCCATAGACTGCTTCATATGGTGTCCTTTGAGATGTGGTATTGTACCACCAGAGTGCTGCTAGGAAATCCATAGAAGTAGTTGGCCAAAGCTGTGTAGTGATGGGAAAGGGTTTGATCAATCCCGAAAGGAGTGTCGGTTCCCCCTTGTTGACTTGGAAAGTATCATCATTAGCCACCAGCTGTTGAATTGTCATTTTTAGTCCCAACCAAAAGAAGTTACATTGTTCCTGGTCATACATTTTGCAGAACCCAGAGTGCCCTGTTGATGAAGAAGCATGGAGATCATATAAGAGATAGCCCTGTTGAACATATGGCAACCAATTTGGAACAAGCAGAGAAAGAGCTGTAAGAGAAACTGGGTCATCAATTGTGCGAGAAGGAGCATCTTCCACCATATTGTCCTTATCCTTCTTGTAAGTGATCACATAGGGATAACCCATGAGTTGGATAACCCATTGCAGGTGTGTTGGGGAGGAGACCCATTGTTCCAGAAAATTTCCCAGACTTGGAAGATCAGTCAAAAATAATTGCCTAATAGGTATGGATGCCACTTCTGTACTGCATGCAAAATAGCCATAATTTCCTGCTGAGAGGTAGATGTGGTTACATTCTTACCGGAAAGGTCTCTTGAAGGCTACAAGCTCATTGGTTCATCAAAGATACCTGCATATCTATCCAAGGAAGTAGTGGAGACTGTTGATGGGTGCATCTGAATGGAATTGAGCTGAGCGATGACACCATGTGAATTCTTCTTAAGGATTTTTCCCAGGCGATGTGAACTGATGATGCAGAGAGACCCTGGTTGTAAGCCCCGAAATTTGTGTTGTGCCCCATTGACATTAAAATGCATCTAGAGTTCAGCAAAATCCCATAAGATGGGGCCAAGTGTGCGTAACCATTGAATTCCCAAAACCACATCACATCCGCCTAAGGACAAGGCAAACATGTCGGAGTGTAGGTTATAATATTCCATAGAGATACGCACATTGTGACACTTCCCCTTGCAAGGTAAGGTGCCCCCATTGGAAACCATGACTTCAAAGTTGGAGCAAGGATGGACAAAACAATCAGCCTGTTTGGCAATTCGAGGGTCAATGAAGTTATGAGTGCTACCAGAATCAATGAGTATGGTAAGAGGGAGCTTCTTGAAGTATCCCCTGACCCGCATTGTTTGTGGGGTGGTGACACCGGTTACAGCATGGAGAGAGATCTCGGGTGGGTCGTCCTGAGATGGGGTGTCAACAGGCAGGTGTTGCATGTCGACCAGATCATCTACTGTATCTGTAGCTTCTTCACCAAGTTCTAAGGTAGGCGGAGAATCCACATCCAAGATATAGAGCTTTTGTTGAACACATCTATGTCCCCGAGTGAATTTCTCATCACAATTATAGCAAATCCCTTTTTCTCGGTGTGCCTGCATTTCTATTTCAGAAAAATGCTTGATAGGAGTTGGTTGAGGAGCAGGCGTGATGGGAGGTCGTTGGGAACCCATATTTCTGAAGGGAACAAAGGTGGGTTTGGAGCGTTGTTGAGCTGCAATCTTGTCCTCGGCCAACTTAGCCAACCCTAGGACTTCCATCATTGTGTTGGGACAAAACATTTTGACCTCTGAGCGGATTTCATCCTTGAGACCACTGATAAAACAACTCCTGTAGAATTCATCAGACAATCCTTCTGTGTGATTGGCTAGTTTCTCAAATTCCATCTGATACTCTCTCACTGTGCCAGTTTGGTGAAGTTTAGTGAGTGCTCCTGTGAAGTCGTCAAAAGCACTAGGACCAAATCGTGGCAAAATGAGTTGGCAAACATCTGTCTAGTTTGGCTCGGGATGAGCTTTGATGTACTAACAGTACCATTGAAGGGCTTCCTGTTCCAAATGAAAGGATGCAAGTGGAACTTTCTGAACATCAAAAGTATTATGCAGACTGAAATATTGTTCTGCTCGGTATATCCATCCAGTCAGATCAGTACCATTGAAGCGAGGAAAATCAAGCTTCGGCCCACGAAAATTGCTAGAAGCAGAGAACCCGGTGGCTGCAAAAGATTCTGGCTGTCTGGTATTGTTCATGGCTGAATGCTGAAGATGGAGGCTGAGAAATTTTTCATCAAGATCTTGGAGTTTGGTTTGGATCACTGTAAGTGCTTCCTCCATGGTGTGTGCTCCTGCACGGGTGACAACCATAACCAGTTTTTTTTTTTTTTTGTTGACTGGGTAGGAAAACAAAAACAGGAACTACTTCAGTAAGGGAAAATTTGGATTTGGGAAAAAATCAGAAGGGTAATTGGGGTTTGACTAGGTTTTGGACACTGTTGGATAGACAGGGAAGCAAAAATGAGGATTTCAGAAGCGGGGTGAAAGAATGGGAAAATTTGGCAGAGGGTAACAAAGAAGCAGAATTTAGAAAGGAACTCTGTGGTAAAATTTGAAAATGATTGGGTGAAATCTGAGGAAGTTATGGCAAACCCTAAAAATCGACAAATATGAGATTTCGGGCTGTAGGAAGGGGAATTGAGGATAGGGTCCTCAGGAATGAAATATGCAGAATGGAATGACAGGGGTTCCCTGAAAATTTCAAGGGAAACAGAGGTAAAACAAGGGAGATATGGAGAAAAACTGGTTTTTTTTTTTTTTTTCCATCCTAGAGCGGCTACGGCTCGGATTTTTTTTTTTTTTTTACAGACTAGAGCGGTTACGGCTCAGAAGGAATCTGGAACAACGGCGAACGGCTGGATCTGGAATGGCTTGCAAAATGGATCTGAAACGGCGCAGCAGTGATCGGCAATAGTTCAGCTGAAAGTAGATATGGACCCCAGGTATGTGCGGCTTCCTAACATTTCAGGGTTTTCACTCAGCCACCAATGTTGTCTAATGGCTTGCGTATTGGGGCAGTACCCCTCACTCCACGGCTCAGGTAAAACTGATAACCGCTTTGCCACAAACGACAGCTCTTGGTTTACCTCACGGGTGGGAACTAGTCAATCAGGTAGGGGTCGTTGCCCTTTTCGCTTGGCAGGTCCTCTCAATGGCCAGCTACTTCAGGGTTCCTGTGGTACTCCTCATAATGATTTTTAGGGCTTATGCCCAAGTACTTCCCACAATTGAGCGGATAGGGATTATTCCCAGATCCGAACTTGCAACAGAAAAAAAAATTTGGGCAGAAATTCCACCGAATGTTCAAAAACTGGATCTATATTGCTCAGAATCACTATTATAGCATGTTTCCAGAACTGGAACAACCACTTTGCTTCTATCTATGAAAGCGGAATAGAAATCTGGGCACTTGGTCAAAATATTTTCTCGCCGCAATTTCCGCGGTCGTCACCGAAATTCTGAAAAATTGCTGATTTTAAATCCGTGATATCTCCACTTTTAGAACTCCAAATGAAATGATTTTTTTTTTGAAACTGTGTATTTTTGAAAGAGGAATTCAGATATGCAATTGGATTCTTCTGATTTTGTGCAAAAAGTTTCAGAAATTGATCTAAAAGTCACCGCCCAAAAAAAGAAAAAAAAAAATTCCCACTTGTGCCAAGGAAAGTGCTCTGATACCAGATGTGATGTACCTGCAATAATTAATTAATGCAAATACATGAGATATCAGAAATAATAGAACATAATCGCTTTTATATTGATCACGGTCCACTTCGAGGGGGCAACCTCCTTTGAGCAAGCTCAATACAATTAACTTCACGGTGCCTTCAATGACCTCAACACACACTTATATACTAAGTCTATGCCCAATACTATGAGTCAAAACCATGAGACATATAATACTACAGGACAACTTACAAAGCATATGCGTCCAATACTATGGGTCAATACTATGGGCTAATATAAACTACGGATCAACAAATACTACGGGACGACTTACAAAGCATATGCGTCCAACAACAATATACTAACATAGTAAAGAGAAGGGTTGACATAGGTTCCTAACACAGTTGGACAGTGTCACACACATTGTCACCTACCATCTACAACAAGGTCACCTTTCCTTCCCAGGCTTTGACACAAGCCCATTTGAGATAGTTTCCTAGTCTTGTTCTGATCAAGACTATCACAGTACATTGTTGGTTTATCATGTGCACGGATTCAGCAGAGATCCAGCTCAGAGACAGGTTCAGTAGCAACAGGTATATGGTGCAGCAGGTATTGCATTTGATGATTATTGCTCATGTTGTAGATTAGACTTCTTTATACTTGCTAGTACACTAACTTTGCATGAGATGATATATTTGGTGATCTAGCTATGATATGATGTGATTGGGCCTTTGATGATGTCAATTCACCCCTCCAGTTAGACTTATGTATATGCATGCTAAGTCATGTCCTCTATACTTGGCAGAGACTTGATCACTTAGTCCCTCTCGGTAGCTGACTTTAGTTCCATTATCACTTTCTCCACCCATCCGACTCATCCATGACACTTGTTCCCCGACTTGGATTCTTATTTGTGATCCCGAGGACCCCTTTACCCACTGATCTCTGAGTTTGCCATGACTCCCTGTTTATTGTTCCTCGGCTCTTTAGTGTGTGAGATACATAGTTAGACCTGGGATTTGCTCCTGTCGGTTGCCCCTGATGTTGCAATGCAGTTAGGATTGTGTAGCCTCACCGGGTGTTCCCCATTGGTCATCGAAGCATGTATTGCTCACCCCCATTACCTTTGCAGTATGAGCACCATGTTTATATATTTTGAGATATGTATGTAGCCCAAGAGGGCCTTGATGTAAATGAAGAAATGAAATGTAAATCAGGCTAAAAAAAAAGGCCATTATGTTGTAATTGTAAAATCTAGCCAAAAAAGGGCTAAGTAGGAAACTCATTGTAAAATCCATGCAATGTGTTTATGAACACACATGGATTCAGGTCAGGCATACATGTCAACATTTGTAGTGGTTATTCCTCACCTAGTCCTACGGGATAAGGAGGTGAGAAGGAGCAAGGGACAAGCTCAAGATTACCCGCTAGAGTCTCAAGTTACAGTTTGTTCGACACCCAGTTTGGAAGCTCTAGAAAAGAACCTCATGGAGTCTTCGGATACGGATGTGAGTTGTGAAATACTTGTTAGATGATTAGTGGTGGTTTCCCTGCACTATACCCATTTGTGAGGCACTGCCCTTCCCCGTGTCCTGTCATGGTATACTTACCTTAGTGGACCCCACTTTCTTGAGTTGTCCAAAGGGTCACATGATCTTCATCCTTGTCTTCCCATGTCCTTTGCCTTGTCGTCCACATCACCTAAAGTCAGCAAAGTGGTCAATTCTATAGATGTGCATAGCATTTTAGTCTTTTGGAGGTGGTGGGACCACTTCATGAGGGCCTTGTATTATCTCGGCATTTAATGTATTTTTTATCACCATGATATCATTATATTGCTTAGTAATGTACTAATTTGTATAATTGAGCCTTGCCACTTCATGCTTGCATACATGTATTCAACTAGCACTATGGTTGACCAGATTTGACTTGGTCAAACTGAGTTGACTAGGCCAAAAATGGGCCCAAAAAAATGTTGCGATCGAAATTTCGATTTTGATCAATTATTATCTACAGGGATCCCATATGAGCATGCAATTGTCGGAATTGCAAAATACTGAAGCGTTTGTGAAATTTTTAATTATTATTGGTCAACTTTGACCTGTTTCAATTAAAAATTATGGATTTGGAGCATATAATGCCAAAGTCATGGATCGGGGTCGTTTGAGTGGTCATCCCTACTACTTTTGGGGTCCATGATTGCATTGCAGCAGACGGTTGGGAAATCCGGGCAATAAAAGTGGGTCAAAAGCCCAATTTTCATCTTCAGCCATATAAACCAGCAAAAATTACATGGAAAATCAGAATTTGACTAAGGCAACTATAGGAAAATGGAAAAATCAATGGTTGGCAAAGGTAAAGGTAATTTCTAAAGGTAAATGGTAAGGTTTGATGCATTGTTGGCACATTGTAGGGCCCTCCCCATGGCAGCTCACCACTTGAGGTTGAATTGGCCCATAGGGGCGTTTTTTCTCCTTAGGAGGATTTCATTTTATCTGGATATGGGAATGTGGGCCCTTGTTGTATGATGTTGGGGGGATAAAACCCCATATAGACACCCCCCAACACTTTGTATTATGTGTGTGGCCCCCACAATGGGCCCCTCTCCTCCACATGTGCACTCTCCTTGGGGCAATTCACACCCCCCTCCATAGAGCCATCTCCACCATTCGATTTTGATGGTTGGGGATTGATCTCATCCCTCCATTTTGGGGGGAAACCTATTTTGAGTGTGAGCCATCTCTATAAGAGAATGGACTCTCTCCATTGTACTTCTTCTTGACATTTTGAGATTTGCTATTGAGCTCTTGAGAGACATCTTCTTCACCTTCTTGTGCATAAGTGTTGTGGAGTGTTTGATGTGGATTATTGGCGTATTGCTCGAGTATTATTGAGTGATAGTGAGCTATCTCCATCTTCTTCTTGTCCAAGCTAACATTGCAGGTGAAATCAACCACTAGAGAGAGGCGCAACCATTGAGCTAGCAGCTCCACATTGGGTTTTCTCTCCGGATTTCTACAAAGGGAAGTAAAACTTATGTTATTATCTTGCTTTCCTTCATTATTTGTTGTTATTTACTTGTATTTCCTTGTTATTTGCCTCAGCTACTAATTTGAATCTCTCTTTGGCAGGTACAGGGGCACACTTGGACTATTGGCTGCTCCAAAATGCTCAAGGGAAAGGCACCATTGCTCAACATTTGGCATCCAGCATTCATTTCTGCATCAAACTCTTCATCTCCTTTGCTTCAGGTAGGCAATCATTGTTGCTCTCTCTTGTTCTCATCTTCTTGTGAATGTTAAGCTGCAAAAACACAATAAAACCCCTAAAAATTAATATATTTACTTTCAACCGTTAGAATCCTTAGTTCTTTAAAACCCGCTAATGAAATCTAATTAAATAGCCATATCTGAAATTTCATAGCATTCCGACTCCATATGCCCATAGAACCAGGAACTAGTCCATCACTGATTTCGCCCTACCTGGGAAGAACTACCAATCACACCTTTGGGTCAATTTTGGGGTTATGGGTACTTGATAATCTGATTTATAATGTCTTTTTACCCTAGGATTCCAAGTATCAGTAGTTGGAAGTGAGTTTAAACACCTTTGTTTTACTACCCTAGGTCCATTTTTCCACTATTTAACCCATTCCCCTAGGGCTATTAATTTTACTTCTTGCTGGTCCATTTTTTTTGCACTAAATCAGTCACATAATCACTCTACAATTACTAGAAGATGTGTTTAAATTACTTGATTCAATTTTGCCATGCTTGAGTAATCACTATATGCTTCATTCCCCCATAGGCAGACTTTTCAGCCACTCTTCTAGTCATCTTTCATTTTCTGATTTAGTTTCCAGCCTTGAGATCTTCCATTTATTCATTAATCTTACTCGTATCGGATCTGATTTCATCTTCCATAGACTATCCTCTCATTTCAAGATCCCGATTCTACTAGGCTGGAAGAAATCTCACCTTCAGTCATCCATATTGTTTACTACTTTGATTATCTTTTGGGTTTAGGGTGTCTTATTGTTGAGTCTCAACCTTCACCAGTTGAGTGGGTCTCCCCCTTGACTAGGCCAAGTGCCTTGTCTAAAGTGACTGTAGCCTTGTCCGGTGTGACTTCTGTCCCTTGGACAGAGGACTTGGCTACTATAGGTTACACCATCCTGGTTGCTCATCCTCTACCATCCCTGTTGGGATACCCCTCATTAAGCAACTAGAGTTTGTGTGATAACATACATATGCTTTGTTTTGAATAAAATCTGAATCGTTTGACAAGTGGTTTTCCAGCTTAATCACAAGAACCCTATCTTTTTTCAGCTCATGTTATATTATGTGAAAGGGAAGTGCTCTAAAAATAAATACTTATAGTTTTCCCTCTCTTTCGGTTACTGTTAAAATTGAAAATTTATAGTGAAAGGATAAAGTATTCTTGATATCATTTATAACCACTTTCTTTTATGATTCTGTATATGGTATTTGATTCAGACATGCACACTTCTGATTTATCATTAGACCAATTGTTTAAAAGACCTACTTTAATTATTATGATCTCTACAAAACTCTATCTTACACCTGTGGATTGCTAGTTCATCCTGGACTCATTATCAAAACTTGTCTCTAAAGCACCTTTAAAAGGTAGCCTAAAAGTGGGTGATATTTTCTATTTTGTGGGGAACATTGCTGACCTTTTATGAAGAAGATAGACTGTGAAGTCAAAGAACAACTTTAGGTTATTATCTTTTGACATAATCTGTAATTCATGCCATTATAAATAAAGTTACTCATAAGGTTTGTGCTAAAAATTTGAACTATGTGTTTAACAAGCTTAGCACACTCTAGTGCCAACTGGCTTCCTTACAAAAATATATATATATATATATATATATATCATTATACGAAGCAAACCCATCGGGGTACTGAACAGGCTCGCTAGCAGCGGGTCCATGCTAAGTAAAATCTTTAACAAGGAAGCTCGGTAAATGCAAGTAAACCCATCAGGGTACTGAACAGGCTCGCTGACAGCGGGGCTATGCTTGCATGCTACCATGATAAACCCACTGCGGTACTAAACAGGCCTGCTGGCAGCGGGTCAATATCAGGTAAAAGAGATTTGGTTAATGCATTGCTATTCACATAACTCATAAAAAACCTGTGTATACAAACACATGTTTAGGCCGATTATGTATACTGTCATTAGATAATGGTTGTAAGTTGGACTTAGACCCTGTCATCTAATTCAAACAATACCTAGGATATGACTATCCTAGAAATGGGACCCATAATTATAGTAGATCTCACAAATTTTACGGTGAACCTTATCTATATTCTTTGGATGACAAGAGATATTTACAATGAGTCATGGACGACTAGTTTTCCTATGGCATTTTTCGCATCTCTTACACTATTATTCTTCATATGGTCTTTTAAGCACTATTGTATTTTTTTTTATGAATGTACATATCTGAATCATCTACATTTATTAGTTAATATTTCATTTCCTTATGAAAATTATCACAATATTTTAAAAGCTATTTGTAAGACTTTCAATTGAGAATTTTTAATTTTAATCATTTCCTCTTTGATGGCTTGAGGACACGCCATATTTTCGGTTTGGGGGGAAGATTAGAACTGTTCTTACTTTCTGAATATTTATGAAAATTTTATTTAACTCTGATACAATGACAGGTGTTTCCAGGTTAATGCAAAAGCAGAGGAAAATTTATCTAATCAAGAACAAAAAGAGGAATGCAACTAAAAGATCCATAAAAGCAAAGTTTACAACATCTTTTGTGCACTAACAGTTTCAGAAATTCTCTGAAAAATCAGCTTTGGTCAGCATCAACAATAAGATCTTGTATAAACAAAAGTCTGTACAAAGGATTGAATGACAGGTTGAATGCCGATCTGAACGAGGAAAATAAACAACATTTTGAATGGAGTGCTGAATGAAACATTAGCCTATAACAGCTTTATTTAATATGCCAAGATGTCCAAGTTTGAATACTATTGATAAGTTTTATTGGCTAATTATGATATGGATCAATCAAATGTTGATTTCACACATGGTTTCATTCTCTTATCCATCTCACCTTCATTAAACAAATGGATTATGCATCATTTTGAATCATTACATGACCGCCATTTGGTCTTACTTATCCTGTTGTACGACCTGCCACCATATTAATCGAACTATGATCTCTCACGTGTAGTGTATTTTCATTACGTGAATTACATTCAACCTATCCAAAGCTCGGCTTTGGACATGGTTGAATATATTATAAACCACACGTATTCACTAGATTCACGCACCTATACGCTGGCACTTAACATAAGATCTTCGAATGATAGGTGCGATCTTTTAAACATGCCAAGCTATCGTCCACTGCCATTCAAACAATCAAATGAACCTTAGTTTAAACTGGTGATTACGTGAATTCCACCTCAGTCTGTTCGCTATCCATATTTTCTTAAGCCGCATCCTCTACAAATTCTTGCACCTCTTGTATCCATTTGCATCCCCCCGTCCTCTGTCAACGATGCCAATTCGTTACGAGCCTGGTAGCTACCAAGACCTCCTTTGCATTTATGAGTTTAAAGCCTGCCATGAAGTGTTTTTGTGAGCAGGTTGGGGTCCATTTCTCTGCCTTCTCCAAGGCCACGACCATGAGATTTCATTACTATTATCTAAAGGTTTTGATGATAAGACAGCCAAGGTTGTCCATCTTGTTTTCTCCATGACAGAAGAGTCAATAACATTATCTACCAAGCTCCCGAGAGAAGGTGCCTGATGGCACAAGCATCTCTTCCTTCCACGGAAGGATCATGAATTTGCCCTGAAGACCGATTTTCAACACGTTGCTAGTATCAAAGGTTTTCACAGAGAATGGATCAAGCTAGAGTACTTAGATCCTCTGAATGTTATCATCCACTTAATCACTTGAAAGGGTAAGTTCGCTGTCTTAAAAGCTTGCCATTTTAGATTGTTAGTGCATTTTGTTAACAATCAGACCCTCAACATCTCATTTTATTTCCTGAAGAGTTTGGAGAAGATGTCTAGCCAAGTCAGGAAGAATACTGTTAATCCCTCTGGTAGCTTGTATCACCATTGTCTCATTAAACTTCTGATCATTCACCAATTAGAAGAGGGAGGGAAAACCTGGGATCGTTTTGTTTTTGAAATATTGAACCCTCATTTGATTGAGAAGTCTACTGTCAAATCCTCTCCCTCTCAAAAACATTGTTTCCAATCTGGTATTAGTGAGCCTACCCAATCCTCTAAGCAAGCAAAATGAGACACTAAGCGTGTTTGATTTGATGAGGATCACTCAGGTCATGAGCACCTTGTCCAGTCCTCCCCTTCTCCTAAACTTACCCTTGGTGACCCTACTTCGAAACTGCCACTCTGTTCAGATCCCACTAAATCCACGAGAACAATTTGTGACCAGTTTGTCATTCAGACTATCATTCAGCCATCATGTTCAAATGTCCAGTCAAACGACCATACCCTTGAATCACCCCTCCTCACATTAGCCAATGTATCTACTTGAATGAGAGAAGCATCTGCTGCTGAAAGTACTCCTGCACACAAAAAAGACAAAATTCTTGAAGGTCATACCAATGAGTGTGAAACATTTTCAAAAGAGTTGAGTCCCCCAAAGAACCCTGAACATCATAAAGAACAGCTCATTCTGACTCAGCAGGAGATGGATAAGTTGATCCAAGTGATAGAACGGTTGACAGACTAGAATCGAAGCTATGTGGAGACAATTTCTGAGCTTCATGAAGAAAACAAGGCACTGCGTATACAAGTAAAAGACATTGAATGCTTGGTTAATGCCAAAACAACATCCCATACTGCCCTGTGGTTGAGGTATAATTCCTTAAAGAACCAATTCAAGAAGCTCAAGGCTGAATCTATATCTTCATCATCCCAATCGAAGGCCATTGCTACCGCTGCTCAGCCTTCTTCCTAATTTCTCTCTATTTTGCTTAGTGGGACCTGGCATATCTCCGGTTTGGGGGAATGTTGGTGTCCATTTTGTCACTATTTTTTATCATCAAATCTACTCTGAATGGCGTTAATTTCATTATTTTTGATATAATAAGTTATTCTTTCCGCCATTCAGCCCATCAAATAGACCAGGTATGCATGCATTCGTTTATCATATGAATTTTGTTCAAATCTCACTATATGATGATATATTAATGATTAAATTAACAATTCCAGTCATGCATGGCATTTAGTTTTGATCTACAGGCTGTGATTTCTCAAACGACCTTCCATTCGGACTGCGTGTTTATATTGCCAATGTTCAGCCGTGTCTAGCTCGTCAATCAGCCTTGCATTCAGCTTGCGAAATCCATGGTCGACATATTTCTGGCTATTAAAGTAAAAAATGAGTACGTGGGTTATGTTAGCCATGTGATGGTTATGGTTGGTGAGCTCTCGTTCTGGAATATTTGCCTTCCTTCCTTCCAAGCTTGACAACACATCCTACCTCTACGTCAACACTCCACACGCTAATTTCCTTGCTCGTTCAACCTGGAATCACGCACGCTCATTCACGCCGGTGTTCTGGAACAGTTCGTCCGTCCATGCTCAATCCGCCAACACACTGCCTTTTCCACGTCAAAAGAAGATCGATGCTCCAAGCAGTTGTGTGAAGGAAATGACCTCGTGAAGACTGATTGATGCTCCCTGCACTGTCACGCATCACTTGAAGCAATCGGTTATAGCCATAAATGCCTCTATTATTAGAGAGGTCGACTTCGTCGACCTTCTCATCCATTGTAATTTATAAATAGATGCTTTACATAGAAGAACAGAGCTAGTTTGTTAGTCTATTAATTTGTAGATAGAGATAGAGTTAGAGTTAGAAATTATCAAGGGCAGATAGCAGACGTTTTGTAATTTTCTCAAGTTAATGGAAGTTCCAGTTTGTTGATGTTCTGAGTAACTAATCAATTCATTTTTCCATATATGATTGTTGGGAAGGGCCCCTCATCAACCAGAGGTTTTGTTCTTGTTTTCTGCATTTTCTTTTCTGCAAATAGTTAGTTTATTTTCCTGTATATGTAATTGATTTCGTTTTCCTGTACATGATATTTCTTTCTTTTCTGTAATTTATATTGTGCTACTAACATAATCTATGTTTCCAGAATTAGTAAATGGTCGACCAAAAGTATAGCTTTGATAGTTTAATCTCAGTCTTTGGTAATTAGATAGTTTGTTTTCTAATCTCTTGCAATTAGATAGGATTTAGTTAGTTGTTGTTTCCAGCTTAGTTTACAATTAGAATTAGTTTCATTAGCTTCTTCTCTGTAGCTGTAGGTTAATTCTATCTATCATCTCAATCTTTCTTTAGCATATCATAGGAATAGTTTATCTCTCCAACAATGATTAGAATAGGTTTCTTTGTATTATTGTAGCTTCTCAACAAGTCTTCTCACTGATTTCTTTGCATTGTAGGTTCATCTACATTCGCCAGCTGACATTAAGCTCATCAAAACTCTCCTTTTCCTTAGTTTAACTCGTTTTTCCTCATCCAGACTGTCATTCGGATCGTCATTCGGATTTTCATTCTTTCTGCACTATTTTTATGCTCATTTGAATTCAGTTTCTTCGTCTTCTTAACTGAAATCTTTCCTGCTCTTAATTAGTATTCTTAATCATAATTAGGCCCTTGTTTTACATTCCATAAAGTTTTAATTAAATTCTTGTTACCATTCTTAGTTTGCTTTAACTGTCTTTTAAATTATGTATTTCATATTTAATTTGCTAATATGTTGTTGTTTCAGAACTTATCAGTCTCATTCCTAGTCTAGTTTATTACATGATCTTAAGACTTAGTTAGATTAGAGTTAATAATTTCATTCTCCAAGTATTCTAGTTTTGATAGTTTCCTTCATTAAGATTAGGATCAGTTCCTTATTTAGATAAATAATGAAGATGTTCATGGAATAGAATTTGGATCCAGAAATTAATATCTTTATCAAGTTTTCTACTTGCTTCTATATAAATATCTTTATCAAGTTTTCTACTTGCTTCCAAATCAAGTTCATAAGTAAATATCTTTATTAAGTTTTCTACTTGCTTCTAGTTTTCATTAGTATCATATTATTCTGCTCATGGATAGTAGATAGATCAGAATGTTTAAAGTTAACTGTAATTGGTCTTTATAGTTTACATCTCTTTGTTGAAGTTAGATTAGATTTACTTCCATTTTGTTTCGCTATTACATTTGAAAGCCATTACAATACATTCACTCCAGTTCCTGTTACATGGGAATAGATGTTTTTCTTGAATTAGTTGAAATTATTTAATAGTTTATAATTTGCTTTGATCGGCATAGCTTTCTGCTTATGTAATTTATCATTATATTAATCCATTTCATAAATAGGTCTCTAATTTATTTACAGTTGTTTGTAATTCCTAGGATAGAATCTGAAATTGTAGTATGATTTGATACTATTCTAGTTTATTTGTTTAACTAAGTTTGATTTAGTTCTTTTTTATTGTTTTTATGAAGTTTGACTCTGTTTTTCATTTTGAAAGATCTTTCGATCTTTTCTTTATTAAATATTTTTAAGGTCTAACAAGTCGGAAATCTTAGGTGCCATTCTACCTTATCATATACTTTTTCTCAGCTCTAAGATTACCAACCCCGGTCGATAATTAAATATTAGGTGTTTTCTTTGAGATAGCTCACACACCCAACATAGACTTCCATCTGATCATTGATAAAATCAGAGAATATGCTTAAAATGGCCCTTTGAAATGTTGCTATGGCATTATAGAGTCCAAAGGGTAGTACTCTGTATGCATAAGTGTCCCATGGGCATGTAAATGTTGTTTTATCCTGATCATCCAGGTGGATTAGGATCTGGTTGTATCCACTGAATCCATCCAAAAATGAGAAGAATTTGTTTCCATCCAGTGTGTCCAATACTTGGTCAATGAATGGTAGAGGGAAGGGGTCTCTCTTAGTTTCCTTATTGAGCTCTCTGTAATCCACACAGATCCTCCACTTCCCTCGTTTCTTCGCAACTATAACCAATCGTGAGACCCATTCACTATCTAATATTGGGTATATGAACCCTCCATCTAATAACTTTTGTAATTCCAGCTTAACTATGTCTTTTAATGCTGGGTTCATTCTTCTTTGCGGTTGTCTGATGGGAACAACACCTTCTTTGATATATATGTAATGCTTGCAAATGTCTAGGTGGATACCCTTCATGCCGGTGTATGTCCATGCAAAAGCCTTGTTGTTTTCTGAGAGTACCTTCATTAATTGTTGTTCTTGTTCTAGCTCCAAATTGGAGTTAATCCTAACTATCTTTTGTTACACCTAAAATATTACCATCATGAGATTCAATGTATACATCCCTAAAGTTTCATTCGCTAATTTATTGACCTAGAAGAGATATAACCCATTTATACTAGGTTTTGAGAGGTCATCACATGCTTCCCTCATGCAACGTGCGATGTCGCAGCTTGCTCTCTTGTAGGGTGTGACGATGTCAGTTAATGTTCAAAAATAACTCCTTCGAGCCCATTCTCAAAGCTAGTTGACATGGATCCCTATCCCTGACCTCTTGGGAGATCTGGCACTCGGTTCTTAACCTCTTGGAAGGATCCCCTATCTCTCTCCTACCATATCTCAACCTACCCTATCCATACCCTATACACTTAGTCCTATATAAATGAAGCTCCTTCCCATCCCAAAGGGAGGGAGTCTATAGTGCCTACATGCTGGTAAAATCATTCTAGAGAGATCTCTACTCATCCATTAAGAGACTCCCACTTCCTTGAAGAGGTTATGGCATTGGCTTGGATGGAGAAGGATTGCTTCATTAATCCCCAGTTGTGATCATTCTTTTCTATGTACTTTCCCTATTTCATACAGTAATATAAATGCTTTCCACCAATATTGTTGTGTTGATGATATTGTGTAGTTTATATGCTTAATTGTTTACTTAGATCTGTTACTGTTTAGATGCTTTTTACTTGTTTATCTTGTTATGTGTGTCTTGGAAGGTCTTGCAGCTGATATCTGACGACTGCGAGGCATGGAACAACTACCCAGGAGAAAGGGCTACAAGTTTAAGGTAAGACATCTAATAACCTGACCCCTAACTAGATCTAGGAAAGTGGTTTATATTCTGTTCTATTTGTTCTAGACTCATATTGAGCTAGGGAGATCCGGCTCGCATCCGCTCGAGTGGATTGTCCGTCAAACAAATCTGGCGACCATACTAGGGAGGAACATTATTTGGGAGTTGTAAATTTGAATGTCATTTTCGGTTGATATCTGTTACAAGCCATTTTATTTGTCATTTGCCTCTTAAACTGGTTTCACCATCAGATCTTCACTTTGAAGAGTTTGATTACCTTCTTTTGAGTTTGTACTTCTCATTTTCAAACCATTTCATCGCTCATTGTTTGGAGAATTGGTTCATTTTTTAGCTTAGATCTCGCCTGTCACACCTGGTCAGTGGAATCAGAGCGACACTATGTCATTTTTTATCTCTGTTATTTGTGTGTGGGCCTATCATCGCAACCTTTTCATTGGTCTTTTGCGACATTGTCGCACTTCTTGCATTGGTAAACTGTGACGTCGCACTGTGTACAAGAACAGACTATGCCGATATGCCAAAATTGCCATACAGGCAACCCTTCTCCATTTCTGATTTGAGTTTTGGTTTGTGTATGAACTCCCTCTGTACTGCAAGATCCAGTCAGAGACCCCATTTTGATTTGTGTGATTGAGTTGTTTGGTTTCATTTGGAGTTGTTTTGGGTTCCATCTTGGACAAGTCTAATATTTGGTAGTGGTGGACACTCTGGTCTCCCCCACTTGCATCCACTCGCCCTTGCATTCCCTCCTCTCCTTTCCAGATATGGTCATTGTATTGGATTGGTTTCTAGACCTCATTTACCTACATTATTGAGCTTTGCTTTCTTTAGTACTGCTTGTTACTGATTGATTTTTGAATGTTTGTGTGTACTTTCAGTCCATTGAGTGCTCGTCTTTTCTTGAGATTTTCTGAGTTATTGGAGTGCTGCAAGTAATATTCTCATTTCAGTATGTACGATTAAAAGCATCGCTGCTATCAAATTGATTTTCTGATACATCCATTGAAAAATCGAAAGTGCTTTATTTCCATCATTTTTCAAGCTCATTTGAAGAATTGTAGATACATTGGAATGTCTCATTTGTAGATCTTTTGGAAAAATTGAAAGAGAATTAAATTATTTGTATTTTTCATGAATTATGAGTTGCTCATTTTCCTGAAAAATTCAAATAGATATCAAGTTTTGCAAACGTAGTTTCATGCTTGGAAAGTTAAATGCATCTTTTGGTTTTGTGCTTTTAGGCCATTGTAGTGAAAGTGGAAAGCTTGCATACTCTACTTAGAAACTCTCTCTTTTCATCCCTTAACATTATTTTTTGTTTTGAGAAGATAAAAGAAAAATAAAAAAATCCTTTGATTTGGCTTAGTAGTGTTGTGTTATTTTTCGTGTTTCACTTGAAAATGAAAAGAAAACTTCATAGTCATCTTTTGGTAGATTTGGGATTGCATTGCATTGTGTTGTTTTGGCAATAGTCATCTAGAAAGAAAAGGAAGTTTCTCCCTCCCATACATAGAGTTCATCAAAAGAAAAGTGTATTTTTGCATGTAGTTAGGGCATGCATTATGTTTACTGTAGCTAGGGTTTTCACCCCAACTTGTGCAAATGAGCACCTACTAAGGAGAAGGGACTCCTTAGTAGCAGTTCAATAAACAGTAAATTAAAGCACTAAAACAATATGAAATTTAACCTAGCATGAGCATTAACATAAATAACAAAACATGAAAATATGGCAAAATATTTCTCTTTTTGTATTAAGGATTACCTCAGCTGTAGAGGTTGGTGAAGCTCTTGCAGCAGTCCAGGAGGGTTGCTTCCAAGCTTCTAGCTTTGCTCCTTTCTCTTTCTCCAAAGGGTTGGAAATGGGCCAAAGGGGCATTCAAGTGTGAAAGTAGCTCAAGGCTGAGCTAGGGTTTCAAGAGTGATTTTGGCAGAGTAAGGGTGTGTTTGACTGTGGATATGAAATGAGGGGCCTCCATCACCTATTTATAGGTTTTTAGTGGTGGAGTGCTGGCCCATGGTTTTGGGAACCATATGGTTTAGGTCAGTTGTATAGGGTTTTTTCCTTCATTTTTCCCTCTTTTTCCTCTTTTTTATATTTTTTTATTCCCTTTTTAGAGGGTTTTTGCTATTTTGGAGGAATTTTGGATTATTTTGGGGGCAAAGGGGGGGTTTTGGCCTTTTGGAGGCTTTTTTAATGGTTTGGTGGCCTTTAGGAGGCTTTTTGGGCCTTTTAGAGGCTTTTATGGTAGGAAATATGGACAAATGAATCATGTAATGGGGTAGATGAGGTAGTGAGCACTTTTTGGGTGTTAACAGATTGACCCCTGATGTGTGAGGGCAGGAGCTCATCGTATGGCCGATAGACATCAAAAGTCTTGTATGGTTTTCTTGGGGTGTGGAGAAGAGAAGAAACAAATTGGAGCCCGGAACAACGGTCCCGAACAAACTGTAAAAACTGAAAGTACATGACATCAATAATGAATGAGGAATAATCTGAACATATGGACGAGGTGGGCATTCCCATGCTCGTATCAAGATCTAGAATAATAATAACAATGGGGTCCAAAATATGGGGACCTGAAATATACATGGTCTCAAATAATGAATGAGGAATAATCTCAATATATGGATGAGGCAGGCATTCCCATGCTCGTATCAAGATACATAAAAAATAACTATGAGGCCCGAAAAGGGGGACCTGTAGGATACATAGAGAACCACTGTGTACATCATAAGGGTCCAGAGGGGACATAAATCTAGGACATACTGCTGGGCTGACCATGTCTGAGCTAAAAAACTAGGACACTGGAATAACTACAATGCTGCTGAGTGGGGTACCAGAGGAACTGATGAGCTGCTGGAGCATAGTGACGGGGAGTCATATCCTCAATGGTACACTGAACTGAAACTGAACTGGATACTCAAGGAAGCACATAACTGGAAGGCTTCCGAATACAATCGCCAACACAACCCGGACATCCGCGGGAACATATAACTGGGCGTTCCGAAGTGACTCACCAATGTTCTAGAGTCGGGGGAAATCCGGGGTCGTCGACCAATAACTGAAGGGATATAAACCCTACGCGATTCTCAACGATGCAATCAAGGTGTTGATGTCGAGCATGTGAGAAACAACCAGTCGGAGAGGTAATGATGACTCCTCTCAAAATAGTCCGTAGTAACTCACCACAGATGGTGATGGGTCCAAGGCGCAGGGACCTCTGGGTCTATCCTCTGGAATATAGGGGTTGTCAGCGACAGAGGGAGACCTGCAACTAGTAAGGCAATGCTGTTTCCTTGATAGGAGCGCAAGGTGGAGAACCGAAGTGTGAGAGTATTGCTGGTAGGACTGTCATACTGTGGGGGATAACTGGGCAAGTAGAGTGGGTGGACTCAAACTTCCTTTGTTCAGAGTATGATGGCGGGGATGATCGGGCAGCATATGAAACTGACTAGTGGGAAAGGGATCATAGCTGTAATGGATCAAGGATAGTGACTGGGGTGAGTGGTAATCAAGCTAGTGTAAAATGGCAGGAGACTGCAGAATACTCTGAACAAAGGCGACCTGATTGGGGGTGCTGCCGAGATGATCGATCATAATGCCAAGAGGCACGGGGGGACTTCTTCATGGGTTAAGGAACTAGAAGAAGTGTGTGTAAAATGGTACTGTCATGTGGATTTATATGAGCCCAGGACAGTTCATGCTCATGATTGCTTTCAATTTTAAGGAGTCTGAAAGCGATAAGAAAACTCTGAAATAATGAAATGGTACCATTGTGTGGATTTGTACGAGCCCAGGACGGTGCATGCTTGTGGTTGCTTTCAATTTTAGAGGTCTGAAAGCGATAAGAAGACTCTAGGGGGTTGCTTTTTCGTGTGTTAGTCTCCAAGGCCCAAAGAAGCATAAAAGGATGCAATGAAGAACTCTTCTAGCCAGTGTGACTAGAGTATTCCTTTTTCGTAAGTAGTCTACCAGGTCCGGAAAAGGGTTAAACTTATACCAGATAGATTCCCTTTCAGGTACTTTAACGAGCATGAAAGGAAGCAAGATTGATCGACGATATTTTCATTATTTTAGGAGTCAGAAAAGAGCTTAATAGAAACTCCCTAAGTTCCTTTTTCGTAAAGGACTTGTCCGGCCCGAAAAAGGGATAAAATTATACCGAACAAAAGGAATGGCCAAGCAAGGAGGAAGTGCTCAATCAAGGAACATTGATGATGACCAAGAATGAGGATAGGGGGGAGCACTGGTGGGCCTCCTTGCGGGATAATGAATGGTGGCAAAATAATGAAATAATTGCAGTATGACAAGAGTGAATGGCTTATGTAAAAATGTGGAACAATTTGATGGTGGTCGATGTGGTGCGCAAATCGAGGTAGCAAGGTGTTGGGACACAATGGTGAAATTGTACCAGGTGAGAGCGAGAAATGATTCCAAGCATCATCACGAGCTCAAAAAAATGAATCCGATGATATAAAAAGTGTCAAAAAATGGATAACGATCGATGTGGCACGCAAACCGAGGCGACAGGGGGTGTTTTGGAAAAAATACCCAAAAAATATGGGGGTGAGAGTGAGAAATGATCTCAAGCATCATCACGGGCTCGAAAAATCAAATCCGATGGTATCAAAGATATCAAAAATGGAGAGAAGCTGAAGTGGCATGAAAACCAAGGCAACTAGTGGCGTCTAAAAAATGCTCAAAAGAATGATGTGGAAAAAATAAGAGAACAAGTTGACCATCATGACGGTCTCGTCGTGCTGATCCCAGTGGTGGAAATGGTTCGAAAAATGGACTCCGTATGGGTTCAGAATGGCCAAAACAAGAAAAAGTCAACGGACTATAAATAGTGAGTGGGCCCAACATGACAAGTGTCATTTGGACTTGTTGACTTTGACTAGTGATCAAAGTGGACCAGAGCTGAGTTGGCATTTCTGGATGATCTGACCAATCGTTTTCAGATCCGAGAGTTACAGGTATTCCGACAAACTCATACCTGCATTTTCATTGGGTTCGGGGAGGGTAGTGGGTCTCAGGGGAGTATTTGTACGGTCCACGTGGGGTGGACCGCGGGTTTGTGGGATGGAACCGCGGTCGAGGACCACAGGTTCCAGGGTGGATCACACGGCTGGGGACCGCGAGGTTCGGGTCGGAATACGTGGTTTGGTACCGTGCGTTCTGAGGCTGGAAACGCAGTTCGGGACCGCGAGTTTGACTGCTACAAGTGCGGTTTTGGACCGCCATTGTAGCCCTGATAGCCGCAGTCGAAAACCGCGGCAAGGGACCCTAAAGTCGCGATTGGGATCGAGCTGTTAGGGTTTCCCCAAGGGGGGGTGGGGGCAGGGTTACTTCTTTGACATGAGCCTGATGAGTTTGCCTTGTGTGATTGACAGGATGCCATTGGTGCTTTGGCGAGAGCGAGATGTCCCAGATGAGATAGTGGATGTCATCCAGAGGGATCGGTATGTGTGGTTGATGTTGGGATTGTGCGGACTGCTGAAGTTCTCATAGGTGCCTATGATGCATTCAGCAGCACTGCTGCTGAACCGATTAGTGAGCTTTTGGGAGTCGGACATTCAGACATTCAAGGTGTAGGGAGAGAGGGTGGATCTCACCCTCGCAGATGTATACTTCCTGATGGGGTTGCCCTATCTGGCGAGGGTGGCGGATACGCAGCCACGAGTATCTGCAGATGTGGATATGGAGGATATGTTGGAGCAGTACTATGTTCTAGAAGCTAGGGTGCAGAGGAATGCACTCTGGGTGGTGGACCTGCAGGAGCCAGCAGTACAGGTGATTGCGACATGCGTGGTTCATGTTTTGGGGTCCCAATCACTTGAGAAGGTGTCCGAGGGCCAGATGCAGCTAGTGGAGCGGGTGCTGGATGGTGTTTATTATGCTTGGGGCTAGATGTTCCTCACTTGTGTTCAACGGCAGCTGACATCGGTGAAGGAATCTGGCAAGGGATTATGTTATGGATCCTTTCTATGTGCCTTCTTCATGGAGCAGGCACCTACACTGCGGCCACGGGTGCCGGTCAGGGTAGGAGGACTGAGGGAGCCACGCATGGTGTAGTGGGGAGAGATGATGTGCCGCCGGGGTGGCGGTGAGGTTGGGAGATATTTTACTTAGGAGCTCTACCTCCAGTGGTTGCAGATGTCGCTGACACTGGATGATTATCCATACAGAGATATGGACTACACCAGGTATCCAGAGGCACCACGGCCGCCAGGGCAGGCGTGGGGACCAGATGGTACGTATGGTTTTGCTTGCATGTTATGGATGTCAAGTCTTGTGAATGATAGTTTTTGATATACTGTTACTGACTGATGTGTGATCTACAGATGTTGGCCCGAGACCACCACCAGGACATGTAGCTCGCAGGGGGCATGTGGCAGTACCAGCCCTGCCAGGCCGAGGGGAGGTGCATCTATGGGACGCTGAGGGGATTCTGGAGTCCGTACGGATGCTTCTAGATCAGTTGCTGGTTGGAGTGAATGATGACGGGTGGCGGGACATGGATCCAGAGGTGATTTAGTACTATCTGAGGGTGCCACGGGAGTTCCGGTCGATCGCGATCTGGGTGGCTATCTTGGTGGATAGAGGTCGGGCACAGGAGCCCGTAAGGGATGAGGAGCGAGGTGAGGACTCGGAGGCAGCTGATGCGGGTAGTGACGCAGGGTATGACTCTCATTAGGGAGTGCAGGGGACTCCCCATGATTTTGTAGCTACGGCATGTATTCTATGAGGCATATGGATGTATAGATATTTTTTGTACAGCTGAGTACGGGGGTAATCAGGACATGTGTAGCATATGGACATGTATTTTTTGATATATATATATGCACATGGATGCACCTTTTTTGCGATGATGATTTAGTGTACGCACGTGGATGTGCTTATGGTTTGTTATATGTTTTTACTGCACGTGGATGCAAGTAGTATAGAATGATGGGCACATGGATGCCCTGTGTGTATTGTATGTGATGCAACATGATGTATGTAGGATTAGGCACGTGGATGCCCCTGTATAGTAATGTGTTTTTATGTTTTTTCACATGGATGCAAATGTTTATGTGATGATAGGCACATGGATGCCCCTTGCAATCTTTTTGGATTTTTTATATATTTTTGAGGAGATGTTATGGGATGATGGTGCATGATGGAGGTTTTACATGGTGTGATTGATGTGCCAATCTAGGATGTTGTTAGCCATTTGATCTGCGACACTATTTTGAGCTCTTGGGACATGGGTGAATGTTATGGATTCAAATTGTCGGCTGAGTTGTTTTGTGCGCAGGAATTTTCTAAAGAGGCAGGGATCACGCACCTGATAGCAGTTGTTGAGATGGGAGACAAGTAGCTGGGAGTCAAGGAACACATGAAGGTGACATATGCCCATCTGGAGGGCAGTAGTTAGGAGACCTGTCATAGCATCATACTCCGCCTAGTTATTGGTAGCAGCGCCTATACATATTCCGTCAAGGTGAATCAATTCATGTGAAGGGGAATATAAGACCCATGCTGCAGAAGCCAGGTTTGGAGACCAGCGGCTTGCTCCATTAGCGAAGCCAATGTAATAAGGTGGAAGAGGGTCCATCTATGATCATGCTAAAATGATGAATGTAAGATCGCGGTAAAAAAGGTGAAAAACAAAAAGAGAGCAAACTGTACAATATGGACCAATGGGGCTGCGGGTTATTTAGGGATAAAAGCATTTAAGATACAACCCATTACGGGGGTTGCGCAAAGGGTGACCTTCTGAGTCAGTTAAAATGTATGCCCCATTGTCGAGACAGGTCTGCACGATGTAAGGGCCTTGCCACATGGATTCAAGCTTTCTTTTACCAGTTTTGTCATGGGCTTGGTCATAGGCGAGGACGAGGTCCCCTTCATGGAAAGTTCGAGGGTGTAGATGTTTGTCGTAACTAGCTTTGGAGTCGTTCTTAGCGGATTCAATGGTATGGAGAGTGGCATGACGGTCTTCATCAGCTTGTTCTAGTGATAGCAGACGTTGCTCGAGTGGGGAGGTGTCTGGGAGAAGCTCGACGGCGATGTGTAAGGCAGGTATCTGACACTCGATGGGGAGGATAGACTCTACACCGTGAACTAAATGAAACGGGGTAAAATCGATGGCAGTTTTGGTGGATGTACGGTAAGCCCATAAGGCAGGGAATAACATGTAGTGCCAATTGGACTTATGCTGGTCAACAGTGCGTTGGAGGATGGTTTTTAAAATTTTGTTAATGGCCTCTACTTGGCCGTTCCCTTGGGGGTAGTAAGTAGAGGAATACTGATGTTCGAACTTCAGTAGGGTGGATAGCTCACGCCAAAGAGAATCTTCAAAGTGTGAACCATGGTTTGAGACCAACTATTTGGGGACCCCGAATCGAGTGATAACGTGGTTAAAAAAGAAACGGGTAGTAGTGTCAGCTTTACAATTGAAGGTGGGCATGGCTTCAGCCCATTTGGTGAAGTAATCAATAGCAACAATGATGTACTTATGGCCGTTGGTAGATGGGGGTTTACATTCCATGAAGTCAATGGCCCACTTACAAAAGGGACCAACAGTGACGACTGGGTGTAACAGAGCGGGTGGTGTCTGGGCCTTGGGGGAAAAAAGTTGGCAATTATGGCAATGTTTGACCACTGTGATGCAGTCAGTAAAGAGTGTGGGCCAGAAGTATTCGGCGCGGATGACCTTTTGGGCGGTGGCCATTCCAGAGAAATGTTAGCCGCAGGAACCACTATGACAGTCATTGAGGACGTGTTCGGCTTCCTCATGTGTAAGGCAACGACATAGAATTGTGTCAACTCCTCGCCGGTAAAGGACATCGCCTAAGAGGAGATATCGAGAGGCCTGGTGACGGATACGATGGCATCCATCATGACTGACGTTGGGTCTAAACTTCTGCGTGCGAAGGTATAATAAAATATCACCGTACCATGGGTCATCAGACGAGATGATGAACAAGTGATTGTCGGGTAACTCATCGGAGATTTGTGGGGATGACAAAAGGGAGGGGAGATCGGTGATGAGCTGGGCAAGCGCGAGGGCTTTAGTGCTCTTAGGGGTTCTGAAAGTGAGGTCATATTCCTAGAGGATAATTACCCATTTAGCAACGTGACCTTGCAGGAGCCGCCAGTTTAAGAGATAGACCATGGGGTTGGAGTCAGCGACAACTGTGGTATGACTGAGAAAAATGTAGTGTCGCAATATTTGGACGGAAAAGACCACAGCAAGGGCTAGTCTTTCCTCATATGGGTAACGTAGGGGTGGTCCATACAAGGTCTGGCTGACGTAATAAATGACATGCTCCTGGCGAGTGGCGTCTTCTTGAACAAGGACTCCGAACACGGCATAATCGGATGCCGAGACATAAAGGATGAAGTCCTGAGAGAAATCCGGAGGGGAGATCAAAGGGGCTTGTGTGAGAGCTTTCTTGAGGGCTTCGAATGCAGCTTTTGCCTGCTCATCCCAAACAAAGGGTATGTGGGTACGAAGCAGGTGTAAGAAACCATGAACGATGGTGGCATAATCAGGAATGAAGCGACAGAGGAAATTAGATCGCCCCTGCAGACTCTGGAGCTGCCGAAGTGTGCAAGGAGAGGGAAGGTCTATGATGGCTTGGAATTTCAGGGGATCAACAACAATTCCTTTCTGGGAAACAATGAAACCCAACAACCGGCCTATCGGAACGCAAAAGACACACTTGTGTGGGTTCAAGCGGATTTGATATTTGCGACAACACAGAAAGACTTGCTGGAGGTCATTAAGGTGGTCTGATCGTTTCCGGGAACAAGCTGTAAGGTCATCAAGATAGACTAGCAGGATATGGACCAAGTCGTGAAAAAAATAGGTCATGGCCCGCTGGAAGGTGGCACCAGCATTTTTGAGGCCGAAAGGCATGACGCGATAGGAAAAGGTGCCCCATGGGGTGGTAAAGGTAGTCTTGTATTGATTCTCCTTACGGATCTGAATCTAGTTGTATCCGAAAAAACTGTCCGTGAAAGATAGGACTTCATGCCCGGCACATGCATCGATGAGTTGGTCAATAAATGGCATGGGGAAGTTATCTTTGGGAAAAGAGCGATTTAAATCGCGGAAGTTAGTACATACTCTGATGGTGCCTTGTTTTTTGTTAACAGGAATGGGGTTTGAAACCCAGGTGGTATATGCAATAGAATAAATGAATCCTGCTTTGCGAAGTTTCTCAATCTCTGCTTTAACAACGGAGAGCTTTGAGGGATGAATGGGGCGCTATTTTTGGCGAACGGGAGGTACATCTGGCCATGTGCCAATGTGGTGCCCTATAATAGCAGGGTTGAGACCAGGCATTTCGGTATAGGACCAGGAAAAGACATCACAGAACTCTTGGAAAAGCTTTTGTACTCTCCAATCTCATACTCACTACAGGAGGCTCCTAAGGTAATGATTTCAAGAGCACCAGGTGGGTCAGAGATATCTATGTGGATGACGGGTGAGATGTTGGCCATGTTACCTTCCTCAAAGGCATGAAGAGCGGGAATAGGATCCTTAAACCAGTCGACTTTGGTGGGAAGGAAATCTTTGGACTCAACCGCAAATTGGGTAGCTGTGGTAGAGGAGGAGTCTTCTGGGAGGAAATAGGAACGATGGTGCATGTCGTCCCAGGGATAATCCAGGGCAGTGAGGGCCTCTAGAATCTCCTCATCATTGCTGAAACTTTGACTTGTCAAATCGGTTGACAAGGGAGTGGTAGTCGAAGAGATCATATAAATGGTGTGAATCTCTCCAGATGAGGGTGATATTGGGGGGTGGATCTCCTCAATTGTGGGGGGTGCCGTCTCAAGGTCCAAATTATTCATCTCATAGAGAGTTGCTCTGTAATCTGGGAGATCAGGACAGTGATGTGAGCAATGGCCGTAAATACCGCATATTGCACAAGGGTGGTTGGTACGCAGTGATTTATCATGAGGCTTAGGGGTTGGATCGAGTTCGACAACCGGGATGTTGGGCTCATTGTCAAGCATTTGCATGTGTTCGTGTAATGCAGGTAATTGTGGACATTGATGAGTCGGATTGCCTAACTCATCACACAACGAGCATTTGGGGGGAGCACGAAACACGGGGTGGGTTTAACTATTTTGGGCGGGGGTACAGCAGTGTATGGTTGTGGGCCTCTGCCCCCAGTGTGCTTGATAAGAGGGGGGGATTTGTAGATGACGAGGGGGGTAGTGACACTGGGAGGTGGTTGACTAGTAGTGGCCATGGGTTGCACTAGTTGTAGGACAAGATTAGGTGTCGACAGGGGAATGGGAGGCGAAATATACCACACGGGTAATCCCAAGGTTAACCCGGGGAGGCTAAGAGTAGCCATAACCGGGGCACTTACTACGCCCGAGGGAGGGAATAGGAAGGGAATTGTGTGGATGGGTGTAACACCAATGTGAATAGGTACCAATGGTGGTTTGGGTAACAAGGGCGGTTGATTGTTGGGTGTTTGTGTATTGTGGGAAAGGGTATATAGGTCAGATACTTCAGTCGCGGGTGACGGGGGTGGAATGGATTGGAATGTTGAGGTCATCGACGTATCAGAGTAAATTCCAGGTCCCACGGAGGAAACAAACGAGGCAGTTGCACCAAAAACAGGTTGTTTAACCATGGGGAGAACATTTTCGGGTGCAGCGGGGGCATTGGGATCGTAATAAGTGAGTTGGTCGACCTTGACCACACGTCCGTCATGGGGGAACATTATGGTGTGAAAAATGGATGAGGCAACCGCCCGCATGGCATACATGTAGCTATGACCAAGTAAGAGGTTATAATCAAGTTGGGCATTGATGACCTCTATGTCAATGAGCATGGTTTTACTAGCCAACTGGATGGGGACATTAGCTAAGAGACCTTGGGGTTGAGCTGAACGGTCGTCGTAGGCTCGCAACGCAGTGGTGGACTACTGGAGAGTAGGGGATCTCAACTTCTGCCAAACGAATGTGGACATAATGCATGTAGAGGCACCTTCATCGATAATGCACCGATGGATGACAAGATTCTGAACAGAAACAAAAACTTGGAATGCTAAAGTGGAAGGCAGGCGTGGTTCGGACTGGTCCAAATCGAAGGCCATCAGTCATGAATCATTTAGGTCAATAGCACCAATGGCAGAGAGAAAAGTCTTGCACTGTGAAGGATAGTTTTTTAAGACTTCTAATGCAGACATGGCCACGGGAGACTGGGCTAAGTCATCTACAATGTTGTAATTTGACACAGCGCGAGCATTGGGATTATTGTTGATGCGACGAAGTGGGAAGTGAGGTACTTTGGAGGTGCCATCTAGTGGAGCAGGAGGTATACGTAACGTCTGATCAGTGGGATGAGCGTTAGTGTTTTTGTCGGTGGGAGAGGCTTCAGGGATGGAGCCATATTGGTTCCGACGAGTTTGGAGGTTGACATCGACGGATGACATCATTAACAAGTGGTGGGTACCTGAGTCTAACATGGGTTGCTCAGGAGCGGCATAAGTGATCTATTGTTTTGGTGGGGCGTTACCTTGAGGGAGAGCCAACGGCTGAGTGTTCACTACGCCTTGGGTTGGTAAGGGGTTTTGTAGCACCAAAGGTTGATGCTAAGGGGGTGGGGGGTTGGGTGGCGCCTGAGGAGCCGCGTGCCCTTGGAGATGGGCATCATCAGTCCAAAGTTGTCGAGCTCGCTCCAAATGTGGGAAAGCATGTGTGTAGTGGCCATAGACCCCACAAATAGAACAAGGATGGTTTGTTCACAAATTAGGATTTTTGGCCTGCTTGGGCGGCCGATCAGGGTTCTGGTTGGTAGGTTCTGCGTTATTGTTGTTTGGGGGATTGGGAGGTTGACCGCCTTGGTCTGGAGGGGGGTTGTTCCCACGGTTACGGCCTTTGCCACCATTTTGCTGGCCCTGTTGGCGCTGGTTATTTTGGGTCTGCTGCAGATTCTGCTGGGCATATACTTGCCCTTGGGTAGCAAGTGGGTTCTAGGGTTGTGCAGGTGCGGGAGTAGGCTGCGGTGGATAATAAGTAGGTGGAGGCTGCGCAGGTGCTGAACCTTATGGGGGTTGCTGATACGTCTTCGGAATGGGTTGTGGGTTTACCGCAGGGGCTTCCTGTGGCTGGTAATAAGTGGGTTGGGCTTGAGAGGACACAGGAGCTAGTGCAGCCTGTGGGTGGTAATATGGCTGAGGTGCGACCGGGGGGGCATAAGCAGGGGATGCATGTCCAAAGCACTGAGGTGGACAGGAGGGTCCATGGGAATGGTGGTGATGTGCTATGGGAGAATACGAATTGGTTGCTCCGGATTGAGATGTAGCCCGCGAAAGGTTGGGGCCATGGCTAGGATGTGCTATGGAAAAGGGTTGGGGGTGCGAGGCAACATGGCCAATGATGCCGTCTGCATCATGGGATGCCCCCGACGCATCGTGTCGGGAGGAATCACCGCGAGGGGCATGAGGTATGATGGTATACAGATAACCCGACTGGGAGTAAATGAGGTCAAATTGCTGGGCTTTGAGGATGGCCTCTTCTTCAGACTGGGGTCGTTCGGATGCCACATCCTTGGCAATGACAGGAAGGAGGGATTTTAGAAACCAATCTAAGAAGATATGGTCATCTAACTTGATTTTGCATAGGCTGCGGCATCGACGCCACTCATGAATGTGGTCAGTGATGTGGGTAGCCGTGTTCTGTCTGCAGGATAGTAGGATCTCAACTCCCGCGTCATAGCGAACAGGTAACTGAAAGAACTGCAGGAAATTTGAGGCAAGGCAAGTAAAGGTGGAATGGGTCCCATGGGGCTACTCGATGTACCACTTAGCTACAGAGCCAGTGAGGGTGCGCTGTAATAGACGGAGGCGGACAGAGTTGTCCACTATGGAGTTAGAGGAACACCATAGATGGAAGGAAATAATATGGTTCTGGGGGTCTTCACCTGCCTTGCCTTCAAACTTAGGGATGTCAGAGGGGAGCTTGGTGGGCATGTGAGGCCACGCAGGGTCATGTCTGATGGGATCGTTAGTCAGTCTAGCTAGGTCAGGAAGGTTGAGACTAGCCATGAATGGAAAACTAGTAGAAGGATGTGACATACTAGTGGGTGTGACCATGTTGGGGCCAATGCCCCCAAGTGGAGGGGGATGGTTTGGGATGTTTCCCCCAAGTGGAGGAACGAAAGTGGTATGGGACGGTCTTGTACAGCCTAGGGTAGTGTGAGTCACTGATGGAGTGGCGATAGGTATGCCAGCTACTGGAATGGGTGCAGTGATTGAAATGGTAGATGTGGGCCCCATCGAGGGCATACCCAAAGCAGGTGTGGTAGCTGGTGTGGTGGTGGATGCTCCACCAATGGTCCCTACAAAGAAAGGGGTGGAAGTCACGTTAGCCATGGGGCTGGTTGGTGCAGTGTAAATGGGGTTCTCGGACTCTGCCTAAGAATCAGAGGTAAAGTAAGGGGCGTCTAGATCGGGTGACGGAGTTCTATGCCATTGATGAGTGGATTTAAGTGACAAGGCTCGAGATCTATGATGAGTGGTATCAAGTGATGAAGACCTATGTCTATGACGGGTGATGTCAAGTGAACCGTGTTGTGGGGGCTCACCCCGGAGGTGCCAAGAATGTATTGGGGACTCAATGGTGACAGATGGTGTCAAATATCTGGGGGTTGTGTTGAGTGAAAAATAGCTCAAAAAAAACCTAATGCAACCGAGTGTGCAGAAGGAGAGCTCAAAAAATATGGCACTCAGGCCAACAACCAACTCAAAACACTTACTGTAACAGCTGTGCTACAATAAGTGGAGTATCAACAGAAATGGTCAGAATACCAACAAGCAGCAGGTTTCCTAAAAAATAAAAATGGTGGACTCGCTAGACCAAAAGGAGGTAAGGGAGCATGCAAACACCTAGATAAATAGTATTTTGACTCAACTAGACATATCCTCTACAAGGTGATGAAATCCAAGTCAGACAATATGGATAGAAGAGCCAAGTGGCTAAAGATATCCCCCTACCGGGAGGGACACCGGGTAGTCAATCCTAGAAGAAAAGCAACTAAGATACCCCATTCATGACACGTTCGGTTGGGTGAATCTGCTGTTTGGTTCTATCGCCGTTGTATCCACATACAGGTGATACACCGAGAACTGCGAAAGGTATCCTTCGGTTACTGAATGGATTGCGGTATTCCACTCAGGCTTCCAGAACTAGTCTGGCGACTTCAACCCTCCTAGGGGAGAGGCCTTCCTGATAAATTGGTTTTAAACCGTGCCAACAAATACTAGGGGATTTTGGTTCCCTAATGGAAAACAACTATGTCTCAAGTGTAAGCAACCGAGGGGTGTTATTTGGATGCCTATCCCCCCGATCCTACCTAACTAAAAAAATTCTTATGTGTTCCCCAAGTGGGGTTAGAATGTTGGTTGTGTTAAGTAGTTTTTTAGGGCTCACTTGAATTAGGTGACAAAGTGTGTGCATGTGAGATGATGAACCCAAGTAAAAGTGCCATGGGGTGGGAAACTTTCTAACTAAAAATAACAATACAAAATTTAAACTGTGAAATGCAAAATTTTCTCTTTTCAATTAAAATGTTGAAATTTAAATAATATTCTGTAAAGGGAACAGAAATAATACTGTAGAAAAGGCTATAGGGAAGTATGGCTGCAGGTAGGACAGATGGCTGTGCAGGTGCAGAAAAATATTGCAGCAAAGTGCTGGGTTCAAAACAGGGAAAAAAAGTGCAGAAAACAGATTGCGGGTCTGTGGCAAATCTGGGCGGTTGGACCGCGGGAAATAGCTCAACAGTCGCGGACAGGTTGCAGGATTTTGGCCGAAAGAAGTAGTCGGACCGCGGGAAACAGGTTGAAAGTCGCAGGTGAGTTGCAGGAAAGTGGCTGAAAGCCGCAAGCGGGACGCGGGAAAATGGCCGAAAGACGCAAGCAGGTTGCAGAAAAATGGCTGAAAGCCGTAGGCGAGATGCAGGAAAATGGCTGAAAGACACCGGCGGGTTGCAGAAAAATGGCTGAAAGCCGCAAGCGGGACGTGGGAAAATGGCCGAAAGACGCAGGCAGGTTGTAGAAAAATGGATGAAAGCCGCAAGCGGGACGTGGGAAAATGGCTGAAAGACGCAGGCGGGTTGCTGGAAAATGGCTGAAAGCCGCAAGCGGGCTACAGAAAAATGGGTTAACAGCCGCTGTCGGACTGCACGAAACAAGCTAATAGCCACGGTCGGATTGCAGGTAACAGACTGGAAACCGCCGGTAGGTCACCAGAAATAGTTTGAGAGCTGCGGTCGAATCACAGGTAAATTCCTGAAAGACGCGGCCGGAATGCAACTACGTGGGGTAAAAGACGCGGTTTACGACCATCGAAAAGGATAGCTGAAAGGAAAAAACAGTAAAATATTGCAGAAAATTGAAAACGTTTAAAACTTTTAAAACTATAACCAAAAATTCAAAGGAACACAAGGGGAGTCGCCAAAACTGTAGCTAGGGTTTTCACCCCAGCTCGTGCAAATGAGCACCTACTAAGAAGAAGGGACTCCTTAGTAGCAGTTCAATAAACAGTAAATTAAAGCACTAAAACAGTATGAAATTTAACCTAGCATGAGCATTAACATAAATAACAAAACATGAAAATATGGCAAAAGATTTCTCTTTTTGTATTAAAGATTACCTCAGCTGTAGAGGTTGGTGAAGCTCTTGCAGCAGTCCAGGAGGGTTGCTTCCAAGCTTCTAGCTTTGCTCCTTTCTCTTTCTCCAAAGGGTTGGAAATGGGCCAAAGGGGCACTCAAGTGTGAAAGTAGCTCAAGGGTGAGCTAGGGTTTCAAGAGTGATTTTGGCAGAGTAAAGGTGTGTTTGATTGTAGATATGAAATGAGGGGCCTCCATCACCTATTTATAGGTTTTTAGTGGTGGAGTGCTGGCCCATGGTTTTGGGAACCATATGGTTTAGGTCAGTTGTATAGGGTTTTTTTCCTTCCTTTTTCCCTCTTTTTTCTCTTTTTTGTATTTTTTTATTCCCTTTTTAGAGGGCTTTTGCTATTTTGGAGGAATTTTGGATTATTTTGGGGGAAAAAGGCATTTTTTGGCCTTTTGGAGGCTTTTATGGTAGGAAATATGGACAAATGAATCATGTAATGGGGTAGATGAGGTAGTGAGCACTTTTTGGGTGTTAACATTTACGATTATGTACTCACCTCATGCATTCACCTAACCATCCAGATAAAATTAACCGTAGAACTAGGGTAAAATTTTTAGTAACTTGTGTGTAAGTTAGAGACGTGTTCTGACGTCGTTAAGTGTGGTAGCTATCGTTATTTGCTAGCACTTTATTCCGAGGGTATTGTAGTCTTCCACATACTTATCGGTATATTGAGCTCTTTCACGTATCCACCAAGTACCACACGTACTTGGCGTATATCGAAAGGTGTTTCACGTACTTGGTAGTATATCAGAAGTTCTTGTGCCGTATAGTTGTGCATTAGACAGCACCACTACGGATTTGAGCTCCCGTGTACCTTGCGTATATCGGGAGACACCACTAGGATTGTTGAGACCAACTGAGTTAACCTTTTGGCCGTCTTGGCAGAGCAATACACCAAGAACAGCACTCGGGGAGATACTATGCATGTACTATCAGGTCGTCAGGTTATACGGTTAGGGGTACAGTCCTAATCCTCCCTGGTTAGTGCTCTAAAAAATTTGGGCCGAGTATAACTGTTGGACCCTAAAGTATATCTTGAGTTGTGAAGCCTTGACAATCTCGTGAGGTTCCAGACCTTTGAATCCACTCTTACAACGTAAGTTTTCTTTTGGACATAGTTTGTGTAGGGTTGTTTGGTCTGCTTTTCTTTTGTCTAGCTTTCCTTAGGAGAAACTTTTGTTTCAGTCACTCTGGTTGATTTTCCTTGGAGAAGGTCTCGTAGGATTTAGAACTTGCCACTCGAATATCCCCTTAACCAGGAGGTAATTTCGAGGGTAAGGATGGACCCACAATCCACGGTCATGTCACCTAAAGTGGAAACTCCAACATTGAATGTTGGAGTGCATATGTTTCCTCCAAATTCACCTGCCTCTCATCCCACGCAGGGTGAAAAAGCACAAACTTCTACTTCGCAAGACCTACCTCCCATTTTCTCGGGAGAGCCTGGATCGCTGGAATGGGTAAATTCACCCTAGGATGGCCCTTCGGCAGCTGCTGGTCATTCAGTAGATCATTGGACATCTTCTCTAGGCCACCCACTGGCTCATTTTTCCATTGCACCACCACCTACCTGGACCACTCCAGAAGGTACTCGACCAACTAGCTGGCCCAATTCCGCCAAGATTTTTGAACCTCTTCATGAATGCTTGGAACATTTATGTTCCTTGGGTGACGAAGCTCGATGAAAACATCTGGAATATAGGGCCAGGTTTAGAGAAATCCCAATTCACACGATATCTTTTGATTCACCGGAAGCATCCATCCACAACCTGACCATCAGTGAGACTAGTAAACCCTCACAGGAGCCCACCCCTGCTGCCCAACCTATTGAAGAACAAAAGTATAACACACCTATCAATACTACAATTGCATTACCTGCTCCTCCCCCACCTCAAAATTCGAGGGGAGGATACTCTTTACCTCCTACCTTCCTTACGGGTAATGTTAATCCTATGGTAGATAATCAATAACTAGCGTTGGGTCAACCTTTGCTTAGTGGGTAGCAAGTTGTTGCTGGGGGAAAACCCCCATCTCTAAACCATAATACCGTAGCAGGAGTTCCCATCGGTCCTTTCGTTGGAAATTCCTTACCTCCTGGACCTTCCACTATGGGACTATCCCATGTTGGGGGACCATCCAATGTAATTCAGCCCACCATCGAGTCAAGCATATCCAGGTCATCTTAACCCTGTGCCGAGTCAACCTAATCCCGGAAATGCACTGTACGGGGTACCCTACCCTGGAAACCCTTACACTCTATGGGGACAATAATTTTTTTTATGACATGGGCCCCCACTTACTGTCCCTCAAGTCCCTCCACCCCCATTTGGTCCACCCACACCTCCCATTGGAGGTGGTGGACACAAACATAACTCTGGAGGGGGAGAAACTCTACCTTCTGGTGGAGGACCACCTCATTTCAGTCATCATGTCCCACCCCCCAGTGGTGGTGGTGGAGGACCATCCCATCCTGGTGGTGGTTGTGGAAGACCCTCTCATCCTGGTGGTAGTGGTGGTGGACCACCACCCTACTATGGTGGAGGTGGCGGAGGAGGCACTTACCCTCTCGGTGGCGATGGTGGCCCCCCACCCCCCCCTCAGCGGAGGTGGAGGAGGCCCACCCTATTCCGATGTTTGTAGCAGACCACCACCTCCTCTTGAAAGAGGTGGAGGTGGTCCATCCTACCCTGGCAGTGGTGGAAGAACCCCACCATTTGGAAGCATCCCACCCCCTCCCGGTGGCGAAGGAAGCCCCCCACCTTTCCACAATGGGCCACCTTACTATGGCGGTAGACCTACATTTGGTCTAGGCGGCCCGTATGCCTATGGTCAGTTTTCTCCTGGAACACCTTATGGTCAATCGATACAAGGTCCCACTGGTCCTTACACACCTGATTAGTACTATCAGTACCCGCAGCCTAATTCGAAGCTACCCTTTTTGTCTACTTTGGACCTTCCTAACCTGTCCCACCTGACCAATGACCCCATTTACCACGAAACTAATTGCCCACCTGTTTTGATGAAACTTCCATCACATATCCCAAAATCTGATGGCAAGACGGGTGAGGATTCAAAAAACTACATGATGACATACCACTTGTGGTGTTCATCCAACTCCTTGATGGATGAATCGATCTATCTTAGGTTATTTTAATGGACTCTCACTGGTTTGGCTGCCAAGTGGTATATTGAACTACCACCCCATTCTTTTCCTGATTTTGGTTCTCTTGCTATGAAGTTTTTGACTCATTTCCAGCTGCCTATACTATATGAAACTGGTATAGAGCTGTTAACCTCGCTCTGTCAAAATACTGCCACTCATATCTCAGATCATATACATGAGTGGCTGAGGAGATGAAGTCTCATTAAGGCTCCTATTCCGAACCAACTCCTAGAAGACTGGTTTACAAAGTCTCTCATTCCTACAATAGCTCGAGATGTTTCCATGGGAGGTGCTATCACTGAAGAACAAACCATCGCTCGTGCCCATTTGCTAGACTTAGTCTATGCCCAATCCGATAAGTTGTCTGATATTCTTCCTGATGCCCCCTGTAGCACCTACAATCCCACGAAACCACCCACGAGACCCCAAGATGATGGCATTATTGGATCCCTTAACACCCATCCTTCTTCTCAAACTGTTGGTTCGTCGAACCCCCAAGGTTCTTCCCCATCACCAACACAGGATGGTCACAGCACCACCAAATCATCTACTCCTGCTATTAGCGAAGAAGTGAATTCTGTTTCATCAGCTTCACCTCAAAAGTTTGGTGGTAAGAAGAAGAACAAAGGAAAACCTAATAAATATTCCACCAAGCAGGAACAAAAGAGCACCCCTGATGATACCAAACAGAAAGGAAGTTGAAGTATCCTTGTCTACTGTGTGCTGATGACCACTTTTATAAAGAGTGCCCCCATAGAGATGAAGTTCAAAAGTTTCTTAAAGGAAAACCCACACCCATTGTTCTCAACGATCCCTTCCTTGCTCAAAATCAGTAGTTGATTGCTCACACCTCTCCTTCCCAAGGAGAAGCATCCACCATTACACATGTTCTCATGATGCGTAGCGAGACCATCAACTTGAACACTCGTTCTCGTTCATATGACTCTGTTCCGGCCAAAGAACCTGTTGGAAGTAATACTAAAAAAGCTTCCACCTCGATGCCTGATGTCACCGTACCGGTTGCTCCTCTCACCATTGAGAAGCCCTCGTTTGAGTCAGTGTTGCATCCACCCAAGAGCATGATTAGAAAATCAGTTTTCAATCCTAATGCTCGGGTTGCTAAAAAATACAACATTGTAGACGACCTAGCACAAGCTCCTTATGATGTGTCAACACTCGAAGTCTTACAAAAATGTCCTAATAAGCGCAAGACTCTCCTCACTGACATCAGTGCAATTGACCCAGATTCATCGAATACCATCATGTTCCAGTTGGAATACTTCAAACCAAGGCTCTCCCATCAATTGGTATTCCAAGTTGCTACAAACATTGTTGGGAAGACGATCCATCGTACCGTTTTGGATGAAGGTGCCTCTACGTCAGTCATGTTGATCTCATGTTGGAGAGCCATTGGCTCTCCTGAGTTGAATCGTTCTCCTACCACTTTGAGAGAATTCGACGGATGTGGATTTCAACCTCATGGGCTATTACAAGCTTTAGCAGTCGAGTTGGGGGGCAAGACCACAACCATTAACGTGGAAGTGGTCGATGCCCCATTAGATTACAACATTCTGCTTGGTTGTAATTGGTTTTATTCCATGACTGCAATCGCATCATCTATCTTTCGCATAGTACAATTCCTCCATCAAGGTTGAATTGTCACAGTCAACCAACTAGATTTATGCACACCTGACACCACTACTCACCTGGGTGATAATGCTCCTTCGATTGGACAATATTCGCATCAGTATGAGAGTGTGGGGGTCATCCTCCTTAAGGACTCATCCCTTATGGGCATCTTTCCTACTTCGGATCCCCCAAATCATGTTGCCACGGTGAACATGATCTCCTCGCAAATTTCATCTATCCCCAACTCCACTGATTCATGGCTTGTACCTGACGAAGCCACCACCCACCTGATTGGAGACACCATGCCTCTGTCACTCACTGAACTCACATACAAGGCTATCCAGTCAACACAATAGGACCACTGAGTTGTGTCCTAAACCTCATTTTCTCTACAGTGGACATGGACTTTTCATTCCGATGAGGCCATCATGGAAATCATGAGCGCGGATGATCCTTTGTGGGAAGACCTCCATCATCGTTCATCTTTCCTTCCCTTTTTGGACACTGTGGAGAATAGCATTAGCACCATATTCACACTGGACATCCACTCTGGCTCTCAGTCCTCGATACTCACGTGTCAAACGGACTCCAAAGGCAACTTAGTCAACATTGAGCCTACCAATTTGATAGACATTTCGATTACTTCTGGTGTAGTGGAACACATTCAGTTAGGCCAGAAGTGTTCCCTTGAAGAAGTCATCACTACCACGACCTTATTCAAGCGATTATGAGATGTTCTCGCTTGGACCTACGAGGAGATGCCTGGGATAGACCCCTTCATTGTCCTGCATGAGATTAAAACCTGTCCCGATGTCAAACCCGTCCACCAAAAGTTGTGACCAGTACACCCTCAGAAGACTACAACAATCAAGGCAGAGATTGAGAAACTCTTGAAGGCCGACTTCATTTACCCTGTCCCGTTGACAAAATGGGTCTCAAACATCGTCCCTGTTACTAAAAAATAGGGTACCATTCGTGTCTGCATTGATTACCAGGATCTCAACAAAGCTTGTCCCAAGGACAACTACCTGACTCCCTTCATCGACCAAATTATTGACAATTGTGCCGGGGAGTGTCATTTTTTCATTTATGGATGGCTTTTCCGGATACAACTAGATTGAGATCCAGCCCACCGACCTACACAAGACTGCATTCATCTTCCCTTGGGGAAATTTTGCATATCGTAAACTTCCATTTGGTCTTAAAAATACTGATGCCACATTCCAACGGGCCATTTTGTACGCCTTCCATGATGTGAAGGACTTTGTGGAACCCTACTTGGATGACCTCCCTGCCCACTCAAAGCAGCACGAGCTCCACTTAGATCATCTGACAGTCATTTTCCGCAAATGCAGATGGTACAATGTTCATCGGAATCCTCATAAGTGTATTTTCTATGTCGAGTCAGGACGCCTCTTAGGGTTTTTTGTCTCAAAAGATGGGATCCACATTGATCCCTTGAAGGTGGAAGCCATTGTCGCTCTTCCACCTCCAACTAATATTACAGAACTTCAGATTCTACAAGGATGAGCAACTTATTTACGCTTCATTTGTAATTTCGCACAAAAGACACAGGGTTACATGAGATTGATGAAAAAGGACATCCCGTTCATTTGGGATGACCAAGCTCAATAATATTTTGATAGTTTGAAACATGCCATCATGAATGCCCCTATTCTCCAACCACTGAATTACTATCGTGATTACATTCTATACCTCGCTGCTTTCGACACCACTATCGCCATGGTTTTGGTACAAGAAGACCAGAATGCCCAAGAACATGTGATATACTATGCCGGTAAAGGACTTATTGACACTGAAACTCGCTATTCACGTGTTGAGAAGCTCACTCTCGCGGCAGTTATTGCCGTGGAGAAGTTCTGACATTACATTCTGCTTCGCACCACCACCATCATCGTCGATTCGAACCCCATGTACCACATTCTGACTCATCAGGTGCTTGGGGGCAAGTATTCACGCTGGATCGTGATACTGCAGGAATTTGATCTTCTTTTCGAAAAAGCCAAGTCGAAAAATTCTTTGGTGTTTCCTGAGCTCATCTACGACCTCCCCCGTATTGATGTAGAATATGAGCCCAATGACTCTTTTCTGGATGAGTAATTGTTTCTTATCAGTACGTCTGATCTATGGTATGGAGATATCACTTTATATCTTCAAACCCAATGTTTTAGCCCTAAATTGTCTCATGACGACTGTCGTCGCATACGCCACCATGCAAAGTATTACTTGATTATCAAGGATACCTTGTACCATCGTGGTATCGACTCTATTCTTCGATGTTGTTTGACTCACGACAAGGTTGAACACATCCTAAATGACTGTCACACTGGGGCATGTGGCGGTCATCTCTCTGAGATGCCTACAGCCCAGAAGATTCTTCATGTTGGATATTATTGGTCATCTATCTTCAAAGATTGTATCGAGGTCGTAAAAAAATGTCATCCATGTCAACATTTTCATATGAAAAAGTGCACCCATCTTACCCTGTTACTGTTGGGTATGTTATATCTCTTCACATGGTCGCTGCGTGTACAACACGATCCCTACGGCATTAGTGATTCGCCTGCGCCGGGCGCGTCCGGAGGGGGGGGGTTTAGAGGGGGGGGTAGCCCGACAGGGCCCACCCCCTTCGTTTCGGACCGTTAGGTTCCAAAACGACACGGAGGGGGCCGTTAGGCCCCCGGAGTCCACGCGGAGCGCAAAATTTTTTTGGGTTGCTTTTTTGCTTTTTCGCGATTTTCGACCCATTGTACTCTAATCTAATTCCGGTAAAAGGAATTAGGGTTGTAACCTAATTCGGGTAAACGAATTAGGGTTTTAGATGCTGCAGAATACCATTTATTGTATTGTACATGTAAAATAAACATATAATGAAAAAGGAGCTATGCGGCTCTAAGTTTGGCTGGTTTTTTCCCGGTTAAGGGTTTCCAGGTGAAAATCTCTGTGTAATGTGTGTGCCATTGCGTGTTTTCTGTTAATGCTTAAGAATCATATGAGTTTGTACTTCACTGTTAAGGTTTAAAAACTTACATTTGGTATCAGAGCATTTTTGGGTTCAGAGGGACGCCTTTGTTTCCAAGGGTTTTGGCTCGATCTTGGATTTGTGATAAACCTGGTTTCAGTGGGAGCTTTGCAGCGGTGATTTATTTTTCTTTAAAGAATGGGGAGCAGTTCTAGATTCGAGATTGAGAAATTTAATGGTCAGAGCTTTGAGCTATGGAAGCTCAAGATGGAAGATCTTCTGGTAGATAGAGAACAGTGGATCGCAGTAGATCCAGGTACCATGCCCTCTGGTATGGTAAAAGAAGAATGGGAAAAGTTGGAAAGAAAAGCAAGGAGCACCATTCGTCTTTGCCTCGCAGATTCGGTATTGGTGAACGTATCTGGAGAAGACAGTGCAAAGAAGCTATGGGACAAACTGGGAAATCTGTATCAGTCAAAGTCCCTGGTAAATAAGTTATTTCTGCGAAAGAAATTGTACCTTCTGAGGATGACTGATGGAGACTCTGTATCAGAGCATCTAAACGCCTTCAATACTCTGGTAAGTCAGTTGACATCTGTTGGTATTGCACTTGATGATGATGAAAAGTGTATTAGTCTGTTGTGCTCTTTGCCAGATTCATGGGATAATCTGGTCATAGCTATTGGGAGTAATGCAACCATGCTAAACTTCGAGAATGTGGTTGCATCCCTACTATCGGAGGAAATGAGGCGGAGATCCATAGACAGTTCAGCCAAGGATGCCTTATTTGTAAGAGGTCGCCCTGGAGACAGATCTAAAAATAAGTCTTCAGGTGGTAGATCTAAATCTAGAGGGAGATCTAAATCTCCAGGACCTTCTGTAAGAAAATGCTGGAAGTGCGGAAAAGCTGGGCATTACAAGAAGGATTGTAAATCGAAAATTACTGATAAAAGTAAAGGACCTAATGACGCTCCATCCGCAGATGGGAAAGAATCTACAGAGGAAGGAGGAGATGTGTATCTGGCATCTTCAAGTACACATGCAGAGCATGATTCGTGGTTGATTGACTCAGGTGCGTCTTATCATATGACTCCTCACAGGGAGTGGTTTTCTGAATACGAAAAGTATGATGGAGGAGATGTATTTCTGGGAGACAACTCGGTAGCGAAAATCATAGGTCGAGGAAAGGTCAAGCTACTGCTCAAAGATGGAAGGGTTAAAACTCTTCCCGGGGTTCTGCACATTCCAAAGCTGGCTAGAAACCTTATATCTGTAAGTAAAATGGATGATGCAGGTGTGAAAACTTTATTTGAAAAGAACACATGCAAGATGGTTCGAGAGTCATTGGTGCTGATGAGGGGAGTTCGGATTGGAACTCTATACAAGTTGTTGGGAAGCACCTTCAAAAATGGATGTAACAGCACTATTGTTTCTGAGGGTAAAAATGAAGGAGACAGAGTCCTTACTGTCTCTAGTGAGAAGACATCGCTATGGCATCGAAGGCTAGGACATATTGGAGAAAAGGGTCTTCGACTATTACAAGGTAAAAGTATGGCTGAAGGCATGTCTGATTTCACATTAGATTTCGATTTCTGTGAACATTGCTTATATGGTAAACAGAATCGGGTACGATTCTCATCTGGTGTTGTAAGAGCTAAAGGAATCTTAGAATTAATACACAGTGATGTTTTTGGACCTGTGCCTGTTCCATCACTAGGTAAATCTGTGTATTATGTTTCATTCATAGATGATTTCTCAAGAAAAACTTGGATTTATTTCCTGCGTAAGAAATCTGAGGTTTTTAATAAATTCAAAGAATTTAAGGCTCTTGTAGAAAATCAAACTGAGAAGAAAATAAAAGTACTCAGAACAGATAACGGTGGAGAATTCTGTGAAAGTGAATTTGAGGAGTTCTGTAAAACATGTGGAATAGCAAGGCAAAAGACTACTCCATACACACCTCAACAGAATGGGGTTGCGGAAAGGATGAACAGGACATTGATGGAAAAGGCAAGGAGTATGCTCAGTGGTGCAGGTCTAGCACAACATTTCTGGGCAGAAGCTGTTGACACTGCGTGTTACCTAGTGAATAGGACACCCACATCAGCGTTGGTTGACAAGACACCTCATGAGGTTTGGACTGGTAAGAAACCCTCTCTCTCTCATCTCAGAGTGTTTGGGTGTGATGCTTTTGTACATGTTCCAAAGGAGAAAAGGAGCAAGTTGGATAATAAAGCGGAAAAATGTATCTTCATTGGTTACAAGGATGGAGTGAAAGGTTACAAGTTGTGGAACCCAGTAAAAAGGCAAACAGTTTACAGTCGAGATGTGATCTTCAGAGAAGCTGAAAGCACTTCCAAGATTGAGGATGTACCAAAGGAAAAGGATTCAGAGAAGCTACACTTTGATATCAAGGATGAAAGAGGTGACTCTTTTGAGGAACCAGATTCGTCTGAATCAGATGAGGAGGCAGAATCGTCTGAATCAGATGAAGAGGCGGATCCACAGACTCCGGTATTGAGGAGATCTGACCGAGAAAGAAGGCAAGTTGAAAGGTACAGTCCCCCTGATTTTCGTTCTAATTTTGTGTTATCTATTACTGATGATGATCCTAGAACTGCTAAAGAGGCAATGGATTCAGAAGATAGTAAACTATGGAAGAAGGCCATGATAGAAGAAATGGATGCCTTGGACAAAAATGAGGCATGGGATCTGGTTGAGTTGCCAGAAGGAAGAAAGCCTATTGGAAGCAAATGGGTATTCAAGAAGAAGTTAAATGCAGCAGGTAAAGTGGAGAAGTACAAGGCTCGACTAGTAGCGAAAGGTTACTTCCAAATTGAAGGCATCGATTTTGGTGAGATTTTTTCACCTGTTGCAAAATTGACTTCTATTAGATTTCTTCTATCTATTTCTGCTGCTTTTGATCTTGAAGTAGAACAGATGGATGTAAAGACGGCTTTCCTACATGGGAATCTTAATGAAGAGATCTATATGAAGCAACCAGAACGGTTTGTGGTGAAAGGAAGAAAGGAGCTTGTCTGTAAGCTGAAAAAGTCTCTCTACGGTTTGAAACAATCTCCCAGAATGTGGTATCAAAAATTTGATACTTATATACTGGGACTTGGTTTCTCAAGAAGCAAAGCTGATCACTGTGTTTATTTTAAGCTAATTGGTGATCATTTTATTTATGTAATATTGTATGTTGATGATATGTTGCTAATTGGAAACAACAAAGAAATCATCAAGGATGTCAAGAATCAGTTGTCATCTGAATTTGACATGAAAGATCTTGGTGCTGCAAATTTCATTTTGGGCATGGAAATAAAAAGAGATCGTAAAAACAGGAAACTCTGGTTAAATCAGAGGAAATATGTTGAAACGATATTGAAGAGATTTAATATGCAGGAAAGCAAACCAGTGAAGGTGCCCATTCCTGTAGGTGTAAGGTTATCTGCAGAACAGTGTCCCACTACACAAGAAGAGGTAGAGGACATGTCTCATGTTCCCTATGCTAGTGCAGTTGGCAGTCTGATGTATGCCATGGTCTGTACTAGACCAGATATAGCCCATGCAGTGGGAGTTTTGAGTAGATACATGTCAAAACCAGGTAAGGAACATTGGACTGCAGTAAAAAGGGTCTTCAGGTATTTGCGTGGCACTACAGATTCTGCAATCTGCTACCAAGGAAGACCCGGTCTAAACAGAGAGTTAAATATACAAGGATTTGCTGATGCTGACTGGGCTGGAGATCTTGATCACAGAAGATCTACAAGTGGCTACGTTTTTAATCTATTTGGAGGAGCAATCAGTTGGATGAGTAGAAGACAAGCTGTAGTTGCACTCTCAACTACAGAAGCTGAATACATGGCAGCTACCCATGCAAGTAAGGAAGCTGTATGGTTGCAAAGATTGTGTTCAGGTATTGGTTTTGTTCAGGATGCAGTAAAGATTGGCTGTGATAGCTCAAGTGCAATATTTCTAGCAAAGAACCCTGCTTATCACTCAAGGACAAAGCACATTGATGTGCAGTACCATTTCGTCAGAGACATGGTTGAACAAAACAAAGTGTTGCTGGAGAAGGTTGACACTTTGTTAAATGTTGCAGACTCTTTGACAAAGTCTGTGAGTACTCAGAAGTTCTCTTGGTGTAAAGAGAACATGGGCATTGTTGCCCTGAATTGTTGAAGTCATAAATTTCTCCTGTATGTGAAGAGAACAACAAGTGGGAGAATGTTGGGTATGTTATATCTCTTCACATGGTCGCTGCGTGTACAACACGATCCCTACGGCACTAGTGATTCGCCTGCGCCGGGCGCGTCCGGAGGGGGGGGTTTAGAGGGGGGGGTAGCCCGACAGGGCCCACCCCCTTCGTTTCGGACCGTTAGGTTCCGAAACGACACGGAGGGGGCCGTTAGGCCCCCGGAGTCCGCGCGGAGCGCAAAATTTTTTTGGGTTGCTTTTTTGCTTTTTCGCGATTTTCGACCCATTGTACTCTAATCTAATTCCGGTAAAAGGAATTAGGGTTGTAACCTAATTCGGGAAACGAATTAGGGTTTTAGATGCTGCAGAATACCATTTATTGTATTGTACATGTAAAATAAACATATAATGAAAAAGGAGCTATGCGGCTCTAAGTTTGGCTGGTTTTTTCCCGGTTAAGGGTTTCCAGGTGAAAATCTCTGTGTAATGTGTGTGCCATTGCGTGTTTTCTGTTAATGCTTAAGAATCATATGAGTTTGTACTTCACTGTTAAGGTTTAAAAACTTACAGTTACACCCGGCTATTGCCGTTGGCCCCTTCACTAAATGGGGCATCGATTTCATGCATTGTAAGCCTACCTTAGCCGAGGGGCATAGTTACATCATTGTAGTTGTGGACTACTTTACAAAGTGGGTCAAGGAAATACCTACATACACGAACGACGGCAAGGCTATCGCACTCTTCATGTTTAATCATGTAATAGCGCGGTTTGGATTTCCTCAAGCGATAGTTACTGACCATGGTTCTCACTTTATGAACCATATGGTTGACAAGTTGAGTGATAGATTGGGTTTTTCGCCATGAAAACTCAACACCATACTACCCACAGTCAAACGGACAGGTCAAGGCCATTAACAAGGTCTTGAAAACTATGGTCCAACGTATGGTGGGTACGCACAAGTCCAATTGGCATAATATGTTTTTCTTTGCATTATGGGCTTATCGAACTTCCATTAAAACCACCACCAGATTTACTTCCTTCCAACTAGTGTATGGATTGGAGGCGGTCCTTCCTATTGAGTGTGATATTCCATCCCTCAAGCTCACCATCGAACTTCTCCCCAACACTACTACCGAGGAAGAATGCTTCCTCTACCTAGCTAAGCTAGACGAGACCCGCTGAGATGCCGCTCTTGCCAACGAGGCTCATAAGAGATGCATCAAAGTGCAATATGATAAGTCGGTAGAACCTCGTGCCTACAGTGAAGGATATTTGGTCCTCGCATACGACCAAAAGCATGATAAGTTGGGGGAATGAAAGTTTGAGTCCATGTGGCATGGACCTTTCATAGTGAAACACGTCTCAGAGAAGGGAGCTTATGACCTTGAAGACTATGAAGGGATATCTTTAGGTGAGCCTCACAATGGGCTCTACCTGAAGAGGTACTATGCCTGAGTCTTTCATGCATAAGTACTTTTGTATATACTGTACATGGCATGTGTGTGTTTTTGTGTGGTGTGACGCTTTGATTTTTTGCGTGCTTAGGTCTTGTTTTGTTTCTTATACCATGTTTTGTCTGCGTGTGTAGATGGAAACTTGCTACGGATTTGCAGACGGCACTAGCTGGCATACCCTCAACCTTGCTTCGGCAGCCTGGGTACTCTATTCACCTACTGGCGAGCTTATCCGCCTAGGGGGAATGTGTGTAGGTTTCAAAACCAACAATGTTGTAGAATATCAAGCAGTCATTGGAACCCTAACCAATGCTATTTCTTTGGGTATGAACCACGTTGTCATCCACTTGGATTCTCAACTAGTAGTCTCTCATCTTAACCAAGTGTACGCCATCCATGACCCTACCTTACTCCGTCTCTATAGACGATTCTGTCTTCTGTAGAGGTCCTTCGAGTCCATTCAGTCCCTGCACATTCCACAAGATGTGAACACAGTTTTCGACTCTATGGCCAACTTCATCTTAGATTGGTACATTGCGCTCATATAAGCATATTTATGAATTGTTAAAAGTAGACATAACATGTAAATAAATCATTTTATAAGAAAACACATAAACAAGATCACATCATTCATCCATTTTAAACACATATATGTATAAAACCGCCAAAATGTCTGTAGATATATATCATCATAAAAGTAGTGTTGGTACAAAATTTGAAGCACGACGACTTTCAATGAGTCTCTACAAAATCTAAAGCCTTGTAGCTTTCAGTAGTACAAAATCTGAGGCTTCTAAGCTCTTAGTACATACACAATAACAGCATCAGGCCTGACACCTAGCCCATGCACCCCTAGATCTAGTAGCTCTCTCCTGTTGAACCTGGAAGCAGTCCACTGCCCCAGCTACCCTACAGAGCAGTGCGTTGAAGCGCACAGATCCTCCAACTGCATACCTCTACATAGGCCATGGTAAATCATCCATTTTCAGCTCAGGAACAGCTAAAGTCAACCTGCTCAAGTTCTCATAAACATCCTCCATATCCACGATGGCAGCATGAGCAGCTAGGACCATGACTGCTCACTCTCCTCTCCTCGTGAGAAGAGAAACCCCTATCGGTCGCACGGGGCCCACATTTGCACACACATGTTGTTAACTTGTCAGCACTATAAAAAAATTATGAAATGTACAAAACTAAAAAGTACAAGGGCTATTTGTTCTTACCTATATCTCCCCATTGTTAAAATTCAATATGCTAAGACAGAAAATAGCAGCATTACATTCCATTTCACAATAATAGCATATACAGGATCACTGAAGAAACAACAAGCATAGCATAAACACAAGAGACACAGATTTATCCTGGGAAACCCTCATGGGGTAGAAAACCCAGTAAAGCTTCCTCAATATAGATGACCAGCAATATACAAAGATGCAAACCAAAGACATGATCTCCTTCTCCACCGTAGCAGACCTCTCCTCCAAAAGTGCGCCTTCCTTCAATGAGTGAGTGTATCAAATGAGGAACACACCTCCTCTATTTATACACTTCACTGATATGTATTTTACACAAGTACACGTAGGCTCGTATTTAACCAATGGGTTAAATACCCCACTACAACTAACTGGGCCGACCCCTCTAGGGTGGTCTAATAACCCTTTGACCCACATAACACATAAAGGGCCGACCTCCACTAGGGAAGTCTAATAACCCGAGTTACCACATTCTGATGGAGGAATAAACATCTCCGGATATACAATAAGATATTTACGGAGGAATGAAACATCTCCGGAATAATAAAGTACAATTATAATATTCTTTGAAGTTACAATATCTCAACACTCCCCCTTAACAAGAAGGATATTATAACAGCACCTGCACGAGCAAGGAGTCATCAACATCATACATGATACATCTATAAATCATTGGAAGCTTTCTCAACATCATCAGTAACTCAACCAGTTACTGGAACATCTTCAATACTGGAACATCAACATCATCAGAGTTGATAGTACTCAATCATCAGCATCGTCAACACACGATCAACAACATCATCATCATACGATCATCAGCATCACGATCAACATCATCATCACACGATCAACAGCATCATGATCAACATCGTCATCACATGATCATCAGCATCATCATCACATGATTATCAACATCATCATCAGCATCACGATCAACATCATCATCACACGATCATCAGCATCGTCATCACACGATCAACAGCATCGTCATCATACGATCATCAGCATCACGATCAACATCATCATCACACGATTATCAACATCGTCATCGCATGATCATCAGCATCACGATCAACATCATCATCACACGATCAACAGCATCATGATCAACATCATCATCACATGATCATCAGCATCATCATCACATGATTATCAACATCGTCATCAGCATCACGATCAACATCATCATCACACGATCATCAGCATCGTCATCACACGATCATCAGCATCGTCATCACACGATCAACAGCATCGTCATCATACGATCATCAGCATCACGATCAACATCATCATCACACGATTATCAACATCATCATCGCACGATCATCAGCATCGTCATCACACGATCATCAGCATCGTCATCGCACGATCATCAGCATCGTCATCATACGATCATCAGCATCGTCATCAGCATCGTCATCCCACGATCATCAGCATCATCAAAGGATGATGTAAACCAGTCATGTACCTTTTGAACCGAAGTCCAGGGACGATCCAGTCCTATCATTATCGAAGACATACGTCTACGGCTCTTCTTTCGGACTGAGGTCCAGGAATGATCCAATCCCTTCTTTCTCGAAGACATACGTCTACGGCTCTTCTTTCGGACTGAAGTCCAGGAATGATCCAATCCCTTCATTATCGGAGACATACGTCTACGGCTCTTCTTTCGGACTGAAGTCCAGGAATGATCCCAATCCCTTCATTATCGGAGACATACGTCTATGGCTCTTCTTTCGGACTGAAGTCCAGGAATGATCCCAATCCCTTCATTATCGGAGACATACGTCTACGGCTCTTCTTTCGGACTGAAGTCCAGGAATGATCCCAATCCCTTCATTATCGGAGACATACGTCTACGGCTCTTCTTTCGGACTGAAGTCCAGGAATGATCCCAATCCCTTCATTATCGGAGACATACGTCTACGGCTCTTCTTTCGGACTGAAGTCCAGGAATGATCCCAATCCCTTCATTATCGGAGACATACGTCTACGGCTCTTCTTTCGGACTGAAGTCCAGGAATGATCCCAATCCCTTCATTATCGGAGACCTCACGTCTATGGCTCTCTTTAGGACTGAAAGTCCAGGGATGATCTCAATCCCCTCAACTGTCCACTAAGGACTTCATTCTCGGAGACCTCACGTCTACGGCTCTCTTTAGGACTGAAAGTCCAGGGATGATCTCAATCCCCTCAACTGTCCACTAAGGACTTCATTCTCGGAGACCTCACGTCTACGGCTCTCTTTAGGACTGAAAGTCCAGGGATGATCCCAATCCCCTCAACTGTCCACTAAGGACTTCATTCTCGGATACCTCACGTCTACGGCTCTCTTTAGGACTGAAAGTCCAGGGATGATCTCAATCCCCTCAACTGTCCACTAAGGACTTCATTCTCGGAGACCTCACGTCTACGACTCTCTTTAGGACTGAAATTCCAGGGATGATCCAATCCCCTCAACTGTCCACTAAGGACTTCATTCTCGGAGACCTCACGTCTACGGCTCTCTTTAGGACTGAAAGTCCAGGGATGATCCAATCCCCTCAACTGTCCACTAAGGACTTCATTCTCGAATACCTCACGTCTACGGCTCTCTTTAGGACTGAAAGTCCAGGGATGATCCAATCCCCTCAACTGTATTCTCATCAATACATCTATCATCAAGAGCATGTATACATCTATCATCAAAAGCATGTATTTTCACTAATACATCTATCATCACAAGCATGTATACATCTGTCATCAAAAGCATGTATTCTCACTAATACATCTATCATCAAAAGCATGTATACATCTAACATCAAAAGCATGTATTCTCACTAATACATCTATCATCACAATCATGTATACATCTATCATCAAAAGCATGTATTCTCACTAATACATCTATCATCACAATCATGTATACATCTATCATCAAAAGCATGTATTCTCACTAATACATCTATCATCACAATCATGCATACATCTATCATCAAAAGCATGTATTCTCACTAATACATCTATCATCACAATCATGTATACATCTATCATCAAAAGCATGTATAAGTAAAACTAAATAGAATAAAGTAGTCCTAAATCTAACTATTTCTAAGTGACTAGGTGAAGTCTCATTATTGATGAGACTTGCTTGTCATCAGGAATCATGATACTCCCCCTTTCTAGGAGGGTCCTTTTGAACTACACCAAGATTGTCTCGAAAGTATTCAAACTTTACTCGAGACAGAGGTTTAGTTAAGATATCAGCAATCTGATCCTCAGTGCTTATATATACGAGCTTGATAGCTCCTCTTTGCACCATATCTCGTATATAGAAGTATCGGATCTCTATGTGTTTTGACTTATCGTGGAACACAGGGTTTTCAGTCATCTTAATGCAACTTTGATTGTCACACATAATCACAGTGGGATCCATTTCTAAGTCAACACTCCATATAATAGCTTCTGAAGCCACACTGCTTCACAGCTGGCAGAGCAGACAGCTATATATTCTGTTTCAGTAGTACTGAGAGCCACACTAGATTGTTTCTTGCTAAACCATGAGATCATGGTATATTCAAGACTATAACATCCACCTGATGTACTCTTTCTGTCTGAGACACTTCCTGCCCAGTCAGAATCTGAGTAACCATGTAATCGGAGTTCATGACCTCCAAGATTATATAGACCAAAATCTAAAGTACCTTTTAGGTACCTCACTACATGCTTTGTAGCTATTAAGTGAACCTTTCTAGGTTCTACTAGATACTGACTTACGGTATTTACAACAAAGCATATATCTGGCCTAGTATTTGTTAGATACATCATTGGCCCAATGATTTGTCTATATAGGGTTAGGTCCACTAAATCTGATGAGTTATTAAATAACTTCAAGTTGGAGTCCATGGGAGTGGCCATGGCTTTACACTCCAACATATCAAATCTTTTTAGAAACTTCACAGCATACTTACCTCGATTTAAAAGATTCTTTTTGGATCATGCCATACTTCTAGACCTAAGAAGTAGTGCATTAATCTGAGATCTTTCATTTTTATTTCTGCAGCCATTTTCATGATCTGTTTCTCATTCCTTGTCAGAAAGAGATCATCGTCACATAATAATGGTATGATAGGTTTATCATCCACAACCTTTAGGTAAAGGTTAGGATGAGCTTTACTTATGGTAAAGCCCAAGCTTTGTCATGAAGCTGTCAATTGTCCATTATTCACACTCTGCATTGAGTGACCTTCTGCATATCTATCTGTGCCATCTCTCGTCAGATGGGTCTACTAATATGAGCCTCAAAGTCATTCGAACTCTATGGTGAGTTTCTTCTTGCATCCATGTCATATGTGTATAGAGGCCATATTCAACCTTGTAGCAAGGGTTGAGATCCACATTACCCATGATGATCATTAAGCTCATCAATTGACTACTGATCCTGGGAACCCATACAGAACCTGATTACATTATTAAGAGAATGGTCAAAACATCTCATCATGATTCTCTTCCTCTTTCTAAGAGAATCTCTTAACCATAAGCTTTCTATAGCGTGTTTGATTTGTAAATCCTTTTGTTGAACATCCATCGCTTGTTCATCATTCATCATGATTTTTCCTACAAATCAAAATTAAGTACAGGATTAGTAATACTTCATAATCATTAAATCATATTGACATAATAACCTATTATGCATACAGATATCATTTACATAGTTATGCAACTATCTTGACCAATACTTTGGTACAACACTTTCCCATATCTTGTATGCATACAGTGGCTATCTAGATGCCTTCCATCTCTACCAGAACATGCTATTGAGAGTGTGCACAGCTCTCAGCATGTCAGCAAAGAGGTTTCATTCTAGACAAGCAACAATGGAATGTTTGTCCAACTTACCAATCATATGCATATTAGTAGTACACTGTTCAATGCTCTATGAATGTTTACACTCAGCATAATATATTCTAGGAATACAAATATGAATACAAGCAATATCATTTACTATTTCAAATAACAACTCAAGTACTTATCTTTTATGTTTGTGTGGTTGCCTCCCACTTGATCTTCTGTATGTCTTTTGAACTTCTATTCATTCTGTACCACTGTGCATGCTCAAGAGTCATCCTCATGATCTCATGCACAAACATACACTTATTAGTATATTCTAAATGCTATCAAAACATTATAGTACTAAATAATCTTGAAAATGTATAGTCATGATTATAGTTAATAAACATTAGTATTCAAGATTTCAGGGAAGTCTTCTTTTACTCATGCATATCATCAATCAAGATAAAAGATATATTATGCATAATCCCTTGATTACTAACTTTATGAACAAGCATAACCAATCATTCCAAGTATACTTATATAAGGGATCCAAACACAAGGTAAGATTCATGGGAAACATACCTGGATTAGTATACCTGCTTGGTTATGTACAACATACCTAAACAATCTCTTCAATGATTTAGAGATCCTGAGCTAGAACCTGCATGTCTCATAGGTTAAGCATAATATAACAAAGTCATACATACCTCGTGAGTCTTTGTCTTCATGTTGTCATGGTCATGGAACTTGATTTGTCTTTTGTAATGTACCTGTGTCTTGTTAGCAGACAACATCAACCTCACACAACACCATAATGCATAAGTACAATCATATAGCCCTAATCAAATCATTCACATGCATTCATATTGTTACTAGGGTGATAAGACAATTAATAACATTAATCAAGATTGTACCAATAACTAACATGAAGATAAACACATTATGAACTTAATCAAGAATCAGATTTCAAGGCATACCTGAACCTCCTTAAGTCATACCTGTCGAGACTTTTTGTAGTCTTCTTATGTAAGGTCTTAGCCTCAACTCCCCCTGAAACTTGATCTGAAGCTTGATTAGTGTTTGCTAGCGAAACTCTAAAAATTCAATATTTGACTTTCACACTTCTGAATGGATGGAAGGATGTGTCTTGCTGAGCTGATCAAACTAGCATACTTCAGTTTTGAAATCTCCAAAGTTTGACCCCTCAAAATTGTCTTTGAAACTTCCGGATTCATTGGACGTGACCCTGAACTGGGGTTTGATGAAGCCCACTCTTCTACCCAATAAAAATGTATGATCCAAAGCTCTAAGCTTCTATTCTTCTGAGGAGCTTCCAGCCGTGGTCACAGATTTCAAAAATTCCCATTTTTACAGAAGCCCTAATTTTCCACTTTTCTGATCAAAGTCCCGAACTAGGGTCTAATCAAGCCCGGCCTTCTGCCCAACCAAAAATTCTGATCTTGGTCTCTAAATTTCTATTTTGATGAGTATCATCCAGCCGTGGTCTCCGATTACAAAAATTCCAACTTTCTTCAAAGCCCTAAATTCCGGAAGCCATGAATGAAGGTACCAAAAAATAATTCTGTTTTGACAGAAATATGTACCTGATTGTTTCTAGTGTAACTCCGAAATTTTTGATCCACAGGGTCTGAAAAGGTTTCCTGAGATATCCTGACCTGTTATCTTTCCATCCTGACAGGTCTGACCTCAATTGGATTCTCTGAGAGAGAGTTATGCCAAATGTCGCAACGTGACCTGTTTTGGGATAAAACAGGAGAGCGAACTTGTACGGAGTGCCACGTGTCACTGTTTTAACTTCGGCCTCTGAAAAAGTTTTATGAGATAGCTCAGCCTGTTACCTTTCCATCCTGACAGGTCTGACCTCAATTGGATTCTCTGAGAGAGAGTTATGCCAAATGTCGCAACGTGACCTGTTTATGGGATAATACAGGAGAGCGTACTTGTACGGAGTGCCACGTGTCCCTGGTTCAACTTCGGTCTCTGAAAAAGTTTTCTAAGATATTAAAGACTGTGTACTACCTGTCACTTTTTACGAAATTTCATTTGGAGCTTCCTAGCCCAAGATATGACCTTTTTCCCAAGGTCACCTGATTTTGACTCAGATCTGGAAGAGGCAGAAACCCTATATTGTACAGGTCATAAGTCACAAAGTACAACGAATTAGAGGTTGTCCTTTGGACACAAGGTACCTGGATATTTAATCTTCATCTTGTAACAATTTCAGATCCGAAAACTTCGCAAAAACGGATTTATAGCGAAAGTTCTACGATGACTGGTTTTTTCTATATAAAACCCTAGCCTTCAAATTGTCGTAAGTAAAGCAAGTGTTGTTAGTGCCATACCTTGTCTTCCTTCAGGTTAGCTCTGATACCATGTTAAAATTCAATATGCTAAGACAGAAAATAGCAGCATTACATTCCATTTCACAATAATAGCATATACAGGATCACTGAAGAAACAACAAGCATAGCATAAACACAAGAGACACAGATTTATCCTGGGAAACCCTCATGGGGTAGAAAACCCAGTAAAGCTTCCTCAATATAGATGACCAGCAATATACAAAGATGCAAACCAAAGACATGATCTCCTTATCCACCGTAGCAGACCTCTCCTCCAAAAGTGCGCCTTCCTTCAATGAGTGAGTGTATCAAATGAGGAACACACCTCCTCTATTTATACACTTCACTGATATGTATTTTACACAAGTACACGTAGGCTCGTATTTAACCAATGGGTTAAATACCCCACTACAACTAACTGGGCCGACCCCTCTAGGGTGGTCTAATAACCCTTTGACCCACATAACACATAAAGGGCCGACCTCCACTAGGGAAGTCTAATAACCCGAGTTACCACATTCTGATGGAGGAATAAACATCTCCGGATATACAATAAGATCTTTACGGAGGAATGAAACATCTCCGGAATAATAAAGTACAATTATAATATTCTTTGAAGTTACAATATCTCAACACCCATACTGCTCCCTCGGGTAGTACCAAGTCTGGTTCATCCCTGTAGTCTGTACCGCCGTATGGGTAATCCTCTACCATGAGCAACTGACCCTATAGCCAGGTGAGTAACTCAAGACCATATTCGACGATGGGGCCCCCACCATGTCGGGCCATCACCTCTGTCCATCTAGCCATGTGAGGATCCTTAGGATCCCTGTCATCTAGTGGTACCTGTGGATGCAAGAGGGGAACCCGCTCCAATAGGAACGGGATCACTATCAAACCGTAGCTGAACTGCTTGAGCTCTCTCTGCCGACACTTGGTCAGCTGAGCTTGAATGTTCGCATGGAGTCCCTTGCACCAGTTGAAGATCTTTGGAGACATGTAGTCCTCTGCATTTGCATTTGTGACCTGGTGGCTATGTGAGGAGCTTGGCTCCCTGCTATCCTTGTGATGGTAAAGAGTACGACACATAGCGGACGTTCCTGTACTTCCTTGATGGGAATCTTCCCACTAGAAGCATGGGTGTTAGGAGTACAATGCTATAAGATCATGGAATCCACTATCTGATCACTTCCCCGTGATCCAGTAAGAGTCACATTGTCCCCTCTTCAGGACAATCTATTCAGAAAGTAGATGTCCTCGACATCTATGGTGAGTATGTGCTCACCGATCATGAAATATTCCTGAGCCGCTTCCCAGCATTGGAGCATATGTGTCAGCAATGGGATTTGGGCCCTCATGCCTTGGATCTAGAAAAACTTAAGGATACCATAGTTCCTCAGTGCTTCCACACATTGTAGATCATTTGTAGCTTGTATGTCATCTACCTTGTGTTTTTGTTCGTGCCACTCTAATACCATTTTTGCTGCTACTAACTTGCCAAGAGGAGCATTTAAACATTGTTAGGACTCACTTCAACCATTGAAAGTTCATCTTTTGGGTTAAATTTGTGTTTTGGGTTGGATGTTTCCGCCGTCCAACCCCGTTAATACAGACAGTGCGACATCGTCACAACCCAACTTTGCGGGATTTGTGATGACTCGAGTTCATCGCAATTCCTGTAAGGGAAAACTGTGACGACCTGACGATGTAATAGGCCTCCACAAATTAACCAAAAAACCCAAAAAATTAACCAAAATAAAAAATGCCAGCCACTAGAAATGTGTTGGATGAATTTTAGAGTTACTTGCTCTGGACGGCTGGTGAAATGGTTGCTTGTAGCTCCCCGAATCGACAAGTGAACTTTTGGCTCCAAATGGCACTTCTTCTCCCCAAATTGGCAAATGAACAATGGTGACTATATTTGGTTTTTTGTTTCTATTTATATACAAAATGGAATATTCCTTTTCAAATATTTGATGCTTTTAGGTTATTTTCCATAGTTTGGATCATTTTTATCGCATTTGACCACTCAATTGACTATTTGACCTAGTTTTCAAGTGTTCAGGAGTTGTTAAGTGGATCTTGCACGTTATTCTCACAATATAACGGTCATTTCAGGTATGAACAACCCCTTGAATGTTTTGTCATTATTTTATACCCATTATATAGTAATTATTTTATGATTATGAGCTTACTCTTTGTTCTTTCTCGTGCTCTTGAAACTATGAGACCGAGCTATGATTTATCACTTTTCCAGGCTTGTTAAAATCCTATGGAAAAGGAACCCCCCCAGAGTCTGTCTTTAAGCTCTTTTCAAGGTCTCGAAATACGAAAATATTTCCAAGAGAACCTGTCACGTTCACGCTTGTTAAAGTATTTGAATGGTCATCTTCTTGGTCATAGTTTACCCTTTTTTAGGACCAGGGGGCACTACTTACGAAAAAGGTATACTCTAGGCAATCATGATTGGAAGAGTCCTCTCCCACGTTGTTTTACCCTTTTTCGGATGATGAGGCTAACTTTACGAAAAAGGACCATTGGATTCTTCTTTAGTTCTTTTCAGACTCTCTAAACATGAACGGACGACTGAGTTTACCTTCTATGGACTCGTTAAACTTTAAACATTGAAGGGCCCGTCATGGGATGAGCCTCTCCTATCCCAGGTTCGGAAAATATTTGAGATTGGACTCATCTATGAGATGAGCTACATTGAGCATCTGGTTACCCTCATCAAGCTCGCAAAAAACACATGAGGCACTCATCATTCATGATGGGGAAAAGGAAAGCTTTTATGTTACACCATTTATCAGTGGTAGTACCTATTCGTTCTTGAACATGGCTCTCATTTGCATTCGCATATTACACTTGGGTCATTTGTTTGTCCTCGAGTTTTTCCCATTTCCTGAGTCTTGTCACTCTTTTGAGTCATTCAAAGAAAGATTCCATCATCAGTTAGGATTTGGTATCATGCTCATCATGTCAATACTGCTAAGTCATGCCATGCCCATGTTCAAGAATACTCTCACTATTCATTATCTGCAGCCAATACACCTTCCATCATGTCGGTCTATTCTGAGTCAGTCTTGCATGTTACTATACCATCCGATCTTCTCTACACATCTTTTGTCGTGTTTCGTGTCGATGATGGGGCATATATCATGGCCCTCCTTTGATGGATTCATCCTTGTCAACTTCAACACATCATCTGGGGATTGAATCTAGAAACCAACCAAGTACCTTGGCCCTGCATACCTCAATGGCAGGTTACCTCACTTTCAACATGAGTTTACATCATTGACTCTTGATTGAAAGATTTCATCTCGCATTCGAATTCAACTCATTAATTCACACTTGAGGATATGTACTCTGATACCTTGGGAATCATTGACATCAATGATGATTTCCCTCGCACTTGTTAATGGTATAAATCAATGACCGGTAATCAAGCGGTTTCTACCATGTTCAACTTCAAGACATTTGTAATCACATGGATAGATTCGTATCATTGCAGGTTCAGCTTCAAGACCCTAGGGAGTCTTTTTTTACTCAGGTTGTGATGGATATTGTATTGAGTCATATCATACAGATCCACATTTGTATTGGTCGTGGCTGAGTTATCATCTCATCATGGATCTACGTTTGTGTCTAGTAGCCATGATTGTGTTTAGTCGATCATTACTACCATGGATCTACATTGTATTGGTCGGAAACCATCTTTAACGTCATATGAGACTGTGTACTTAGAGTCAGTTGTACTGCAGCAACATCTTTCGTCTGACAAGCCATTGCCATTCCTTCTGTCAAAGCATTTCACTTGTCCAAATTTCAACAGCTTTATGCTTTGGGGGACATTCTGTTACACCTAAAATCTTACCATCATGAGATTCAGTGTATACATCCCTAAAGTTTCCTTGGCTAAGTTATTGACCTGGAAGAGATATGACCCATTTATACTAGGTTTTGAGAGGTCATCGCATGCTTCCCTCATGCAACATGCGACGTCACAACTTGCTCTCTTGCAGGGTGCGACGATGTCAGTTAATGGACAAAAATAGCTCCTTCAAGCCCATTCTCGAAGCTAGTTGACATGGATCCATATCCCTGACCTCTTGGGAGAGCTGGCACTCGGTTCCTAACCTCTTGGAAGGATCCCCTATCTCTCTCCTACCATATCTCAACCTACCCTATCCATACCATATCCACATAGTCCTATATAAATGAAGCTCCTTCCCATCCCAAAGGGAGGAAGTCTATAGTGCTTACATGCTGGTGAAATCATCCTAGAGAGATCTCTACTCATCCATTGAGAGACTCCCACTTCCTTGAAGAGGTTATGGCATTGGCTTGGATGGAGAAGGATTGATTTGTTAAGCCTCGGTTTTGATCGTTCTTTTCTATGTACTTTCCCTATTTCATACAGTAATATAAATGCTTTCCACCAATACTGTTGTGTTGATGATATTGTTTTGTTTACCTGCTTAACTATTTACTTAGATCCATTACTCTTTAGATGCTTTATAATTGTTTGTCTTCGAAGGTCTTGCAACTGAGATCTAACAACCACAAGGTGTGGAACAACAACCTAGGAGAAAGTGCTACAAGCTTAAGGTAAGACATCTAATAACTTGATCCCTAACTAGATCTAGGAAAGTGGTTTATATTCTATTCCATTTGTTCTAGACTCATATTGAGCTATGGAGATCCGGATTGCATCCACTTGAGTGGATTTTCCGTCAAACACTTTCCAGGCATGATCTCAACTATTTTGGTTTGTGTTGACCACTGTTCATGTGTGAGCACTTCTGCCCACATTTGTTTAGAGTTGTGGGTTGATGTTTTATCTTCTTGTTGCTAATCTGTTTCAAAAAGATATTCAAGAATATCATGGTTAGAAGATGCATTTTGAATAAATTTATCTAAATGACTTTCTTCATTAATAGCTTTTAGGGATAGTGCAGCTTCGATGGTAAGAACAAGTTGCATGTTTTGGTCGTTTATATCATTATAATCATATGTCCAATTATGATATTCTATGTCTGTATCTTTTCTTGTTGGAGGATAAATTGTGATTTTCTTTCTATCGTGGCCACTAGTGATTGTCATGTTTCCAGATCTGCAGCCTATATAGGCTTCTGTTGTTTCTAGCCAAGGCCTCCCTAGTATTATTGGGTACCCACTGAGTTTACTTGTTACTTCTATAACTACGAAGTCAGCTAGGTACTCCCAATATTCTATGTTGATAATGATATCTTCGAGCATTCCTTCAAGTTTTACAGTTGATGTGTCAGCAAGCTGCAGTATGGTACTGGTTTGCTTGATGACCAATTGGAGTCCTAGGGCTATCATTATGTCCTTTGTCATCACGTTGATTGCAACCCCTAAATCAATTAGGATGCTTGCAATATGTCTATTGTTAATGGTTACGTTGACTACTGGACATCCTGGTTCAAGGTATTTGGGGTTGATAATGACACCCAACATTAAATCTACTAATTGGCCTACCACGTTTATAGTTGGTGGGTCACATATTCTTCAGCCATGTCTGTTTATGCAATTTTATTTAATAAACTTATTACAGATCAATACATCTCTTATGGCTTGTAAAATGGGGGTTTGAATGTTCAAATGCTTCAATTCATTGAGGATAGCGTTCTCCTCCTGGTATGTGGTGTTTCGAATGAGTTTTTCAAGGAATGGTGGGTTTCTGTTTGGTATGTGGGATCGAATTTCTTCTTCTTGAGGGCTTGTCTCAGCTGGATGTTGAGTTTCGGGTTGTGTTATTTGTTTGTGATTGACATTTTCTTGATTATTCTGCGGATGTGTTTTTTGTAATGTTTTCTTAGACCTGAGATTGATTTCATTTATCTCTAGTGTATCCACGACATAAGTAGGGAATTGCATTATTTCAGTGTTATAGGTTATGTTAGCCATGTGATGGTTACGGTTGGTGAGCTCTCGTTCTGGAATATTCGCCTTCCTGCCTTCCAAGATCGACAACACATCCTACCTCCACGTCAACACTCCACACGTTGATTTCCTTGCTCGTTCAGCTTGGAATCACACACACTCATTCATGCTAGTGTTCTAGAAGAGTTCATCCATCCACGCTCAGTCCGCCAACACACTGCCTGTTCCATGTCAAAGGAAGATCAACGCTCCAAGCAACTGCATGAAGGAAATGACCCCGTGAAGACTAATTGATGCTCCCTGCGCTATCATGCATGACTTAAAGCAGCCGGTTATAGCCATAAACACCTCTATTATTAGAGAGGTCGACCTTTTCAACCTTCTCATCCATTGTAATTTATAAATAGATGCTTTACATAGAAGAACAAAGTTAGTTTGTTACTCTGTATACAGAGACAGAGTTAGAGTAAGAAATTATTAAGAGCAGATAGCAGACGTTTTGTAATTTTCTCAAGTTAATGGAAGTTGCATTTTGTTGATGTTTTGAGTAACTAATCAGTTTAGTTTTCCATCTTTGATTGTTGGGAAGGGCCCCTCATCAACCGGAGGTTTTGTTCTCGTTTTTTGCATTTTCTTTTCTGCAAATAGTTAGTTTATTTTCCTATATATGTAATTAATTTCGTGTTTCTATAAATGATATTTCTTTCTTCTCTATAATTTATATTGTGTTGCTAACATAATCTCTGTGTAAAATCTAATTCACAGCAAAACCTAGCTACTATGGATTCCTCACTAATGAAAAGATTGCAACACATTTACAAGAATAGGCATAAATCTATAAAATGAATAACAATAACACATGAAATGGGTGAATAATGTAAATATTATTAATAGTCCAACCTCAAAATAGGTTAAGAAACTCCTTTTATACAAATCTGGAACAATTCGAATCCATCTGGAGTGTTCACATTGATCTAGCTTAGAAATAGCTCAAACCCCCCTAGGTTGACCAAAATATCCCAAACCATCCCAAACTGGTTCAAAACTGCTATGTGAACATTGGGAATGACTCAACAGGCCCATGTGACCTCACACATGTGGAGAATCTGGTTGGTTAAAGGTTAGGCAGCTAGAATTGGCTAAAAATGGGCAAAGGAGGCAAGTTTGTCCACATTCTGAGCATGTGCACCCTTGGTCAAAGAGAATCCCACAAAACAAGGGATAAGAGCACCCTAGGCATGCAGGAAGCAATAAATGACTAGGAGGGCACACCGAACAGCTAGTTTGACTTGGCACAATGCTCAGTTTTGTCCACATTGCCAACTGGTTCAAGCTAAATGACCATTTACTCACTAACCAACTTGGGGATGCAATTATTAAGCTGTTTGGTACTAATTAACCATCATTTGATAAATGATTAATGTACATAGGTGTAATAATGTTCTAACACCCCCCCTTAAGCCAGACTTAGTGAAATATCAAAAATAAGGCCTTGGCAACTAGGCTCAAGTCACCTTTTACATCATAAAAATTTATTTGTCCATGTAACCAAGGTAAGGAGGAAAACCACATGGGAAATAAAACCTCCCCTCTAAAATGGACATGTGGCATTTATCAGAATACACCAATCATCACCATGCATCACTCACCCCAAGCAAAGATCTGAGGTAAGTGAAGGTCTTCTCGGTAAAACACTTGGTCAAAATATCAGCAGTTTGCTCACTTGAAGAGCAATACTGCAATGCTATGGTCTGATCATGCACCAAACCCCGAATTTAATGCATGTGTATCTCTATGTGCTTGGTCCTTTTCCTTTGAACTAGATCAGTAGAAATATTGATTGTACTTTGATTATCACACCAAAGAATAGTGGGTGAATAAAAAACAATCCCGAATTCTACAAGAATACCTTGCAACCAAACACATTGTGTGGCTGCATTTACTGCTCCCCTGTTGTTGGAGAGAACTTCCGCAGCATTTAGGAAGCTGCCAATTTTGGGAAAGATAACCATTTTTGGGGAAAAAGTACCAAATTGGGCGACAAGACAAAGATATCGCCGTAGCGCAAATCCCGACGGGAATTGCGGCGATATGTACAGAAAAGTCAGAATGTATGGTACAAGGAAGAGGCCGAAGGGAGAGCTCAACCACCATAATAAACGCGCCGAAGATGAAGGGAGGGTTCAGCTACCCTCATTATGAAGAAGGACCACAGTCAGCGTTGCTTGAACCAAGAAGAAGCAACGGGCCGATGCATTAAAGACTAAGGACTGCAGGAAGCGGCGAAGAGACAGGAGACGGCTATGGAAGTACAGCTAGTTGACTGGAAGTGGTTGGGGTTGAGTCACTGTTGGGATAAGGCCCACAGTTTTGTAACTGCGATGAGACCTTCGGGCCATCTATATATAGGAGTCTTTCTATATGAAAAGGGGTTGGCCACATAGGGATAGGAGTTATTAAGTAGAGGGTAGTTGAGTCTTTGTGATACAGAGTCTGAACATCCCCCAGAGACAGGGGCCGACCCATTGAGAGATTGTGCAATCCACTGGGATTGAAAAAGAAAGAGAATGCATTGTAAGAGGCAGGAGAAGAAGAGAGGTCTATAGAGAAGGGCTCCTACTGAAGGGGAGTTTCCCAGAAGACCCCTGTTGCAAGAGTTGTGACAGAACTGCGTTTTACTCTCCATGATTGCTAACAGGGAACACAGTTCCCGTGAATACAGCTCCTCTCCTGGGAGTGACAACGTGCTTATCCAAGTAGCGCGATTGTAGTTGTGTAGCTGTTGCTCTTATTTACTTATCTCTATTATACATGAATGCTTCCTTCGGTTTATGAGTACTGTGTATGGTTGTCAGTTTAGTTCTGGTTGATGTTTAACCATTGTAAGAATCATATCCAAATTCTAGCGAATTAGGTCTCTGTTTAATAAATGATAAGGCTCGAATATGAAGTGAATGTAATGCATGAAGAGTGTAACTAGAACAGTGCTCAAAGTAATACTCTATATAGTCACATCGTCACAAACATCAAGGGGCGGACACATTAGCAAGGGTTATGCTTAGAGATTAAAATGATATCACTATCTCAGTAAAAGGATAAGGGAGGGAGAGACCGCCTATCAATCTAGGAAGCGGTAAGAACCACATACCGCAGGGACGGAAAGGAGGAAGATATCGCACCCGCGATATCTTGGGTATCGCTAGGCGGGCTCATATAAGGGGAAGACTTATCGCACTTCCTGCGTGATGCGATAAGGCAGGGGTATAGCCGGAGTAATATGGTAAGGTAAGTTAGCCCTACTGAGGAGAGAGTAAAGGTGGGGTTAAGCACCCTGGATGCCTCGGAACTTGGTTGAGGACACTTGAGTCTTCCGCCACCCATTAGAATCACTTCGGGTGAGACTTCAGGTTGCTTCTGTGACCTGTTGCCGAAAGGGCCAGTGAGCTAAGGGTCTGTTGGTCTAGAAGGCACAGCTAACCCGGGTCTACCGAAACAGACAGTAACCAACAAATGGTTCCGTGGCCAGTTTGAACACATTAAGCTGATGTTCTGTTGGCATCCTACCAAGAAAGAACTTAACCAGTGGGTTGAGTCAAAAGAAAGAGAGTTTGATGTAAAAGAAAACCAGAATCCTAGATTGAGCACTGAGGCTTGGCTACAGAAGCACATTTTTACAGATCTCCATGAGATATTCTTCGCAACCTATGCTATTGACTTAAATGATTGGTTATCAAATCTTGCTGACAACAGCCGTTTCAAGAAGAATCGAGAAGTTGTCTGGACAGCAGGGCTGATTCAGACCTTGAAAGGTGTCGATAATCCCATATCATGCGCAGTAGACTTCTGGCTCGCGAGTTTGCTGGAAGGCTTCATCACAGAGTTCGCGGTTGATCAGAGAAAGAGTTTCAGCGCAGCAGAGCAGTACTTCTTCAAGGGTTATCGCGGTAAGTACCTAAATTCTCTAAATCTGTCCATTAAGCAATTACTATATGAAAAAGGAGTACTGGATATGATCTCAGATGAATAGTATTATGATACTGTAATGTCAGTAGACTCTGAGAGTGATTACGAGCATCTTGGACATACACGTAGTGGTAAAAGATATAGAGTCAACGATTCATCCTCCTCTGAAGAAAAAAGCTCAGATAGCCCTAGTCAGCCGATTCAGAACCCTAGCACTCCTCAGAAACCAGTCGGGACTCAGAGTAATCCCGCAGGAACCCCGTCCAGTAGCTCTCATACAACGCATACTACCGCTACACCCTCTACATCTATACCGCCGAGTGGTAGTAATACATCAAACCAGAACCCACCACCTAGAAACAGAATGGGAGATGATATGAAGTTACCAACCTTCAAAGGTACAGGGTCGGAGGACCCTGAGCAGCACTGGTTCTTATGCGAAGCCATATGGACCATTAAGCAAATACAAGATGATAATGTCAAGCTTGTCCAGTTGGCCACCACATTCAGAGAAAGAGCATTAACTTGGTATATGAAGTATACCACTGGACATAACAGAACGCTTGCACAGGTTAGAACTGCTATGATCAAAGATTTTAAAAAACCTAAATCCGAGTCACAGTGTATAGCAGAACTTAAAGATATTAAGCAATCGCCTACGGAGACTGTTTGGGATTTTGACCAGAGATTCAAAACCCTCATTGATCAGGTAAGCTTTGAGCTTGCGCCTCAACAGCATAAAGAATGGTTTATCGCAGCAATGTTACCACACATCAGACTTCCACTAATGCAACAGAAATTAAATACACAAGATGAAGCATTAGAAATGGCAATGAAACTAGAGGCTTCACCTCTAGCGGAGACTAGCACAGGTATCACTAATCTGCAAAATCAGCTAGCTAACCTCACCTTACAGCTGCATGAAATTAAGAAAGGAAAGGAGGTTGCGCATGAAATTTGGTGTACTAAGTGTAAAGCGCAGGGACACAGTAAGGATAACTGCCCTGTCTTTGTTGACTATATTGCCAGTGGAGCTCCTAACCCGTTGATGCAGAATCAGGGGCCATGGTGTGAGATTTGTAGAACCAGAGGACACAGTCCTCAGGAATGTCCTCTCCTTCAGAAATATGTGCAGACACCAAAGAACCTATATTGCAATTTTTGTAAATCCGTGGGACATGACGAAAACAACTGTAGAGCTTACGAGTTAATGATAGAAAGAAAGCACGACCTTTACAGAGTTCAGTCAGAAGCATCTGGACCAGCAGTACGTCCACAAACTGATCCGGCCCAAGGAGGCCGTGGAGGAAATTTTAGAGGTCGAGGACGTGGAGGAGGCTATGAATCTGGCCGTGGCCGTGGCCCTATTACCTGTTATAATTGTGGAGGCACAGGACATTACGCTAGGGACTGCCAGAACCCTACTACAATGTGTAAGTATTGTAAATCTTATGATCATACAATAGAGGAGTGTCCCGTATTGATAGCTAAGATCAAGGACGCCAAGCCAGCAACCAATCAAACTATCCAGTTTATCGCTGCTGAGCAGAAAGAAACAGAACCACGAGTTAATATTGTAACTCGCAGTGGTCTTTCTACAAGTAACATATCACCGGATGAAGAAAAAACGACAGGAACGCAGTGGGTGCGCAAAGCTCTAGAAAAACCTATCCCACTTGATCTACAGAAGAATAAGGAGGCATTTCAGAAAACTAAGACCTCCTTTGCTGAACAGACACATTCCAGATCACCATTATTACCATCTCAGGGTATACCGCGGAAGCCACCACATGATGCTAGTACTGTGCAGATACCGCAGGTTAGCACATCTGGAAGATGCGACGAAGAGGTAGTGACAGAAAACGTACAATCCTTCCTGCAGAGTTGTTTGAAACTTCTGAGGAATGGGAAAGCTATAGAGGAACTGCAGAAAGTTATCGATCAATGTCAGCAGAGCCCTCCCTTGAGCAACACACAGCGAACTATTCACCATATAATGGGCCACACAAGGACAGGAAGAGAGATGAGGCTCACAGCGCAGATCGGACTATTTGAAATGGATGAGGTTATCCTAGATTTAGGATCAGAAGTAAATGTCTTGACTAAGCAGACATGGGAACAGATGGGTAGTCCAAAACTAAGCAGATCCCCTATCCACCTGAGACTAGCCAATCAGCAGAGAATATCACCGATGGGTCGCCTATCGCATGTCCCAGTGGACATCGATGGAGTTCACACGTATGCCGATTTTGAGATCATAGAAATTATTGGTGATACCAAACCCTATCCAGCTCTATTAGGTATTGATTGGGCTTTTGATAACAAGGCTGTTATCAACTTGAAGAAAAGACAGATGACATTTGAAGATGCTCAAGTCCGGGTTATTGCACCACTAGACCCTTTACAGGGCCCTCGCTACATTGAGCCGATCAAAGCGGAAGAGGAGGTGCATAACATGGAAAATTTGTACCAGATGACTTCTAATCAGACAGATTACATTGATCCTACAGCCGATGGACATATTAGCTGGAGATGCGATAGCTCATGCACATCAGATTCAGATGTCGGCTTAGAGAATTGGCAAAATAGACTCCACGAAGTTTCTACTCGCAGATGCGCATTCATGACTAAATCACTGCGATGGATTGGGGCAGAAAACAGGTATATTCCAACTTTTGATGGATTAGCGGACGTCAATGATTTTTTGCAGCAGTTTGAACAAGAGATTCCTCAAGAGCAGAGGATGGAGGTTTTTGACCTCGCAGTTAGAGCCACACCTGCAAGATGGTGGTACACACACAAGGAACATATCGCATCGTGGTATGATTGTAAGAGACTAATGCATATCAGATTCTCTAAAGAAAGAAACTGTACACAGCAGAAATACACAGGAGAAAGCGATCCCAGAACACACATTATGATCTGTGAACAAAGTTGGCTAAAAATTCCAGCAGATGAGTGGGTTCATTTGTTTATCCACACACTGGATACAGTTCCAAGGAACTGGTATACAGAAACAGAGCTAAGGAAAGGCACTATTTCATGGCCTATTATGATTGAAAACTTTCTGCTTACTTTCAGTTTTGAATCTGAGTATCCAAGCATTGATCGGGCTTTGAAGATCATAAAGACTAAAATATTTGAGGATTGCACATTACCAGCGCATTCGCAACCCGAGTGGGCTATTCAGATGGAACATGCTTTGGAATGTTACAACTTCGCACAAGATTCAGGCGATGAGGATGAAGATCCTCGCAGTATCAATATCGAAGAAACAGAAGGTACGCATGAAGTTGAAGGCCCACACTTAGAAGTCCCAGCTGTAACAGAACCAATTAAGATTAAAATGAGCAATATTGGCACAGAAACAGAACCTAAGTTTGCCTCTATTGGAGATTATTGGGATGATGAGACAATTGGCCAAATCACAGACCTATTACATGAGTATCAGGACCTATTTCCTACCAACTTTACAGAAATGAAGGGGATAGTGGGTGACTTAGGAGTCATGAGAATACCGCTTAAGAAGGATGCTAAGCCGGTTAAGCAACGTCCATACAGGTTGAACCCGCGGTATAAAGCAAAAGTAAAAGAGGAAATAGATAAGATGCTAGCAGCAGGCATCATTGAACCTGTTGAAGAAAGTGAGTGGGTTAGTCCCATGGTAGTACAAGAAAAGAAAACAAAAGGAGACATCAGGATCTATGTCGACTTGTGCAAACTGAATGATGCATCGCTGCATGACCCATTTCCGACACCATTCACTGATGAAGTCTTAGACAATGTTGGAGGACAAGAAATATATTCATTCACTGATGGCTTTTCAGGATATCACCAGATAAGAATCCATCCAGACGACAGGCACAAGACCACGTTTGCGACAGAATGGGGCTCCTTTCAGTATACGGTAATGCCCTTTGGTCTTAAGAATGCCCCAACAATTTTTTCTAGAGTAGTTGTTGCTGTCTTTAAGGAATACATCCATCGATTTCTAGAAGTTTATTTTGATGATTGGACTGTATTTGGACTACTCAAGAAGCACATAGGAAATCTGAGATTAATGTTTGAAAAATGTAGACAGCACCAGATTTCCCTTAACTTAAAAAAATGTATATTTTGTGCGCCTTTTGGTACGTTGTTGGGTCACATTGTGTGCAGACAAGGCTTGATGGTAGACCCTGCGAAGATCGCCATCATTGTCAATTTACCAGCACCTAACTCAGTAAAGCAATTGAGAACTACACTTGGTCATACCAGGTACTACAGAAAGTTTATTAAAGGATATGCGAAGATTACCGCACCAATGGAGAAATTATTGAAGAAGGATATCAGATTTCAGTGGAATGAGGAATGTCAGAAGAGTCTCGACACTCTTAAGGAAAAAATGGTTACAACACCTATTTTAGTATTTCCAGATTGGAACAAGCCTTTTCATGTTCATGTGGATGCATCTGGCATCGCACTAGGCATTATCCTCACGCAACCATGAGAAGGGGGTATTGATCACCCTATCGCATACTCGAGCAGAAGATTATCGACAGCTGAGAAGAATTACACCACCACAGAGAGAGAAGGGTTAGCAATGGTGTATGCTTTACAGAAATTTCGGCACTATCTGTTGGGTGCCCCGTTCAAGATGTTCACTGACCATTCTGCATTAAAGTACTTGGTCAATAAGCCAGTGTTAGGGGGAAGAATATGCAGATGGCTGTTGTTGTTTCAGGAATATGATTTCGAAATCATTGTCAAGCCAGGAAGACTAAATGAAGGACCCGATCACCTGTCAAGGATAGACTCAGGCGAAGAACCAAGTAACTTAGAGGATAACTTGCCTGATGCGCAATTGTTTTCTATTCAGGTCGCAGACGAATATTATGAAGACATAATTCAATTTCTCACTACAGGGTGGGCACCGTCTGAGTTTACTAAGCAACAAAAGAAACAATTAGTGGTGAAAGCAGCAGACTTCACCTTGATTGCAGGACATCTCTATAAGTTGGGCCCAGATGAAATTTTGCGCAGATGCGTTATGCCCCATGAGAAACAGACCATTCTTAAGGAAGCACATTCGGGCATCGCAGGAGGTCATTTCGCAGGGAAGCCTACTGCTCAGAAAATCCTATCAGCCAGATTATGGTGGCCTACATTACATAAAGACAGTAAAGAGTTTTGCAGATCATGCGACATCTGCCAGAGGACAGGAAAGCCCTCCAGAAGAGATGAAATGCCGTTGCGACCACAGATAACGCTACGCGCATTCGATAAGTGGGCTATAGACTTTGTGGGTCCTATTAACCCCCCAGGAAAACGAACTGGTGCGAGATATATTATTACAGCAACAGAATACCTCACCAGGTGGGCTGAGGCAAAACCAGTCAGGAATTGTGATGCTGCTACAGCAGCACAATTTATTTTTGAAAATATCATCACTAGATTTGGATGCCCAGTGACTTTGATGAGTGATCAAGGCACACATTTTTTGAATTGCACCATAGAAGCCTTGACAGAGGAATTTGAAATCCAGCACCATAAGAGTACACCTTACCACCCTCAAGCTAACGGTACGGTGGAGGCTTTCAATAAGATACTAGAACATGCTCTTACAAAGATCTGTAACAGTCAAAGGGATGATTGGGACCTTAGAGTTAATGCTGTATTATGGGCTTACAGGACCACGTGCAAGAAATTAACAGGACACACACCTTTCAGCCTGGTATATGGACAAGAGGCTGTTATGCCTATGGAATACATCTTACCCAGTCTAAGGATTGCTCAACTTACAGAGATGGCTGATTCTGATACCTTAGAGGAGAGACTGACACAGCTGCTCAATCTGGAGGAAGACAGATTTATCGTAGGATTCCATCAGAAAGTGCAGAAAGCACGAGAAAAAGCTTGGCACGATCGGCATATCAAGAAAAAAACCTTTCAGCTTGGAGACTTGGTACTCCTCTATGACAGTAAGTTTATAAAGTTCCATGGAAAATTCAAGACTCATTGGTTAGGGCCATATCAAATTCAGCACATAACAGATGGAGGTGCTATCCATCTTCGTACCATGAGTGGGGAGTCCCTTCCTACCTTGATCAATGGCAGTAGGCTCAAGCTGTATTGTGAGGGCCATGCTACCTCCTAACCCTAGCCCAGAAAAGAAGCAAATGGTGCATATGTCCAGTGTAGTTGAAATGAGACATCGCACCCTAAGGAGTCTACACCGGGAAATATTTTAGGTAAGAAGTCGCAGCAAACCTGTCTGGCTGTTGCGACAATTTTGATACGATGCGAGTTTTTTTTGCACTTTGCATTTCCAAGCGACGCGATATCGTATCGCAGAGGACAGAAAACAGATCGATGCGATACCAATTTTTGAATTGATCAGAGGGCTAGTCACTTCACCTTCTGAAAAGCATTAACTGCACGGCTGACAAGTATCTGTTGTACTAAGATTTGGCAGCAGTACGGCGATTCATCTAGATTTGGAAAATCCGATGCGACACCACTCCGGCGCACAGTTTCCCAGCGAAATTTCAAACGGCGTTTTCAATAAATGGGCGCGGGGTGCTGTCTTGTCTATGCATTAAATGCCACCAACGGGCCCAGTTACTGGTCCGTTGCCGTTTGAAGTTCCCGCCTTATGATAAATACATGCCTTATTCAAAGAACGGGGCTACTTGGTCATTTCACCGAAAGAGTTGAGCGCAATTGAGCCGAGCCAAGCGTATTCTCAGCAGAATTCTTAGCAGGGAAGCCAAAAACAGTTGCAGACTTTGATTTGTATCAGATTAGCAATCATAGGAAGTCCAGAGTACTACAGGGGAAGGTTCCTCGTGCCAGACGAGCCTCTCGAAGACGTGTTGCAGAGATTCCAAAGGGGTGGAATTGAGTGTGCTATGACTTCCGCTGTGGCTAAGAAAGGAAAGAAAGTTGCTGCTGGTTCTCCATCCACACGCCAGTCACCAAGAAATTTAGCTAATATGGAGTATAGCGAGACCTCGAGTAGCACAGAGTCAGAAGAACCGGAGCAGGAGCTTCCGGAAGAAGTCACAGTCGCTACTGTATACTTCCCGCCCAGGATAGAAAATGCGCCAGCAATTGTCCTTCCAAAAGATTTTAGATATGAACTCGTACTCCCACCACTAGATAAGCGAGTGAAGGAAGAAGGTAACCTGTGGGGGAATATGCATGCTGTTAAGTTTGCTGACTATAACCTAAGAGATTATAATCTTTACCCACACTTCCGTCGCGATCGTTATATGACGATTCAGAGGAACCCAAGGACAGAGCGCGATGAGTTCGTCCCCATGGACCATGTAAGCCATCTAGCACCATTGGGACTGCTCAATCTCCTGGACATTCCACACTTTGGACGAGGCTCAGAGGTAAATGCTGTAGTGCGGATGCTACTCTCATGTGTGCATGGTGGTTACTTATGGTTGGGTAACCGGATAGATGTTAATGTTGACCTTATTCACCGCATTACCGGTCTGTCGAAGACTGGCTTCGACCCACAGATAAATATTGATGGCGCCACAAAGGATACCAGGCTCTCAACCAAGCAGGTTGCGGAGTATAAGCTGCAAAGAGGAGGTCGCACCTATGACGTCAACTCAATACAGGATGACGCCTTGCGATTTACTGTTAGTCTGTTGGTAGGAAAGCTACTCCTCAAGGTGAGACCAAAGGAAGTCACAGGCTCAGTCATCCGCCTGGCGATTGAAGTCATAAAAGGTAAACCTTACAACTGGAGTTTATTTTTGCTGAATAGTTTCTTTCAAGACTGTGCGCAGGCGCAGCAGGATCCACTTCACAGCTTCCACTTTTCATGGTTGCTGATCCTTATGGCTTTTATTGGATGGAAAGAGCCGCCCAATTCGCAGTTCCCACAATTGGCACCAGGGGCGTGCAGAGGCACGAGGTATTCAAATCTTTGGGCAAGTAATCACCCAGAGAAGCACAAGAATAACGCAATGGTATTCCACGACTACTATATGCTATTGCTGGAGTCCGTAGCAACGATCCCACGTGTCGACTCGTCGGTCGTTGATCTTTATCAGTCCAGGATCGAATTTAAAGTCGACAGGGATAAAACATATATCAGACCCAAGGGATTCAGGAAACATAAGGAATGGGCCCCTGGCCCATATCGCATGGAAATCCAGCAGGTTGAAGACACCATTAAGAACTGTTTTGATGAAGAAATGAAACAGATGTATGATGATCTATCCTCTGGCCTAGTTCCAGTTGATACTCCAGTTGAGGATCCAGAAGATGTTCTGGAGGTAGATCCCAAAGATAAAGTGAAAGAACCAATAGGTTCTAAGAGAAAGGGTATTGAAGGACCTTCTCCGCTGCGAGCAAAGAAGAAGAGAACAAAGGCGGTTACTTTCGAAGAACCGCAGGCACCGATTATGACATAGGATGAGTATGATCTCATCGCCAGCCGAATACATGAGAAGATGCGGGATAAATTCGCTGCGATTCAGACATCACAGGATATGATGCGCATCAGCCTTGACAAGAAATTGCGAGAGCTGAAGGCAATAACTGAGAAGACTGCTTCCAAGCAGATTCAGCCAGCTCCAACCGCAGTAGCAGAAAGTTCGCAGCCCCCGTTGCAGACCAGAGAAGAAAGTATTGCAAGGGACCGCACGAACATTGTTCGTATACCGCCGGGAAGCATTTAGTTCCCTGTTCCTATGGAAGTACAGATAGTTCATCCTCTTGAGGTGAACCTACCAGAAGTACCTGTGGACCAGTTGTACGAAATTTTCCAGCAAATAGGCACGGAGCTGAGGCACAGAGAACAAGCCACATATGAGCATAATGTTTTCCTTTCTAACGAAAATGTGCAGCTCATTGCGCAGCATGAGGCAGAGAGTGCCCAGTTGATGCAATATGTTTAGCGAGAGCAGGATGTCTCTCTTGTTTTAAAGAATATCGCAACAGAACTTCCACAGTGCGATATCAGGCCTGAGTTAGAGATAACTCAAAAGATCAGAAAAATAGAGGAAAGAGCGAAGGCTCTAGATGAAGAGAAGAAAAATATGGAGGAAGAATATGAAGCAAGGATTGTTGCACTGGAAGCGAATAGGCCGCTTACCCCAGAGGAAATCCAGGAAGCAAGAGTGCAAGCTATCAGAATTGTACAGACACAGATGCACTGTCGAGTGGAAGCAATAGAGGCTATCCTAGAGGAAGCATCAAAAACATGGCTAGAGCTAGAGGAGCTCCCACAGAAAGCCGAGCTCAGTCAGCATATTAAGCACTTTGAAGATGCGATATCAAGAGCTGAAGAAGAGTACAAGGGCTTGAGTGCTCTTGCGAAGATAAGGAAGAAAGGAGAAATCACACAATTTCAACAGCAAGTGCAGAAGTACAGAGAACAACAGATCAACCTGGCTAACGAAGTTAGCCCGCATGAGAGCAAAGTCGCACATCTGGTTGATGAGCTGGAGAAAAAGGTGAAAAGCTTCACCTCAAGTAAAGGAGTCATTGAGAGCACAGAAGACTCCTTGGTAACAGCTGAGCTGCTAAGCGCAGCACAGAAAGAAGTAACAAGCATGGACGAAAGTATTGCAGCGCTTAAGGCACAATTCGCAACAATCTCGCGGGCAGCAAAGGATAAGCTTAAGTAGATGAAGCAGACTGATGTTGCGAGTGGCTCGGGGACGAGCCACAAGTAAGTGTTAGGGGAGTTGTTGGAGAGAACTTCCGCAGCATTTAGGAAGCTTCCAATTTTGGGAAAGATAACCATTTTTGGGGGAAAAGTACCAAATTGGGCGACAAGACAAAGATATCGCCGTAGCGCAAATCCCGACGGGAATTGCGGCGATATGTACAGAAAAGTCAGAATGTATGGTACAAGGAAGAGGCCGAAGGGAGAGCTCAACCACCATAATAAAGGCGCCGAAGATGAAGGGAGGGTTCAGCTACCCTCATTATGAAGAAGGACCACAGTCAGCGTTGCTTGAACCAAGAAGAAGCAACGGGCCGATGCATTAAATACTAAGGACTGCAGGAAGCGGCGAAGAGACAGGAGACGGCTATGGAAGTACAGCTAGTTGACTGGAAGTGGTTGGGGTTGAGTCACTGTTGGGATAAGGCCCATAGTTTTGTAACTGCGATGAGACCTTCGGGCCATCTATATATAGGAGTCTTTCTATATGAAAATGGGTTGGCCACATAGGGATAGGAGTTATTAAGTAGAGGGTAGTTGAGTCTTTGTGATACAGAGTCTGAACATCCCCTAGAGACAGGGGCCGACCCATTGAGAGATTGTGCAATCCACTGGGATTGAAAAAGAAAGAGAATGCATTGTAAGAGGCAGGAGAAGAAGAGAGGTCTATAGAGAAGGGCTCCTACTGAAGGGGAGTTTCCCAGAAGACCCCTGTTGCAAGAGTTGTGACAGAACTGCGTTTTACTCTCCATGATTGCTAACAGGGAACACAGTTCCCGTGAATACAGCTCCTCTCCTGGGAGTGACAACGTGCTTATCCAAGTAGCGCGATTGTAGTTGTGTAGCTGTTGCTCTTATTTACTTATCTCTATTATACATGAATGCTTCCTTCGGTTTATGAGTACTGTGTATGGTTGTCAGTTTAGTTCTGGTTGATGTTTAACCATTGTAAGAATCATATCCAAATTCTAGCGAATTAGGTCTCTGTTTAATAAATGATAAGGCTCGAATATGAAGTGAATGTAATGCATGAAGAGTGTAACTAGAACAGTGCTCAAAGTAATACTCTATATAGTCACATCGTCACAAACATCAAGGGGCGGACACATTAGCAAGGGTTATGCTTAGAGATTAAAATGATATCACTATCTCAGTAAAAGGATAAGGGAGGGAGAGACCGCCTATCAATCTAGGAAGCGGTAAGAACCACATACCGCAGGGACGGAAAGGAGGAAGATATCGCACCCGCGATATCTTGGGTATCGCTAGGCGGGCTCATATAAGGGGAAGACTTATCGCACTTCCTGCGTGATGCGATAAGGCAGGGGTATAGCCGGAGTAATATGGTAAGGTAAGTTAGCCCTACTGAGGAGAGAGTAAAGGTGGGGTTAAGCACCCTGGATGCCTCGGAACTTGGTTGAGGACACTTGAGTCTTCCGCCACCCATTAGAATCACTTCAGGTGAGACTTCAGGTTGCTTCTGCGACCTGTTGCCGAAAGGGCCAGTGAGCTAAGGGTCTGTTGGTCTAGAAGGCACAACTAACCCGGGTCTACCGAAACAGACAGTAACCAACACCTGTACTCAGCCTTAGCTGAAGATAAGGAAATAGTATGTTTTTTCTTGCTTGACCAGCAAATAGGTCCATGTGCAAGCATAAAAACATAATCGGAAGTTGATTTTAGATCAATACAATCACTAGCCTAATCAGAATCAGTAAATCCTACTAGTTCAAGAGATGAACCAGCAACATGATGGATACCAAAGTGCTCAGTACCCTGAACATAATGAAGGATCCTCTTGGCTTCCTTCCAATGAACCTCATGAGGTTCTTGCATGTGCCTAGCAACAGCCCCAACAACATATGACAAATCTGGTCTAGAATGAGTAAGATATAGCAAGCTTCCAACAAGCTGCCTATACAACGAGCTGTCAACTATTGGAGAAGAAACCCACTCATTTAGCTTAACTCCAGATAGGAATGGGAACTTTGTTGGTTTACATTCAGCCATCTTAAATTTTTGCAGCAAATCTGAAGCATACCTTGCTTGAGTGACATAAATTCCATTCACAGTTTGCTCAATTTCCAAGCCTAGAAATTGTCTCAACAAGCCTAGGTTGGTCATTGCAAATGCACTGTGTAATGAAGCTTTTAATGAGCCCAATTCTTTGGTGCTGCTACCTGTTATCAAAATGTCATCTACATACAATACTATGATCAATATCATATCACTATTCTATTGCATATACACATTTGGATCAGACTTACACCTCTCAAACCCCAAGGATAGCAAAAAATTGTCCATTTTTGCATACCATGCTCTAGGAGCTTGCTTGAGCCCATAGAGTGACTTGTTCAACCTACAAACAAGTCTATGATCAGAAATAAAACCTTCAGGCTGCTGCATATATATCTCCTCATTCATATCCCCATGAAGAAAGGCACTCTTTACATCCATGTGATGAACCTCCCATCGCTTGGAAGCCCCAATGGCCAAAACTAGTCTTATGGAGTCCATCTTTGCCACCGGTGAAAATGTCTCTGTATAGTCCACTCCTTGGACCTGAGAGTAACCCTTATCCACCAACCTAGCCTTATACTTCAGATCAAAGCCATCAGATCCAACTTTGGTTCTATAAACCCATTTGCATTGCACTAGTTTCCTCTTGGGAGGAAGAGGGACCAAATCCCAAGTTTTGTTCTCATGGAGTGAGTTCATTTCTTCTTGCATGGTTGATTGCCACCTTGGGTCTGTAGATGCTTCTAAATATGACTTTGGATCAGATCCAACCATTAAATAACATGCATTACTCAGATCAGAATTATCACATGCAAAGGAATTGTGAAACTGAGATCTAGTTTTCCTAGCATCTTGGGGATCACCCACAAGCTCTCCAGCAGCTTGTATTGTTTTCTCTTCCCACTTGGGCCTTGAGGGAGGGACATGATCAAAGTCCATATCAACATCATCTTCAGAAATATCAGAATCAGAAATATCAGAAGAAGAACCACTACTTACATCATCATCAAGAAGAGGATATGTGCATTCCCCATCACCTTGTTCACTAGCTTGTAAAAACTCTTCTTCAAATTGGACACTTCTTTCGATGAAAGTTTTGAGAGTGGATGGATCAAAGAGATTGTACCCCTTGGCATCCTCTACATACCCAACCATGATTGAATCCTTGCTTTGGGGCTGCAAGGCCTTTCTCTTCTCCGGTGGAATTCTGGCCCAAGCCCTTGAGCCAAAAATTCTGAAATGTGAAACATTGGGTTTGTGGCCCATCCATGCTTCAAATGGAGTAATTCCTTGCAATGCTTTGTGTGGTGCTATGTTCTGAACATATGCATCACAATTCATAGCTTCATCCCACAATTTAGGGGACAAATCCTTTGCTTGCATCATGCAAGTTGCCATCTCTTTCAGTGCTCTATTTTTGCGCTCTGCAAGACCATTTTGTTGTGGTGTGTAGGGCACTGAGTGTTGCATCTAAATGCCTTGCTCTTCACAAAGCTACTGCAGATTCTTATTGAAATACTCCTTGCCATTATCAGTCCTCAAAACCTTCATGGCCTTCCCACTGAATTTCTCAACCATACTCTTGAAAATTTTGAAACATTCAAAGACTTCAGATTTTTGCTTAAGGAAAAATAACCAGCAATACCTTGAGTAGTCATCGATGAAGGTGAGAACATATTTGCTGCAGCCACAGGAGGGAGTGGGGAGTGGACCTATCAGACCATAATTCACTATCCCAAGCAGCTGATCAGCCCTCCTTTCCTTCCCTTTGTCATACTTCTTTTCAGGATGCTTCCCAACCATGCAACCCTTGCATGTTCCATTCGAAAAACTGATGGTTGGCAGCCCTTCTACCATCTCTTCTTTGCTCAAAGATTGAAGATATCTGTAGTTTAGGTGACCATACCTTTGATGCCATAGATTACTGGTCTCATTCCCATGGGACAGAAGTGCACTTGGTGAAGAGAACTCGAGAAAGTCGGAGAACTTGTACATCTTCATATCATGGTCTGCAACACCCATTGCAACAATTTTTCCGGTGGAAATTTCTGATATCTCCACATCATTCTGAGTGAAGACAACTTTCTTTATTGCTCCAGTATGTGTCATTTGATATACAAAGAGCAAGTTTGCTGCAAGATTTGGTACATACAACACATTAGAGAAGAACCCATTCTCCATACAGATTTTCCCAATGCCATGAGCAGGGATTTCTTAATCATCTCCCATGCAATGGAGGGACCACTGTAAGGTGCAAGATTGGAGAATGAATCTCTTGAAGAAGCCATGTGCCTTGAGGCACCTGAATCAATGATGAACAAGTGTGACTAAGATGTACAAGCCACCAAAGCATGGAAGTTCTCCTTGTCTTCAGAAACGCTCTCCTTCTTCTTGGAACTTTCAGGAAGAGGAATATTGTTTTTCTGTAGGAGATGGGTCATCATGTCTATGGTTTTATTCATGCATGAACTCTCTAGGTGAAAACCCCTTTGATAGTAGCTGCATTTTGTCTTCTCATCCTTCTTTCCCTTGTTCTTGGCAGGATTTGAAACCCCATTAGTGGATTTGGGCCTCTCATCCTTCTTCTTCTTCTCTTGAGGTTTCGGCCCCTTGGGTTTTTGTTTGCCTCTTCCATTTTTTTAATCTCCAGCTGCAAGAACTTGGTCTTTTTGCTTGATGGTGCCCATCAAGACTAGCTTGTCTTGCTCTTGAGTTAGCATCTCCATGAAATCAGCCAAAGGTGGCATCTTCCAACCTCTAACTGTGAGCCTTGTGGAGTTGAAGGAAGACACAAAAACTGAGTATTCAGAACCCAGTTTGGAGAGAATGGACAAAACCAATTGTTCTTCTTTCTTCTCTATGCCACATTGTTAAATCTGCAAGTCCAAGCTCTTGAACTTGGTGAAGAAGTCCTGGATGGAATCGAAATTCCTTGGGCTCAGTCAAACAAGCTCATTTTTGAGCTGGTGGCCTCTCATCTCATCAGTCTTTCCAAACAAGGACTCAAGCTTGAGCCAAACTTCATTTGGAGTAGCTAGACTTTCTACATGAAATAGGAGGTCTCTTGAAATGCTGAGACAAAGGAGGCCAAATGCCTTATCCATTCTATTAAAGAACTTGGATTTCTCCACAGCTGAGTTTGGCTCCACCTCAGTTGTCATCGTAATTCTGTAGAGACCCTTAGATCTCAGCAAAATCACCATTTCTGCCTTCCAATCGAAATAGTTGAAGGGAGTAAGCACATTTGGGTGAGATGGCTCCATTCTTCTCTGCTGCTCATGCACTTGCTGACAATGTTGATCTTCAATACCTGCAAACAACTCTCAAATCACTCAGGAGGGATCTACACTAACAAATTCGAACCCTGTTTGATAGTGGGTTCATTCGGGAGAGCATCACACCTGAGAAGAGCCACTAGATTTCTCCAATGGACTCAATGCAATGGCCTCAAGAATTCTGTGGTTTCTCCACTGCTTCTGGCAAGCCACTAAAATAGTCTTGCTGATTCGAATGGTAGCTCCAAGAGCTCTGATACCATGTAAAATATAATTCATAGCAGAACCTAGCTACTATGGATTCCTCACTAGTGAAAAGATTGAAACACATTTACAAGAATAGGCATAAATCTGTAAAATGAAGAACAATAACACATGAAATGGGTGAATAATGTAAATATTATTAACAGTCCAACCTCAAAAAAGGTTAAGAAACTCCTTTTATACAAATATGGAACAATTCGAATCCATCTGGAGTGTGCACACTGATCTAGCTTAGAAATAGCTCAAACCCCCCTAGGTTGACCAAAATATCCCAAACCATCCCAAACTGGTTCGAAACTACTATGTGAACATTGGGAATGACTCGACAGGCCCATGTGACCTCACACATGTGGAGAATCTGGTTGGTTAGAGGTTAGGAAACTAGAATTGGCTAAAAATGGGCAAAGGAGGCAAGTTTGTCCACATTCTGAGCATGTGCGCCCTTAGTCAAAGAGAATCCCACAAAAAAAGGGATAAGAGCACCCTGGGCATGCAGGAAGCAATAAATGATTGGGAGGGCACACCCAATAGCTAGTTTGACTTGGCACAATGCTCAATTTTGTCCACATTGCTAATTGGTTCAAGCTACATGAACATTTACTCACTAACCAACTTAGGGATGCAATTATTAAGCTGTTTGGTACTAATTAACCATCATTTGATAAATGATTAATGTACATAGGTGTAATAATGTTCTAACACTGTGTTTCCAGAATTAGTAAATGGTCGACCAAAAGTATAGCTTTGATAGTTTAATCTCAGTCTTTGGTAATTAGATAGTTTGTTTTCTAATCTCTTGCAATTAGATAGGATTTAGTTAGTTGTTGTTTCCATCTTAGTTTACAATTAGAATTAGTTTCATTAGATTCTTGTCTATAGCTGTAGGTTAATTCTATCTCTCATCTCAATCTTGCTTTAGCATATCATAGGAATAGTTTATCTCTCCAACAGTGATTAGAATAGGCTGCTCTCTATTATTGTAGCTTCTCAACAAGTCTTCTCACTGATTTCTTTGCATTGTAGGTTCATCTGCATTCGCCAACTGACATTAAGATCATCAAAAATCTCCTTTTCCTTAGTTTAACTCGTTTTCCTCATCTAGACTGTCATTCGGATTGTCATCCGGATCATTATTCGGATTTTCATTCTTTCTGCACTATTTTTATGCTCATTTGAATTTAGTTTCTTAGTTTTCTTAACTAAAATATTTCCTTCTCTTAATTAGTATTCTTAATCATAATTAGGACCTTTTTTTACATTCCATAAATTTTTAATTAAAGTCTTGTTACCATTCTTAGTTTGCTTTAACCGTCTTTTAAATTATGTCTTTCATATTTAATTTGCTAATATGTTGTTGTTTCAAAACTTATTAGTCTTATTCCTAGTTTAGTTTATTACATGCTCTTAAGACTTAGTTAGATTATAGTTAATAATTTCATTCTCCAAGTATTCTAGTTTTTATAGTTTCCTTCATTAAGATTAGGATCAGTTTCTTATTTAGATAAATAATGAAAATGTTAATGGAATAGAATTTGGATCCAGAAATTAATATCTTTATCAAGTTTTCTACTTGCTTCTATATAAATATCTTTATCAAGTTTTCTACTTGCTTCCAAATCAAGTTCATAAGTAAATATCTTTATTAAGTTTTCTACTTGCTTCTAGTTTTCATTAGTATCATATTATTCTACTCATGGATAGTAGATAGATCAGAATGTTTAAAGTTAACTGTAATTGGTCTCTTTGTAGTTTACATCTCTTTGTTGAAGTTAGATTATATTTACTTCCATTTTTTTTTTCTATTACATTTGAAAGCCATTACGATACATTCCTTCTAGTTCCTATTACATGGGAATATATGTTTTTCTTGAATTAGTTGTTGAAATTATTTAATAGTTTGTAATTTTCTTTGATCGACATAGCTTTCTGCTTATGTAATTTATCATCAAATTAATCCATTTCATAAATATAGGTCTCTAATTTATTTACAGTTATTTTATAATTCCTAGGATAGAATATGAAATTGTATAGTTTCCATTTTCATAGTTCATAGTTTGCTTTTCAATCAGTTTCCATTATTCAATTATAAGATAGAGTAGTATGATTTGATACTATTCTAGTTTATTTGTTTAACTAAGTTTGATTTAGTTCTTTTTTTATTGTTTTTCTGAGGTTTGACTTGGTTTTTCATTTTGAAATATTTTTCGATCTTTTATTTATTAAATGTTTTTAAGGTCTGACAAGCCGAAAATATTAGGTGCCATTCTACCTTAGCATATACTTTGCCTCAACTCTAAGATTACCAACCCCAGTCGATAATTAAATATTAGGTGTTTTCTTTGAGATAGCTCACACACCCAACATAGACTTCCATCTGATCATTGATAAAATAAGAGAATATGCTTAAAATGGCCCTTTTGAAATGTTGCTATGGAATTATAGAGTCCAAAGGGTAGTACTCTATATGCATAAGTGCCCCATGGGCATGTAAATGTTGTTTTATCCTGATCAGCTAGGTGGATCAGGATCTGGTTGTATCCACTGAATCCATCAAAAAATGAGAAGAATTTGTTTCCATCCAGTGTGTCCAATACTTGGTCAATGAATGGTAGAGGGAAGGGGTCTCTCTTAGTTTCCTTATTGAGCTCTCTGTAATCCACACAAATCCTCCACTTCCCTCCTTTCTTAGGAACTATAACCAATGGTGAGACCCATTCACTATCTGAGATTGGGTATATGAACCCTGCATCTAATAACTTTTGTAATTCCATCTTAACTATGTCTTTTAATGCTGGGTTCATTCTTCTTTGCAGTTGTCTGATGGGAACAACACCTTCTTTGATATATATGTAATGCTTGCAAATGTCTGGGTGGACACTCTTCATGTCGGTGTATGTCCATGAAAAAGCCTTGTTGTTTTCTGAGAGTACCTTCATTAATTGTTGTTCTTGTTTGGGCTCCAAATTGGAGTTAATATTAATTGTCTTTTGTTACACCTAAAATCTTACCATCATGAGATTTAGTGTATACATCCCTAAAGTTTCCTTGGCTAATTTATTGATCTAGAAGAGATATAACCCATTTATACTAGGTTCTGAGGCTTCTAAGCTCTCAGTACATACACGATAACAACATTAGGCCTGACGCCTATCCCGTGCACCCCTAGATCTAGCAGCTCTCTCCTGGTGAACCTGGAAGCAGTCCACTGCCCTAGCTACCCTGCGGAGTAGTGCGTTGAAGCGCACGGATGCCCCAACCACATACCTCTACATAGGCCATGGTAAATTATCCACTGTCGGCTCAGGAACAACTAAAGTCAACCTGCTCAAGTTCTCATAAACATCCTCCATCTCCATGATGGTAGCATGAGAAGCTCAGGCCATGACTGCTCCCTCTCCTCTCCTCATGAGAAGAGAAACCCCTATCGGTCGCACGGTGCCCACATCTGCACACACATGTTGTTAACTTGTCAACAATATAAAAAAAATTATGAAATGCACAAAACTAAAAAGCACAAGGGTTATTTTTTCTTACCTATATCTCCCCATACTACTCCCTCAGGTAGTACCAAGTCTAGGTCATCCCTGTAGTTCATACCGCTATACAGGTAATCCTCTACCATGAGAAACTGGCCCTCTAGCCAGGTGAAGAACTCAAGACCATATCCGACGATGGGGCCCCCACCATGTCGGGCCATCACCTCTGTCCATCTAGCCATGTGAAGATCCTTAGGATCCCTGTCATCCATTGGTACCTGTGGGAGCAAGAGGGGAACTCACTCTAATAGGAACGAGATCACTATCGAACCGTAGCCGAACTGCTTGAGCTATCCCCGCCGACACTTGGTCAGCTGAGCTTGAATGTTCGCAAGGAGTCCCTCGCACTAGTTGAAGATATTCAGAGACATGTAGCCCTCCACATATAGCATTTGTGACCTGGTAGCTAAGTGAGGAGCTTGGCTCCCTACTATCCTCGTGATGGTAAAGAGTATGGCATGTAGCGAACGTTCCCGTACTTCCTTGATGGGAATCTTCCCACTAGAAGCACGGGTGTCAGGAGTACATTGTTGTAAGATCATGTCACCCACAGTACGATCACTTCCCCGTGATCCAGTAAGAGTCACATTGTCCCCTCTTTGGGACAATCCAGTCAGAAAGTAGATGTCCTCTACATCTATGGTGAGTATGTCCTCACCGATCACGAAATATTACTAAGCCACGTCCCAGGATCAGAGAATATGTGTCAGCAATGGGATTTGGGCCCTCATGCCCTGGATATGGAAAAACTTAAGGAGACCACAGTTCCTCAGTGCTTCCACACATTGTGGATCATTTGCAGCTTGTATGTCATCTACCTCGTGTTTTCATTCGCGCCACTCTAATACCATTTTTGCTGCTACTAACCTGCTAAGAGGAGCATTTAAACATTGTTAGGACTCAATTCAACCACTGAAAGTTCATCTTTTGGGTTAAATTTTTGTTTTGGATTGGACGTTTCCACCAACGCACCCCATTAATACGGACAGTACGACATCGTCGCAACCTGACTTTGCGTTATTTGCAACGACCCGGGCTCGTTGCAGTTTCCGTAAGGTAAAACTGCGACGACCCGAGGACGTAATAGCCCTCCACAAATTAACCAAAAAAACCCAAAAAATTAACCAAAATAAAAAATGAAAACCACTAGAAATGTGTTGGATGAAGTTTAGAGTTACCTGCTCTGGATGGCTAGTGAAATGGTTGCTCGTAGCTCCCGGAATCGACAAGTGAACTTTTGGCTCCAAATGGCACTTCTTCTCCCCAAATTGGCAAATGAACAATGGTGACTATATTTGGTTTTTTGTTTCTATTTATATACAAAATGGAATATTCCTTTTCAAATATTTGATGCTTTTAGGTCATTTGCCATGGTTTGGATCATTTTATCGCATTTGAACACTCAGTTGACTATTTGACCTA